>JBAWJY010000033.1:0-376521 GCA_037356115.1 Neofusicoccum sp. Z2
GGGGGGGGGGGGGGGGGGGGGGCGGGGGAGAGAAGAGGAGAGACATATGCCCTTCTCTGGGACTTGCCCGGAAACGTTGGTCGATGCGCGCTAACTTTTGTGTCTTTCTCTCTCTTCCAGGCAAGGGAACATGCGAAGGAGCTTGGAGGTGATGAGGATAAGATGGTTACTTTTGGTGGCTCGGCTGGTGGGGCTCTGTCGTTGAATATGGCGTATAGGCTTATTGGGGCTAGGAGGATCGCGGAGTTGAAGGGGTGCGTTGCGCTCCACCCGACGACGGTCCATCCGTTGCATCCGCCCAAGAAGTACGAGCATCTTTATACGGCCTACAAGGAGCTGGAGGAGACTGCGCCGGTTATCAGGGGTCCTGATCTGCTGGGTGTGCATAGTAAGTGACTTTTTGTTCCATGGAAACCGGCTTATAAGCTATGATCCTGACCAACTGCGGCTTTAGTTCTCGCAGCAGAAGGAGAAGAGGACCCTTTCCGCATCGTCCGATTTTCCTACGACGAGCAGGCTCTCAAAAAGTTTCCGTGCGTCTACATCGCTTCGGCCGGGAAAGAAGTAACGAGGGATGATGCGGTGGTGCTGGAGGCCGCGCTGAAGGATGCAGGCGTGCACGTGAAAAGAGACCATTACATGGGCTTGCCACATTATTTCTGGTTCTTCCCGCAACTGGAGAAGACGAAGCTATTTTTGAAGAATGTGGTCGAGGGCATTAGGTGGCTGGCAGGCGAGGGAGGAGAGGAAGGCCTTGTCGTGCATGAGATTTGAAGCATGCAAGTTTATCCAGGCTGCTGATCATGGCGCTGATGTAGAGAATAACAGACGGTATGTGGCACGTCATACGGCGGACGGCTCTCCTGCCATGCAAAGCTTCAAGAGCTTCCCTGGTAATTATAGCGCCTATCTTGTATTCCTTTTTTGGTCAACAAAGTCTATTTATGACTTTAAGATTAGTGTGCTGAATTTGAGAATGGTGTGCCACTGGCTTTTGTGCGGTGACATGTGCAGCTTCATCTTTCCGCGGGCGCCTCTTTTATGCGTATGCCTCAGATTCAGGACTCGCAACCGTCCGTCCGTGCCAGTCTGGAGCTTTAGATTAGCCGGGTTACGGCCAAACAGTCGGACTACTTAGCATTGTTTTAAGGTTCCTTTTCCCTTGAATGGCTAGCACTACTAATCAATTATAATTTTCGCGATACTTAGCACAGTACTGCCGGTATGTCCTTTTCAGGTTTGTTGAGTTCTACTACCGAATTTTCAAACTATCAGGCAACCAAATCTCCAAGTTTCGCAGAACTGATTACCGGCCTATTTGAATCTCAGGGACTGTGTAGGTTGGTCTGGATTATTCAACTTTAAAACAGCGAATTGAGGTACCAAGCAGGTAGATCGTATATTGCCCAGGTAATTGCCATTGTTGTTTAACACATAAGGTGGTAATTTACTTTGTTCATCAGGCTTGGATGTACCCAGGGTCTCCAAAGTAGCCTGTGCACCTAATGCTTACCAGCACTACCTTTGAAAACCTTTTCAAAATTATACTCATTCCACCGAACACTGGTCCGGATTCCCCCCCACTTCCACACGCCATCAACCTTTTTGAACGTCGTGGTAACACGACCATGACCATGGCCCTTTACAAGCACCTCCTTGCGATTTTCATCCCATCGCTGATGCGCCGCCCTGCTCTGGAAATGGCCCACTATCTCAGTGTCAGAGAGCTTCTCCCACTTCGAGAGTCCCAGAAAGTGTTGCGAGTCAATGGAGAGGTCGCCGAGAAAAAGCGGGTCCTTCATCATTTCGACGAAGTCGTCGGCTGGTAGGTTCTCGTGAGTAACATTGTTGACTCCAGAGTAGCATATCTCGGTCGGGTTAGACTTTGTCTGTCTTTACTGTTTTGGTTTGGAGCTTACAGTTAGTGTTGGTGCCAGACTGGCTCGGAGTCGAGACCAGTCCTGGTGGAGACGACGGAGAGTCAGTCCTCGTGTCGAATCTGGGTGTTTCTTGCACCAACCTTATCATCATAGCTTTCCGCCCACTCAAACGCGAGCTCCTCGCATGCGAGCCATTCTGCAGTTGCAGATGATTAGCTTGCGCCGTTGAGATGCGTTGATGTTCGTGCAGAGAGGCGCTGACCTTCGAATGTCGGCTTCGCTACCGCCATGTTACCCACTGCCCAGCTCAATGATTTTTGATTTCCGTGCACAGCTTGCTCGCACCCAGCATCTTTGTTTATGGATGATTCTGATGTTGGTTTCTTCAGCACCGAGCCCGAAAGTCCGGCCGCACATACTCCGGCACTCCGTATGCCACTCTTGGCCCGAAATCCGTCGGAGTCCGTAAGGCGGTGAACGCACAAACACCGATACAGACAGGACAACTGCACCTGGAGCAAATCACTAAAGATTCCCCGCATAAACTAAGAAATGCGTAACTGTTCAATAGGCGTAGTCCATAGAACCAAGTCAACTTTCGTGGTCGAAAAAGAAACCTTTGCCGCAGTCCATTCCCATCTCGTCTCCAAAGCCCAAGTCATCAAACATGTCCACGCCAGGCCGACTTGATGGAAAAGTCGCACTCATCACAGGATCGAGCCGCGGCATAGGCGCTGCCATAGCCCGCGAGCTCGCCTCAAGAGGCGCCTCCGTCGTGATCAACTACCGCGGCAGCGCCGCCGCCGCCGAGTCACTGGCCGCGGACATCAAATCCAGCACCGGCAGCGACACCATCGCCATCCAGGGCGACATGGCCCAACTAAGCGACATCAAGCGCCTCTTCGAGACGGCCAAGGCGCACTTCAAGCACATCGACATCGTCATCTCCAACTCGGGCGTCGAGCACTTCGGCGCAATCCAGGGCGTCACCGAAGAGGCCTTCGACCGCGTCTTCAACCTCAACACCCGCGGCCAGTTCTTCGTCGCGCAGCAGGCGTACAACCACCTTTCCGACGGCGGCCGCTTGATCCTCATGTCGTCCATCTCAGCCCAGACGGCCGTGCCGGAGCATGCGATCTATTCTGGCAGCAAAGCCGCTATAGTAGCCTTTGCGCGGAATCTGGCCTTGGAATTTGGCCCGCGTGGCATCACCGTCAACGCCTTGGCTCCCGGTGGAGTCAAGACGGACATGGCGGCCGAGGCGGCGCAACACTATATTCCGGGCGCTGACTCATCGTGGACGATGGAGATGATCGACGCACACGTGTCTTCCAGGACGCCGTTGAAGAGAATGGCGTTACCACAGGATATTGCTCGGGCAGTTGCGTCGCTGGTTGGCGAGGATGGCGGTTGGATTAGTGGTAAGTGGAGGAAACCCACTGCTGGAAACCAAGCAGGAACAATCACTTGAGAGCTCGTTGGCTTACTTGAGAAACAGGGCAAACAATCGTTTTATCGGGTGGAGCGGCATTCTAATCAGTTAACAGCCTCACTTTGCAGACATGAACATGTGTGGGACCCGAATAGCGGCGAGAATGAGGTACATAGCCAGGTTTCTTTCTGCATTCGAGCAAGAAAGGATGGAACTTTTGCCACTAGTCGCCACCGCTGCATGAGTTGTATGAAGCAGCAAATTGAACCAAGGGATTTATGCAAACATTTCATCGAGGGCCACATGCAATATCCATAGCCACTCGAACTCAATCTACAGACAGAACAATGCCCATTTACCAGATTGAACCTTTCTATGCTTCTTCAGCATTAGATTGAGATTTAGAGCAACCATGCACATCGCAACGTGTTCAGTTATCAAGGGCAAGTAAAAGAGCTTCAGAGCTTGACCTAAGATTCCTGGATGTGTAGAGTCTAAAATGAGCTGCGGATCGAGTCTAATGGGCTGCGATGAAAGACTTCCAGACGCTTACAAGCGCACGATTTGAACCATGGCTTGAAAACCTTTACTACATGGTTGTGTCTGGAAGGCAAATCTGTCCATCTGAGGAGCTTGCGGTCATTCAAATAGGACCAATACTTAATCGAAAGACTTCAGATACAACAAAAAAAAAGTGTATAGACGCATTCTTTCTCAGGGCAACAGATGATTGAATGAGTTGTCTTAGCCTCAGGATGATATTTTAACTGCTATTTTTATTTCTTTAGTCATATGCAATACCTTTCTGCAGTATTGCTGGAAGCCCCATGATCGCATGAATCAATCAACCGCTTACTTAAGACTAGCAAAAGCGGGGACGGACTTGATGTAAGCCTCCCAAGTCGTCGCGGGTTCCTCAAGAATCTATTACGAAATGTCAGTCGACGGCCTGAATCAGAACATTCTCGGAATGTCAAACTTACGCTCAAGCTAAAGTCAAGCGAGTCGCCCCCGAAGTAGCCAAACTCGGGCATCAGCCTCATGTTCTGCAACATCTCCTCCTGCACAGGCTCAGGCAGGCCGTTAGACCCCAAAATGCTCTTGAATACCTCATGGGGCAATGGAGAGAATTTAGCGTCCTTCCCTGTCTCGGGATACACAGCCTTGAAGCCAGCGACTATCTCCGTCGGGGTGTAGTACTTGGTTGCGCCGTACACTCGCTTGCCCAGCGTGACTCCGGGCTTGTTGAAAATGGCTTTGACGAACTTGCCCGTGTCCTTGTCTGCGGCAAACAAGGGCATCGGGGCATCGGCAGGCAGGGGCAGCGCGAGACCCCACTTTCCGTCGGGCATCTGACGGAGACTGGCGCCGGGGAGGTTGGACATGTAGAATCCAGCGAGGAAGAAGGTGGCAGGGATGCCAAGGGAGCGGATGTACTCCTCGACTTCGGCCTTACCGTCGAAGTGGTACACATTTGGCAGGACGCCGCCGCTGACTGCGAGATGTGTAAGAGCAAGGTTGGGGTAGGGTGGTAGAGTGCTTACGCTTCTTGACGTCCAGAAGACTGCTCCAGACCAGGTGCTTGACACCCTCTTCCTGATCCATTGGTCAGCCAGGTGTGCCTTCATCCACAAAAAGGCACTGGCATGCCCACCTTGCTTGCATCGGCAACCCTCTTGCCCTGTGCGACTTCCGTTTCGGCGCTCAGGGACTCCCAAAAGTTTGTTACCGCGAACACGCCATATGCGCCCTTGACGGCCTCACGGACAGAGTTGTAGTCATTGAGATCGGCCTGGGCGAAAGAGTCAGCTCTGGAAAGGACCGTGCCGGTCTCTGCGGTGAAGAGAAGGACACGTACAGCAACCACTTCAGCACCTTTGGCGGCCAGTGCCTGCGCAGAGGCTTTCTTCACATCCCGAGTGATGGCCTTGACGTGGTACTTTGCGGCCGCTGACTTGTCCGACAGGATGCTGTCGACGACGGATCCTCCCTGCTTGCCGGAGGCGCCGAATACGACCAAAGTCTTCTTGGACATTTTGAGCGAGCTGAGTGGCCGGGAGAAGATCTTGGAGCGGAGAATTGCGGAAAGATGCATTGAATTGAAGGAATTGGCACTAGCCGTGAGGATCGGGTCTATATGCGAACAAAGGGCAGCGTGGCGGTGGTCGAGCGCGCGGAGAAGCGCAGCGACAGGGATCATCGGGGTTGCATCAAGGCCGACGCTGCAACGCCGACGCCCGGAACACGCGCCACGCCAACCACCACGCCGCCCTGCCGCGCCAAAGAAACCTGGTTACTGAATCGAAAAACCCGCTGTCTTCTCCCTTTCCCCACCACGCCTGTCTGGTTCGTGCGCGTCTGCCTAATCGGCAACAACAGCGCCCCCATCTACGAATGCAACGGAATCCGGTGCTCAGATCCGCAGGTTGTACGACTTGTCGAACACATTGTCCGGGTCGTACTTGGCCTTGATCTCGACCAGCCGCTCCAGGTTGCCGTTGAAGATGTCTCGCGGGCTGGCGACGAGATGGTCGTAATTTCCATACTCCCCGACGATCCCCGTTTCCGTTCCCCCGCGCGCCTTCAGTTCCTCCTCGACGTGCGCCTTGACCTTTGCTGAGACCTGGCGGGCCCACACCCGGCAGTCGTTGTCATTCGCCGCAAGCTCCCAAAAGGGGCCGATCATCAGGTTTTGGTGGCGTCCGCGGTTGGAATAGGCCGTGGCGTGCGGCGGCACTTTGCACCAGACGTCGGGCTTGAAGAACTCGAAGTTCAGGATTGTCTTCCGTGAGCCAGGCACCGTTGCGTGGAGCTGCTCGAGGTCCTTGGCGAGGCTCCGCACCAGCTCGGGGCGCAGCGGAGTGAGGAACGGCGCGCCCTTGGACAGCTTGCGGCCGCCGTAGTCGACCATGGGATTCAGCATCGCGTTGACCTCGCGGTACGGACGCTGCTTCGTCGAGTTCCGGACCGGCCCGGCCTCCAGGAGAGGCTTGAAAATCTCCCTGGCCCTGCTCTCGGGCCCATTGTGGAACACTGTTGCCACGACCGAGGGCCCTGGCATGAACGGTGGGGCAGTGACCCCCATAATCATGGCTGAGTCTCCGTCCGATGTCGCCACGAGGCTGTTAGCGAACCCCACAACGAGATCCAGCTTCTCAAACTCGAAGACCATCTGCCCGGACCACACTTCGTTCTTCTGCTCGTGAGCCTGGAATACGAACTCTGACACGACCCCGAAACAGTGCCCTGCTCCTCGCACGGCCCAAAAGAGGTCGGGGTTCTGGTCCGCGGAAGCCCGCGTAATGGTCCCATCCCCGAGAATGATCTCAACTTCGAGGAGGCAGTCAATCGTCAAACCGTAGCGGCCGGAGAGCCAGCCATAGCCACCGCCCAGCGTCAGGCCTCCGACGCCAGTGTGATTGACCGTCCCGCCAACCATGGCGAGGCCGTGATCCGCAGCGGCGTAGTCGACGTCCTGCCAGATGCAACCACCCTGGACGCGAACGGTTTTGGTGGGTAGATCAACTCTGACATGCCGCATTTTGCCGAGGTCGATAACCAGGCCCCCCTCGGTGGAGGAAGCGCCGCCTGAGGAGTGCTTGCCTCCGCTTACGACAAACGATACGCCGTGCTTGCGGCTGAGCAAGACGGTCTTCGAGATGTCCTCCGCCGAGCCGACATACACCACAATTCCCTAGTAGCGGCCGTCAGCATGCATTCGCGCCACCGATAAGGGGAAAGGGGAGGGTAACTGACGGCTTTCTTCTCCACTGCATCGCTCCAGCGAACTATGCTTTCGGCGTACCCTTTGGAGTCCGGAGTGAGGACGGTCGAGGAACTGAGAACGGCCCTCAACTCCTTGGCGAGATTGTCCACCATCGTGAAGGATAGCTGAAGTTTAGAAAGTACTGAATTCGACTTTTGCAACTGCAAAGAGGCTCTTTGCTACAGATGGAATTGTATTCGGAGTCCAAAAGTCTTGCACATTTAAGCAGTGGCCCAGCTTCTCTCAGAGAACGATCCGGCCCGACGTCCTGTGTGCGCTTACAGCCGGAGAGTTCTATCACACCACCGTTGCGAGTTCATCGTGTGAGATGGAGGTTGTCAGAGCCGAGAGAGCCTTCCGGTCTTCGGAAAATCGGCGATACAAGAGGAGGAAAAGTCCACCCTCCGGACTCTCCGTTTTCCGGCGTAGACTGTGCGATCCGCGATAAGGACGACATTGTCGACATCGGGTGCATGACTCGCTTTGCGACTGCAGAGCGAGCGGACCAAGGGAGCAGCTGGATTGAGCGGAACTTGGATTGGGGACGACACTCACTGTGCGTACGGACAATGCTTGGTAGAGCGCAGATTGCACTCCTGAGTCTGGGCGGCTCCTTCCGCTGAAGGCCATACACCCTTGAATCACGCTCGTTTCTGCGTGCTCTATAAAGGCTCTCGTGTAGGAATTTAGAAACGTCCTACACATTAATTTTCAAGTTTCAACACTGCCATTATGGCCCTCATCACCTTCTCCGGTCAGGAGGCGGATATCACATCCCTGAGGAAGCTCCACAAAGCCCGCATCCTCAGCAGTGCGCTTGCAGCATACCTGGACAAGTCACATGCAGCCCTGAGGGACGAGATCTTCCGGCTCCCACGGTCTTCACGTGAGCGCATCCCGGTTTCTGGCAGCATCCTTGACCTTGCAGAGCGGTTGCATCAGCAAGATGTCACTCCTCTCGAACTTTCCAGCTCGCTACTTGTTGTATGCCAGATCGGCAGTATCATCCTGTAAGTTGCGTTGGCTTCAGGGGGTCTCAACGCTCCGTTTGCTGACGTGGCGACAGCCGCTGTGAGCGCGGTCCCGACGGCTTTCCAAACGCAGACGATGTTTGCTTTGGATACGGCCTCGGACAGATATCTGCTGCAGTAGTTGCCTGCTCAGAAAATACTGTCCAGCTAGTGGAGGCAGGAGTCGAGGCCGTGAGGCTGGCTTTCAAGCTAGGAGAGCTTGTTGCAAGGCTGTCGTTCGACTCTCGCACTGATCAGGAGGGAACTTGGACAGTAAGCGTTCCACACGCTTGGGAGGGCATCGAGAAGGAGATCGTGGAACTTCAGGAGAAATTGGTAGCTCAGCCATTAAACCCCCTGACGAGAACCATCTAACTGTCCGACAGGGAATCCCGACCCATTCAAGGGCCTACCCAAGTCTAATCGGCTCCAGCGGCTGCGAGATCAGCGGCAGACCTTCGATACTGACAAAGCTCTCGGAGAGCTTTCCGGCATTGAAGGCTGCTTCTGCCCAAGAAGCCCGTCCTAAAGGCCTCTGGCATGCGAGCCACATATACAACCATGATTACGTTTCTGCGATCCTGAAGACCCGAAGCGCCTCCTGGGACCTTCTTCCTCAACCGAAGCGAGCCATAATATCCCCTGCAACTGGGCAGCTTTTACGTGTCGACGACGGCAAGCACCCGCTCGCGCAAGCAGTCGAGGACGTGCTCTTGGGGTCCATCCGGCTAGACAAGTCGCTGGCTACTGTAGCTGAGCAGGTGAAGGGCAGCGACCAGCCAAAGCTCCGGATCCTTGCATTTGGAGGGGATCTTAGCGCCGGCAGTGCCTCGTCATCCCTCGAGTCCCTCACAGGCAAACCGACCGAGCTCGAAGACTTGCAGAGATGGCTTGGAGAAGCAGCATCAGTCACGGAGCCGGTGCCGTCGGAGATCGCCGTGGTCGGCATGTCATGCCGCTTCCCTGGTGCCGACAGCAACGAAGCTTTCTGGGACCTCCTCGAGAAAGGGCGGGAGATGGTCCGCGAGATCCCCCCCGATCGGTTCGATGTCAAGACACACTACGACCCCACCGCGAAGAAGAACAACACGACCCACACGCCTTATGGGTGCTTCGTCGAGAACCCCGGGGCTTTCGATCCCCGGTTCTTCAACATGTCTCCGCGTGAAGCGGTGCAGACGGACCCGATGCATCGACTGGCGCTACTCACGGCATACGAAGCGCTCGAAATGTCTGGGTTCGTGCTGAACGGCACTCCCTCATCTGCAGCTGACCGCGTGGGCACCTTCTACGGACAGACATCGGACGACTGGCGAGAGGTGAACGCCGCGCAGGAAATCGGGACGTACTTCATCCCCGGAGGCGTCAGAGCGTTCGCACCAGGCCGCATCAACTACTACTTCGGCTTCCGCGGTCCCAGCTACAGCGTCGACACGGCATGCGCATCCAGCTTGGCAGCCATCCAGCTGGCGTGCACCAGCCTGGCGGCACGGGAGTGCGACACCGTCGTTGCGGGCGGCTTGAACATCCTCACGGCGCCGGACATTTTCTCAGGCCTGAGCAGGGGCCAGTTCCTCTCGAAGACCGGGCCGTGCAAGACTTGGGATGCGTCGGCAGACGGCTACTGTCGAGCTGATGGCGTGGGCTCCGTCGTTCTGAAGCGCCTGGACGACGCCCTGGCGGACAAAGACAACATCCTGGGCGTGGTCATGGGCAGCGCGACGAACCACTCGGCCGACGCCGTGTCCATCACGCATCCACATGCGGGCAACCAGGCGTCGTTGTACCGAGGAGTGTTGCACGCGGCCGGAGTGGATCCAACGGACATCAGCTACGTCGAGATGCACGGCACGGGCACGCAGGCTGGCGACAACTGCGAAGCGCGCTCCGTGACGGATGTGTTTGCACCCACGCCCGAGGCTCGAAGCCAGCCGCTGTACATTGGCGCAGTCAAGTCCAACATTGGCCATGGCGAGGCGGCAGCAGGAGTGGCTGCGTTGATCAAGGTCCTGCTTATGCTGCAGAAACACCAGATTCCCAGGCACGTGGGCATCAAGACCAAACTGAATCCGGACTTGCCGCTCGGCAATGTCAATATTCCCTGGGAGCAGACACCGTGGCCCACGACGGACAGCAAGCCAAGGTTCGCCTTTGTGAACAACTTCAGTGCGGCAGGAGGAAACACGGCCATGCTGCTCAGAGAAGCGCCTCCGAGGCTGCGCCCAAGCAACGCAGACACCAGGTCCAAGCTTCCCTTCGTCGTGTCTGCGAAGTCTCTTTCGTCTCTGCGGCGCAACGTTGAAGGCCTCGTCGCCTTCATTGAGCGGTTCCCAGACATTTCTCTGGCAAGTCTGTCCTACACACTGACCGCCAGGCGGATGCCTCATACCTACCGAATCGGAGTCGCTGCATCAAGTCTTGACGAGCTCAAGCGGCTGCTCTCATCCGAGGCCTCAAGCAGCAAGAGCCCGGCAGCTGTGCCGTCCAAGCCTTCACGCATTGCATTCGTCTTCACAGGACAGGGTGCATTCTTCGCCGGCCTTGGGAAGCAACTCTCCGCGTATTCCTCCGATTTCGCCGCCGACATCAAGCACTTCGACCTCATCGGCACCGGCCTGGGTTTCCCCTCTTGCCTCCCAGCCATCATTGACGCAGATGCTCCGGAAGGCTCTTTGCTGCCCGCCGTTACACAGCTGTCAATGCTGTACGTTCAGATGGCTCTCACCAGGCTCTGGCGGTTCTGGAACGTAAACGGGTCTGTCGTCATCGGACACAGTCTCGGAGAGTACGCTGCCTTGCATGCTGCTGGCGTGCTGTCCGCCGCAGACGCAATTTACCTCGTTGGAACCCGCGCGAGGCTCCTGGAGGAGAAGTGCCGTGCGGGCGAGTACGCCATGCTGGCGGTCAAGGCTTCGCTTGACCAGGTCAGCGCCACGCAGTGCGCCGCGTCCTACGAGATCGCGTGCCTCAACTCGCCCACCGAAACCGTGCTCGCCGGCCGCACCGAATCCATCGACGACTTGGCGCGCACGTTCAACGAGGCTGGGTACAAGTCCACGGCCCTGAAGATCCCGTACGCGTTCCACTCTGCTCAGATGCAGCCGATCATGGAAGACTTCGAAACCCTGGCGAAGGGCGTGGTCTTCAACAAGCCGTCGTGTGCCGTCATCTCGCCCCTGCTCGGAGACCTCAATGACGCCTTCGACGGAACATACCTTGCACGCCACGCGAGAGAGACAGTCAACTTTGAGAGCGCGTTGCGGCGTGCTGAAGAGCAAGGCGTTATTGACTCGAAGACCATCTTCGTGGAGATTGGCCCGCACCCAATCTGCTCCGGCATGGTCAAGGCCACAATCGGCTCCGAAGTGCTGACGGCGGCCTCGCTGCGCAAGCAAGGAGACCCGTGGGAGGCACTATGCAAGAGTCTCTGCTCGCTGCACTGCGCCGGCGTACCTATTGACTGGCACCACTTCCACCGCGACTTCGACTCCAGCCACGAGCTTCTGCAGCTCCCGAGCTACAGCTTCGACCTGAAGAACTACTGGATTGATTACGTCAATGATTGGTGCCTGCACAAGATCGAGCCGCGGACAACCAATGCCACACAGGCGCCAAGCCTGCCTGCCAGAATTTCATCTTTTTCGACGTCCTCGATCCACCAGGTGGTGCTCGAGGAATTTGGTTCGGGCAAGGCCAAGGTGGTTGCGCAGTCCAACATGAATGAGCCGACCTTGAGAACGGCTGTGCAAGGGCACCTTGTGAATGACACTGGGCTCTGCCCATCGGTAAGCATCCGAGTGACAATCCCCCTTTTTAAAGGCCGGCATTTTGCTAACAACCAGTGCAGTCGCTATATGCGGACATGGCATTGACCCTGGCAGACTACGTGTTGAAGCGCGCCAGTCCCGGTTCGAATATTGGTGTCAATGTTGGGGACATGGAAGTCATGAAGCCGCTCATCCTGCCCAAGGGCAGCACCGAGGATAGGCTTCTCCAAGTCACTATCACAGCAGACTTGAAGAAGAACACAGGCACGGTCCGGTACGCGAGCGTCAACCCTCAGGGCAAGGAGACCGAGCACCACGCAACATGCTCCGTCACCTTCGAAGACCCCGTCTCCTGGACCTCCTCGTGGGAGCCCGTGACCTACCTGATCGAAGGCCGCATCGACAATCTCCGAGAAAAGGTCCGCCGCAACGAGGCCGACCAAGTCTCCCGAAGCCTCGCGTACAAGCTGTTCGCCGCGCTCGTCACCTACGACACCCGATACCAGGGCATGGAAGAGGTGGTATTCGACAGCGCCAACTTCGAGGGCACGTCGCGCGTCAGCTTCCAGACCCAAGACAAGGACGGCTCCTTCTTCTTCAACCCCTTCTGGATCGACAGCGTTGCCCATCTGTCCGGCTTCATCCTGAACGGCAGCGGCGCGACGGACTCGGCCAACTACGTGTACATCTCGCACGGCTGGAAGTCGATGCGCTTTGCACGCCACCTGGACCGCAACACAAAGTACAGGGCGTACGTCAAGATGCAGCCGCAGCCGAACAACGTCATGGCGGGCGACGTGTACGTCTTCGACGGCAGCACCATCGTCGGCGTCGTTGGAGGCCTGAAGTTCCAGCGCATTCCGAGACGCATTCTGAACTCTGTCCTCCCAAGTGCCTCCTCGTCCGGGCGGGCGGCTCCGGCGCCTGTCAGCCGTGGTCCTGTTACAGCTGCCGCACCTGCGCCGAGCAAGACCGCAACTAAGCCATCGAAGCCGATTATTGAGCAGCCGAAGCCTCGCGCCGTCGCTCCCAGTAACTCGAAAAGTCTTGTCGATCAAGCTCTGGAGATTATTTCTCAAGAGGCTGATCTGCCCCTCTCGGAGCTGCAGGACGACTGCGAGTTCCAGAACCTCGGCGTCGACTCTTTGTTGTCTCTTCAGATTTCCGCAAAGATGAGCGAGGTGCTGGACATCGAGGTCCGCAGCCACGCGTTCCTTGACAATCCCACTGTGGGCCAGTTCAAGCAGTGGCTAGGCGGGCTCGTCGGGCAGTCAGCAACGATGCCCGGGAGCGAATCTTCGCCCGAGTCCTCCCAAAACCAGACTCCAGACGCGTCTGACTCAGAGTCTGATACGGCCACAACCGTCACCGAGCCTATCGACGAACCGGACGGGGACAAGCCCGGGGACATTCTGCAGCTGGTGCGGGAGGAGATATCCGAACAGACGGGCGTTCCGCTGGAGGAAGTGTCAGGATCGAACGACCTGGCCTCTCTCGGCATGGACTCCCTGATGAGCATCTGCGTGCTCAGCTCCCTCCGCGAAAAGTCCAACCTCTCGCTCCCCTCCACCCTCTTCCAGGAGCACCCCTCCATCGACGCGCTAGCCAAATACTTCTCCCCGCGCAACGAGCCCGCAGCTCCCAAGCAGCAGCGGCAGACCCCCAACCCACCCCAACCAACACCGTCGTCCAACCATCCACGAGCCGAGTCCTTCCTCCTCCAAGGCCGCCCCCGCACCGCAACAAAGCACCTCTTCCTCTTCCCCGACGGCTCCGGCTCCGCCTCCTCCTACGCCGCCCTTCCCCCCATCGACCCCTCCAGCAACAGCACCATCGCCGTCTTCGGCCTAAACTGCCCCTTCATGACGACCCCCACCAACCTCACCCCCGCCCTCGGCATCCCCGGCGTCGCCTCCCTCTACCTCGCCGAAGTCCGCCGCCGCAAACCCACCGGCCCCTACCTCCTGGGCGGCTGGTCCGCCGGCGGCATCGTCGCCTTCGAGGTCGCACGGCAGCTGCTCGCGGCCGGCGAGACCGTCGAAGCACTGATCCTATTCGACGCGCCCAACCCGCTGGCGCTGGACCCGCTGCCGCCGGCGCTGCATCGCTTCTTGGCGAAGGTGGGCCTGCTGGGCAGCGAGGGCCAGAAGCTGCCGGAGTGGCTGCTCCCGCATTTCGAGGCTACCATCAAGGTGCTTGATGGGTATGCGCCTGCCCCGCTACTGCCGAGAACCGGGGCGGGTCCGTCCGGGCTGCCGAGGACGCTGGCGATCTGGGCCCGCTATGGCGTTTGTCGGCGGCCGGAGGATCCGCGGCCCGAGCAGGAGGAGGGTGAGGAGCCGTTTCCGAGGACGATGAGGTGGTTGTTGGAGAATCGGACGGATTTTGGGGCGAATGGGTGGGAGGGGTTGATTGGTGGGGAGGGGGTGTTTGAGACGAGGACGGTGGAGGCGAATCACTTTACGATGATGAGGCCGGGGCCGCAGGTGAGTTGTTGTCTCTCGTACTGGCTTGATTGGTTCGTTGCTAACTTGTGTTCCTGCAGTTGGAGGAGATGGCCGCCATGATTCGTGAGTTTCTTAGTAGTGTGTGAGAGCATGCGGGGACGTTGGAAGCTCCCTCTTATTCCGGTTAGACAGGCTTGGCGTTTAGACATAGACTCTTGTGCTTTGGCACCCTCTGCCCCGGGCGTTGATTGAAATTGCAACTCTTGGACTTTGCATGATCAGGCATCCGCATTGCGACTTTCTTCCCCGTGACGGCCGGATTGTGCTACCGGGAGGCCGACGCTCGGATTCCGAAATGTCCAATCAGCGGCGCTTGTCCTAGAAGATGAACAACACCAAGTCCCTCGATTCGAATGGCACGGGTTGGGATAGGATCAATTCGAGTGTTCCTTAATGAACCCAGCTGGCTCTGTGTACGTTGGAGTGTTTTGTGGGTCGTGAACCGTCTGTCCAATTGAGCATCCAGAAGTCATTGCGCGGGATGACTGCAGGACGGCAATATGTGATCCCATGGTGCGTGACGCCTGTTAGACCAACAGATGGCTGACTCTGGACATGGATGCGATGGCGGTAAAGAGCGTGGAGTGGTAGGATGGTGGTCGATCGACGGGTGGCGCACCAAGGCTAAGGCGACCGGCAAGCGCGGCTGCTGACTAACGTAATCAGTAAGCTAATAGTAATCGAGGTGAGGGCCCTGAGGACCCTGAGGCTCTGTCGGTGAGACATGATCGGAGCGGTCAGTGATGGACAGCGTGGGAAGCTATGACCGCCTGGGGCTGCCTGTACTTGCCGATACCCGATGAAAAAGGAAAGTCGCGCCGGCGTCACCGCCGGAGAAGTGAGACGCCGCAGCGGCAGAAGGCCGAGCGCAACGGCGGGCGCGGCGGAGCGCGGCGGTCCGCGGGCGGCGCGTCCGGGCCCTGGGACTGCCCGCTCCGCTACGGATGTGGGATCCGTATTTAGGGAGCTGCCCTGACGACCCTGGACCTTGTCCGGCCCACTCTCGCACTCGAAGTCCTAACCGCTTCAAGAAGGAACAATCGGACATCACGTGCAACAGCAACCGCAAACCGCGGATACACATTTCATCGAGCATTACTACACTGAGCAAAAGCGGGGCCGCGGAACTGTTCCGGCTAGATCGGACGCCTTGTGTTCCGACAAGACCGCGGCCGAGAAGTGAATTGGTGATACGAATAATCGCAACCGCGGTACTCCGTAGAGAGCACTGCATCAAACCTGCCAAACCGCCTCAATGATCCAAAGCAAGCCAGCATTCCCGGGCCTCCTCGCCCCCAGGTACTTGAATCGCGGGTCGGCAAGCGCGAATATTTCCCGCCACTCGTCGTCGGTGCGCTCGTTGCTGTTGAACATGCCCATCATGCAGATGTCGAGGTTCCTGTTCGGCAGTCAGCCAAGCACTGGCCTGAGACGCTTAGCTCCGATAACCTACCGCAAGATCTTGTCGTCCCACATTGGCAGCGTGCCCGGCTCGCACAGACAGCCCTCGTTGATGATGACTCTCGCGCCCGGCTTCAGCGCCGGAACCGTGTTCTTCAAGAACTTCACGCAGTACTTGGTCGGCCAGTTCAGCAACACTGACCGGAACAGATAGACGTCGGCGCCCTGAACCGGCTGTTCGTCATACAAGTTATGCGCCACGAACGAGATCCGATCCTTTAGCGCCGGGTCGAGCTGCTTCCGGCCTTCGGCGACCGTGACCGGCAGGTCCTCCACCACGAACTTCAGATCCTTGTTCTTCTTGGCAATGGCCACACTGATGTGCCCATGAGACCCGCTAACCTGCACCAGAACACGCGGCCAAGCCGTCAGTCAGCCACCGCCCAACAACGCAGCCCCCACAAGCTCACTTACATCAACAACCGTCCCCGCCCCCAGTCCCTTCCAATCATACCCCTCAACCAAATACTCAACCCTATGACTCGCGCCCCTCGAAAAATTCGCCATGGCCCGCCCAAACACCGCCGACCGCTCCGGCCTCTCGCTCAGGAACTCGAACATCGTCTTCCCCTCCGCCGCCAGCCCAAACCCCGTCTCGACGGGCTCCTGGCTGCGCGGGAATGTCCGAAACGCCTCGATCGTGCGCACCGACGCGCGGCCCCACTCCTCGAGAGTCATGTCCAGCCAGTCGCGCACCGTGCCCGCGCCACCGGTCGTCGTCTCGGCCGCAGACGAAGAGACGCGGCGCAGGGCCGCCGAGCCTGCCGTGTGCGCCACTCGGCCCGGTGAGGGCTCCGCGAAGATGTGCTTGAGCATTGCTTGGCGGAGGATGCGCGTCACGAGGGGTTCGGGGAGGGAGGTGGTGGCGGCGATGGCGGCGAAGGTGGTGGTGCCGGTGGTGGGGACGGCGTCGGCGAGGTTGTAGTGCAGGATTGCGTGGAGGCTGACGTTGTCGTTGAATTGCTGCGTTTATGGTCAATTTTGCGTGTTGCTTTTGCCGGGGGGAGGGGAGGGCGCGTCGGTCTGTCTGTTTGTTTGCGCGCGCGCGCTTACCATCCAGGCTTCCCAGCGGAGCGTCTCGACTGGGCCGAGAGCTAGGATCGCGAGGTCGCGCGCTGCGGCGTAGAGCCTCATTTGAGATTCTTTGAGATCATTGTCGCCCTCGGGGATGGGGAGGGTCGGTGGGGCGTCGGCTGCGAAGGAGGGCGATGGAAGGCCTTCCTTCTCGATGTAGCTGGACAGGCGTTGGGCCTCAGATGTGATCTGGGCGGCAAGAGAAGTGAGGAGACTCATGATTGGTTGGATATGGGGTCAGAAGAGTGCTGGAGATGGACGGGAGAAAAAGAAGAAAACGAGGAAACAGAAGTGGCAGATTAAGAAGAGCCTGCGTACACATTGCTGGCAGATGGACTTCACGGAATCAACGGATAACGAGACGAGCAACGCCGACAAGTGGACGGCCGCGTCCCTCATCGTCGGTCTACAGGAAGGTTGGCAATCGATGTGAGCCGTGGCCGAGAGGACGTCTCTGTTCCCCGGAAGCACGCGCGTCATGCCGGGATCGGCAGCTCCCTGACGCGACAACCGAAAGCGGAGATGTGTTTAGGCCGCATTACGGACTGACTCAGTCCTTCGTAGGCAATGAATCGCAACAAGAGCCGCCGGGAGTGCGCGACGGAGGGTGCAGAACCCCGTATTGCCCTGACAAGCATTTCGGATCTGGATTCTCGGATTTTCGGAGTCCGATGCTTCCTACGAGGTACCTGCATTGACGTGTCCAGGACTGTCTCCAGGATGCCACTTTTGGCAGTAACAATCCGAACACCGACACCACTCCCCACGCGCCCACGTGCAGGAGGGAGTCGTTCAGGATGGTCGGCGATGCTGCAGTGCTTGAGACCCCGAGGGCCAGCTCAGGCGCTCTGCTTGGCCGTCACAGCGGTCACATCAAAAGCTGTGCCCGTCGCCCGATCAGGCCAGCCCATTATCAAGGTCGTCAACACAATTGACTCTTCGCCCTCTCCTTGGCCTTGGAAGCGCTGCCAGATTGGCGACTCGTCCCAATGTCGAAACAAGATCGCCCATTAGTCGTGTTTGGAACCGCCTCGTTTGGCTGGGGCACGTCGCAAGCGAAGTTCCACAACCACGAGACTGCAGGGCCTATCCTGACAGCTTTGCGGGCTAAGGGGATAACGCACCTGGACACGGCGCGCGCGTATCCGGTCGGATCGCCCGGGGCCGCCGAGACCCTGTTGGGAAAGCTCGAGGTCAAGTCGTGGGCCACTATCTCCACGAAGGTCACTTCCTGGGGGCCTGGAACCCATACCGCCGAGTCAATCAAGAAGAGCTGCGGAGAGTCGCTCGCCGCCCTGGGCGTTGATAAGGTCGATGTCATGTACCTGCATGCGCCCGATCGCGCAACTCCATTCGAAGAGACCTGCCGAGCCATGGATGCGGAGTACCGCAAGGGGCGGTTTTCTCGATTTGGCATTAGCAACTACACCGCCCAGGAGGTCGAGCAGCTCGTCTCTATCTGCGAACGACACGGCTGGGTGAAGCCTACGGTCTACCAGGGGAAGTATAACGCGGTGGTGCGAGGAGGCGAGGAGGAGTTATTCCCCGTGCTCAGGAAGCATGGTATCAGCTTCTACGCGTACAGGTAAGTCGGCTCGATCGGCCCCACCCAGCCGCCTGAGTAATACTGACACATCGGCAGTCCTACGGCAGGTGGCCTCTTCACTGGTAAAGTGCTCTCTGACAAAGTCAACGAACCGGGGTCCCGATGGGATAAAACGGTATGCTTCTTTCCGGCCCGCTCCGTACCCGCCGACAGATTCCGCTCCGTATCCGCTAACAACTGACTCATTAGACCCGTCTTGGCGTACAGTTCGGTGAGGACTATCTGAAGCCGTCCGTGGTCGAGGCCGCAGCCGCAGTCGCCAAGGGAGCGGCGGATGCGGATCTCTCGGGTCATGCCGTCGTCCTGCGTTGGACGGTGTACCACTCGATCCTCAGCTCGAAGCACGGGGACGCGGTTATTCTGGGCGCGTCTAGCCTGGGCCAGCTCGAGGAGAACGTGGAGGCGGTCGAGGCGGGCCCCCTGAGCGAGGACTTGGCCAAGCTGGTGGACAGCGTCTGGGGTGCGGTGCAGAAAGATGCGGCCCCTTACTACGTGTAGCCAATTATCGGTGGACACTGAGACATGAGATGAGTTGAGTGGCGTCGTAATACACGTGTCTATATCTATACTAACGAAGTGTCGTTGAAGTCTAAAGTCTAATCATTTCATAGTCTAAATTAAGGCCAGCTTTTATTTGCGTGAAGAGACTACTCAATCCGACAAACACCGCGCTCGAAAGCTGCTTCTGGTTCGTCAACAAGTTTCTCTGCTCCTCCGGACTGTATAACCGTCTTTCCAGCGCCTCGACCAGCCTGATGATCTTGGACAACTGGATCTTGAGAAGACTTGACCGTAGACTTTGCTCGTCTTGCTGGTCGAACTCGTAGGAGCCTAGTTGCAATCGTGCTGGCGGAACAGAAGCACGCCTTTTGTTCTGCACGGACGCGTCGTTTGCGGCACTTCCGTGAGTAATGCCGCCGCCAAGGCCCTCGCCCCCATGCGCTGTCTGCAGTACTCTGTCGTACGCTGAGACTAGTGAGACGATCAGGGATACGAGCATTGTAACGAGCAGAGGGTCTTCGTGGTGCCTCTGAGCCGTGCACTCCAGAGTGTTGTTGCACACTGCTATGATGGACTTGGTCGCGGTCAGGAACTCGTCGAAGGGAATTATGACGTCTCTGTCTCCGCGGCATTGCCGCACGGAGGTGCTGGACAGTTTGATCAACACCTCCTCTTGGCATCCGCAGGGCTGCTTTTCCTCTCCGGCGTTGCGGTTCGCGTACTGCATCCCAGTGTTGAAGTCCCACGCCGGAGTGGAAAGATTGTTGTTGTTGTTGTTCTTATGCGCGACATTGGAGGAATTGATCGATTCTTCAGGGGTCGGTAAGCTCAGGTCTGGGATGCCACGCTCCGTAGATTCCAGGCTTCCTTGGTCTATCATATCGAAGTTCCACGTGTCCAGCATGAAGTGTTCGAGGCTTTCTGACAGCACGGTGGCGGAATTGCCAGAGCCGGGGAAGAAGTTCGAGACCATGGCAGGCAGGGAGGCCATGGGCTGTGGAGAAATGGCCGTAACGGAGCCGGCAAAGCATACCGGGGACGTCGATGGGGACGGTTCGGCCGATGTTGAATTCTCGCTGCCGTACAGAGCCTCGGCCGAAATCGGGGCCGCGTTGCAGTTGACATCGATCAGCGTCTGATCCGAGGCTTGAGAGACCTGCTTTTGCTTGTGCCTCCTGCCCGACCGTCGCGAAGGGCTGTAGACGCATTGGATCTTGCGGTGCTCGCAGCGTTTGCAGATTGGCCGGTCTTGGGAGCATTTGACTTTGGACGCGTGGCAGGTGTCGCAAGAGTTCTTGTACAGCTGGCGGCGCCGAGGCTGGGTTTGGCTGGTTTCTTGGTCTGGTTGAGCGGACATGATGATGGTATCAAACGAGAGCTTCGAGCTTCTCCGTAGACAATAAAGACTATACAAGCTCCGCCGGGCGTCCCCGGTTCCGGCAATGCCACTGCGGCTATGCACGCTAATCATGGGCCGGTTCCTGTATGCTGCGGTCGCTCCCGTATGTGATACAAGCCCAATCGGACCGGTACGGTTGCAGGGATTGCAGATCCTGCCTCCGGCGGTCGGCCTTACTGATCTCTTACCTGTGGCAGTGATAAGGATCCCCTTCGGCTCTACGGAAGGCGGCCTAACTGATAGGCGGACCGCGGGACAAAGGCGGAGGCGAGGCGAGCATGGAAATGTGGAGAAGTTGGAAGTAAGCGCGGAGTGCCCAAAGGCGATGATACCCACTCCGTTGCCCACCGCTTAGTCTTGCCAGGTCTTGGTATATGATTGGCTACCAGTTCGGACGCTTGGCCATCCCGGAGGTTGGGAGGCTAGTCTATAAGTAGTTGGCTGGCCAGTCACACGGTGTAAGAAAGGTTACGTATACTGCTGATTTCAAGATTACTGCTGGTTATGACTCGTTAGTGGGCTAGGTTGCGGTCTGATAGATGATGATCTTGAAACCAAATCAATTTCTGGAAGTCTCTCTGGGCTCAGTTTTGCGCGCTTTAGGTAAATGCTTGTAAGGAACGGGCTCGGCACCCTCATTAGCCGAGCGATTGCTGGGCTGGGGGCCGCAGGGCGCGCAGGGATCCGCCAGCTCGGGTTCCAACTCTACGGAAATCTAGATTTTCAGGGTTCATTCACACGAACACGATTTCTGTGTTTGAGCTGCATGGCTTGCCCCGCAGAGGATCTTATCAGAGCTCTGCCATCTCCGGTGGGATAGTCTGTAAGCTTGAACATTCCTTTGCATTACTTGGGGGGTGCTGACCTTAAACAATCTGTACGCACTCCAGCGATAAAAGTCAAAAGTCCTGTCCACAATATTAGACTCCAGTGCTCATTTACGTTGCTGCAATAAAGACCGTCCCGTCATCAGACACGCTGAATCCAACTGAACCACCGTCGCCTCCTGTCCTTCATGCCCCCTGGAAGCACCTCTGCCTCCGTGCCCATCCTCGCCGCCGCCATCCCCTGCCCCAGATTTTCCAGCGTCTTACTGGGCAGCCTCAGCCCATTCTGGGCATCCCTCCTGTTCTGGACCTCCGGGATCCAGGCCCACGAAAACAGCGCGCCGGTCAGCATTACGCAACCAAACGCGACGAACACGTAGCCCAGATTTTCCTCTGCCAAGGAATCGGCCTTGTGATGGTGAAACTTGGCTTCACGGAGAATGATCTGCACGAGGACTGAGCCGAACTTGCCGAAAGCGGCACTAATGCCGTGGCAGGTGCAACGGTACCGGGTGGGAAAGATCTCCGCGGGAATGATGAAGGTTAGGGTATTGGAGCCGAGATTGAAGGCGAAGTAGATCAGGCCTACCAGCACAATGCTGATGGAGTGGAAGCTGGTGTCGTTGGTTGCGAATACGACACCGCCCGTGACGGCGAAGAGGAGACCGAGGATGATGAATGAAAAGGTGAGCGCCTGTCTGCGCGGGATGTAGTCGCCGGCCATGATGAAGACGATGCTGCCAAGTATCGAGCCCACCGAGACGGTGAGCATGCTTCGCTTTGCGCCTTCGACAAGTGTGTCGTAGATGTTGTCGCCGCCTGGCGCGAGAACGTTCCATGCTGGGATCTTTCCTTTCAGGTTATTCCATCGGACTTCTCTGTCGGATGTCTTGACCCAGAGCTTGGCCAAGGTGCGAGGATTGCCCATGCCGAGGCCGTAGAAGGCAAAATCCACCAGCCACCAGGTCATGCATGTGCCGACGAGGTACCAAATGTTGCCTTGTTCGATGAAGTAGTCATAGAGGTCGCTGGGAGAAAATTGAATGGGAAGAGGCGGGTCGCCCATGTGGTTGCTCTCCCTTCGTCTGTCCCTGAGTGGGATGTGGTCGGGCTCAGGCATGCCTCGACGGTAGACCTGGTCGGTGTTCCTGATGGCGCTGTCTCCGTCGTTGCGCACCTCCAGGTCATACAGGCCTGGGTCTTTGATCATGAAGCGGAACACGATGGCGAGCAAGGCTGGAATGGCGCCTACTCCGGTCACCCATCTCCAGAGCCTGTCGACGCTTTGCTTGCAGTCGTCAGTCGATTCGACACACGCCTCCAGCCCGTACTTCTTGTTATAGCTCATGACGACGCCAAGGCCGATGAGGTTTGCGATGAGCTGGCCGAGCGGCTGCATCAGGAACACAGCTCCCATCATGCGTGTTCGCGCTAGGGTCGGCGCCCACCTGCGTCCAACGTTAGTCAACTGTCACTGCCACCGGAGTCGGCATGGACGTACTCGGTGGTTATGACGGCGCTCAAGGGGTACTCTGCACCGATACCTATGCCCATGACGAAGCGCCAGACAAGGAGCCAGGCCAGGATGCTCATGGTGTTCATGCCCATGGAGGCCGAGGCCACGCCCAGGGTGGAGAAGATGACGATGACGAGCTCCACGCCATACAAGCGGGTCCTCCCGAACCTGTCGGCCAGCACGCCGAAGAGGACCTGGCCGATCATGGAGCCGACAAGGGTCATCATGTTGATGAGGAACTCCTTGTGGGTCGAGTCGTCGTGGGGCCAGTAGACGAAGTAGATAGCCTGGATGACGACATTGGTGGTGAAGAGATTGTACGAGTCGGTAAAGAAGCCGGAGGCGGCAACAGCCCACACGAGCCAGTTGAAGCCGTTTCTGTCTATAGTGCGGCGGATTATGTGGAGCTGCTGCGGGCGGGTCTAGAGCACGATCAGCATGCGGCTCTGCGGGTAAGGACGAGCATCGCGGCAGGCACAAGCGAGACATCGGGCGGCGAGTGCGACTCACAAACGCGGAAGCGTCCTGGACAGCGTGCATGGAGGCCATTTTGCGCCGGTGCGGGCCGCGCAGAGGCGTGCCAGCCCGGGCGAGCTCATATACACAGCGCTGCGACAGGCAGACGCATCCTTTGAGCACGGTGAAGCGAGGGGCGGTGGCTGTGGGCAGCTGGCAGACGCGAGGCTGTCTTGGCCGTGTCGTGGAGGGCGCGGATCGGGAGCAGGCAGCGCGGTGCATGAGCAGCGGAATGCAGGCGCCAGACATGTGCTTCGGCAATTGGCTGAGACCCCTCTCGCCCCCAACCGCGCGAGTCCTTGTGTCCGCCCGGTGTGCAGCAGCTCGCAGCAGGCTCCCACGGCTGCCCTGGCGTGTATTTCTGCCCTCTGCTCCGGCGTCAATGCCGCCGCCCGCACCCGCGCCCTCGCTCACCCGAGCCTCTGCGATGCCACCGCCTCCCGCGCCGCCTCTGGACTCGGCCATCGCGAAGTCGTCGCAGCTCTCCAAGATCATCTGGGCCAACTCGTCCACCACGCACTTCGCCATCAAGCAGCTCGTCGACTACTCGGGCACCCTCAACCAGCTGCTGGTGCGCCTGCGCGCGCTGCCCGACGCCCAGCATGCCGCCCGCGACACAGTCGACGCCTGCAACCGCAAGCTGAGCGAATGCGTGGCCTTTGTCGACCAATGCATCTCGTTCCGCCGCGACTCGGTGCTGACGGCGGGCGTGGCCGCCCTGAGCCTGGACCGCGATGCATTTCCCGCGGGCGACGCGCTGCTGCTGAGCGGCGAGCTCAAGAAGCTCATCGAGCAGCTCGAGCGTGTCGTGCACGACTTCCAGTGAGCCTCTCCCTCCACGCACACCACTCACGCTGAGCCGCGGCGAAGGGACGAGCGTCGCATGCGCCCCGACGCGCGTGGCGGCCACGCGCCCGCCGGCCCCTCGAATGCGGCAGGCACTCCCGCCGCCACCATCGCCAACTTTCCCACCCAGTCCCAGCCCGCCGCTGCCTCCGCCATTCCGCGCGAGTCTTTCTCCATGACCGATGCATGGCAGCACGATAAAGACGTCCGCCGGTATTACCATCTCAAGAGAAGCTTCGCCGTCTCGCAGCATCACTCGCAGCACCGCTCACAGCACCACTCGCAGCACCACTCGCAGCACCACTCGCAGCCTCCCCGAACCCCAGAACCGCAGGCAACGCCGTCCATCCTTCCGTCGTCCATCGGCTCCACGTGCTCGCCGTCACCCAATGTCCCCGCACTCACTCCCTCGCCCAGCCTGCAGCAAAGCTCTGTCACGAGCATCACCTCCTCAAGACGAGCCCCAAGCACCACCCAGGCCCGCAAGAAGCTTCCCTCTCTTTCCCTTGGCCCGGCGTCGCTTCCCGAAAACGTCGCTGTCTTGTAAGCCACTCGCCCCTCATGTCGCCGTGCTTCTCTGACCCGTCCGAAGGCGTTTGTTCGCAGACGAGCCGAACCCCTTGCCCAGAGAACTGCAATTGCTGGGCTGGCGGAAAAATGACCACGCAAACGGCAGTGTGATAACTTGGTCAGTCCATGAATCCGATGACGAGTTCAAGCACTACTGTAAGCAGCCACCGTGCACCCCGTTCCGTGCACCAGACTCTGAGCTCTTGCGCAGTGCCATTCAATGCCTTCCCCCTCACCCTCCACAGAGATCACGACGAGGGCACTGTGATACAGTTCAGCAAGCGTCACAATGTAGCCCTTAAATCTGGCGACCATGAACAATTCGCCTCTTCAACCCGAGTCGTCTACGAATTCTTGCAGGACGAAGCCTTCATATGCTTTCAAGAGGATATCCGCAACAAGCATCTCATCGACGTCTTTGACTTCCACATGATCTCGAGTAACCGACGCGGACACAGCAGCTTCGGCGACGCAATCCATGGCCACGGTGAAGCCATGCACGGCCACGTCAAGATTTGGAAAGATCGGGAACCTCCGTTTCATCATTCCATCTCCTTCTTTGGCAACCACCTCCAAAGAGACTTGGAATTTCCGCTTCTTAGATTCTCCAGCCAAATCAGCCCCAGAAGGTCCGAGAACAAGGTGAAGCTAACCTTTTCTCTACCGAGGAGACCCAGTGAGAGGCGAAACTCCCTCATGGATTTCCTTTCCAGGCGTTCTTCAAGAGGCGAATCAACGCCTGCTACACCGGTTCAAGCAACCGAGCCACCCGAGATCCCAAGCGAGACGTCAGTGCTCATGAACGAACTCAGGTTCCTCGAAATACGTTTTGAGGACACCGAAGGTATGCACTGACATTCAATTCGCTTTCATGCCTCCTCTTGCCACGGATCTGACGCAATATATTAGCCTTTGACCGGTTCCTGAGCACATTTCAAGAAACCCGCGATACAGACGCGGCACGACCTTCCTTTTCCCTCTCTGACATTTCCGCCGAACTGGAAAACACTTCGATGACTACCGAGTTGCCCACGGAACGTGAACCCGCTGAGATGGATGCCGGCCTCATTTCACCAAGTCTGCGTGGAAGGATCCATGAATCGATCTCTCCGATGTCGTCGCCTCGCCTGCGTCCCGCCGACGCATCAGCGACTCCCGATCACCCCTGGGGACAATCAAGGGGTGATTTCTCCAGGTTCCACTGATAGGATGCAGTCATACGGTTGCACAGATATTGCATTGACATGACCAAAGCTGTGGGGAAAAAGAAGCCTCGTTTTGGGTGCCCTTTTCCTTATCTGTTGTCCTGGAGGATCAGACGAGCTTCATGTATGAAGTACGTGAGGATAAGAATTGGCAACATTGAGGGCAACTTGAGCTCGGTGTGATCGAGCCACGTCCAGAAAACTGCAGCTGCAGCCTCCACAGGGATTATTCTAATGCGTCCACGATCAGTGTCGGCCAGATCAGATAACGAATTACTCAATTGTCATGTTGCAAGCACTTTTTTCTCAATGCGCCAAAAACAAAAAACCGGAAAGAACTTGTATCGATACTCGAGATGTTTTTATCTCCCAGCTAATACAGGCCCATACCGATTTGTTGCGCAGTCGATGAGCGGTTGCTAACACCATCCTTGGAATATTCGCCGACAACCCCTCTTTTTAGCGAAGCACGAAGCAGACCGTAGTCGTGGATAGAGACACGAGAGCACGAAGGTATGAAGATATGAAAGCATGAAAAATTCAAAAGGAATCTGATGTCATGATTTATCCCCGGGCTGCGAGATCATGCAAGCCGACGCGATAAGCCGACTAGCTCACGCACTTTTATAGGAAATGCAAAACACAGCGCCTGCCCTACGATTGGCGCAACAAGCATCGAACGTCGGTCTCCAGATCCATCGGTCGGCAAACCTGACATTTGCCGACGACAGCTCCCACGACGCAACTCATAACCCAAACAGGGGAGCCTCGGGAAGAAAGCCGCGTTGCCTGAGGGCGGGCTCGCGGCTCTCGGGGCAAAGACTCCGCGAAGGCAACGCGTGGAAGGATCAGCAGTATCCACCCGCACCCCAGCTCTTAGTAACTCCAGTTCTTGTTCTCTTTCCCCGCGTCTTGCCCCACAACAAGCTTTCGCGCCCCGGCCGGGCCTAGCTGCTTGGCTCCACCCCCGCCAAATCAATGCGACTGCCAGACCGCGAACGTGACTGTGCCAACCAAACAGCGCGCTAGATTCCCGTCTCAGGCGTCTGGGCGGCACGCAACTCAGCACCCTGCTGTGGGGCCCCGCTCCCGACGCGGCAACCCCGATGACACACGGCTTACCCTTTTCCTGCTGCCCGCCCGCACGCATGCACGTCCCTGCGCAGGCACACGCAGGAAGAGCTAGCCGGTAGCCGGATAACGGCGCATGAGCGGTAGCCCTTTTCGAGGCGGAAAACCCTTGGCAGAGGCGGGTTGGTTTCCGCAGGTCGGCGTCTGGAGGTTGGTTTCCGATGTCATACGTTCCGATCTGCATATATCTTTGTCGGGCCGCCGGCCTTTGGGTTTGGTGCAGGTTGAGCTGACTTTTCTCCCCCTCTCCGCCTCCTCTGCTTCTCTGCTTTGTTGCTTCCTCTCGGTGCTCCTTTGTTTCGCTGCAGTCTGAATTGCGGGACCAGTTGGTGGTCTGCTGGCAGTGACAATGGCGTCGCACAAGGACGGCGACAGCAAGCTGACAGCGGATTTTATCGAGTATCCTGAGCCGGATAAGGAGGTTGCGGTCTTGCCGACACCTCAAAAGGGTGTTGATGAAGAGCAGAACGCTCTGTATAGGGAGTTCGAGGGCAAGGATGAGGAGTGGCACAAGGAGATGAAGAAGAAGCTGATGAGGAAGGTCGATTGGCATTTGCTGCCGCTCTTGATCACAATGTACCTATTGAACTTCTTAGACCGGAGGTAAGTTGCTCATCCACAGGGAACCCCGAAGACACCAGCTAACAATGAGCAGCAACCTCGCACAGGCCCGCCTCGGCACACTGGAGGAGGACCTCAACATGACCGGCACAGACTTCAATCTAGCCACCAGCATCCTCTTCGTCGTACGTCCCCAACCAAACCCAACCCTCCCAGTCCACCGTACCCGCACAAACAAAACCTAACCCACCCGCAGGGCTACCTCCTCATGCAAATCCCCTCCAACCTCCTCCTCACCCGCATCCGCCCCTCCCTCTACCTCGGCGTCTGCATGGCCATCTGGGGCACCATATCCGCCGCCCAAGCCGCCACGCACTCCTTCAGCGGCCTCGTCGCCGCCCGCTTCATGCTCGGTTTCGCTGAAGCCCCCTTCTTCGCCGGCGCCATCTTCCTGATGAGCTCGTGGTACACGCGCGCCGAGCTGGCGCATCGCATCTCCCGGTTCTACGCGGGGAGCGCGTTGGCGAATGCGTTTGGAGGGCTGCTGGGGGCGGGGTGTTTGGGAAATTTGGAGGGGGCGCATGGGATCGCGGGGTGGAGGTGGCTGTTTATTATTGAAGGTCGGGAAAATTCCTGGTTTCTCTTGCTCTCTATCCCTCCCCTCCTCCTCGCTTTCTGTCTGAACTTGGAGAGGCGCATTGATGGTTGTGGATCAGTTCTGACAAGCAAAACAGGTGTCATCACCGTCGGCGTCGCCCTCATCGCTGCCGTCGTCCTCCCCGACTACCCAGCCAACACGCGCTGGCTCACGGACGAAGAGCGCGGCTACGCGCAATGGCGCCTTCTCGACGACACGGGCGAGGCTGACAACGCCGAAGCCTCGACGATCATGGAGGGCGTCAAGCTGGCGATGCGTGACCCGCGGCTCTATGTCTTCACGATCTTACAACACGCGTCATTGCTCACTCAAACTTTTCAATACTTCTTCCCCACAGTCATCGAGACGCTTGGGTACGGCAACATCGAGACTCTCCTCATCACCGCGCCGGTGTGGATCGCCACGTTCTTGGTCGGCCTCCTAGTGACATGGACATCCGGCAAGACCGGAGACCGAAGCTTCCACATCGCATGCCTAAGCATGATATCCTGCGTCGGCAACATAATCTGCATCGCCACGCTCAACATCCCCGCACGCTTCTTCGCCATCTTCCTAATGCCCGTAAGTCCCTCCCTCCACCCAG
Source organism: Neofusicoccum sp. Z2 (assembly GCA_037356115.1). Lineage (NCBI taxonomy): Eukaryota > Fungi > Ascomycota > Dothideomycetes > Botryosphaeriales > Botryosphaeriaceae > Neofusicoccum > Neofusicoccum sp. Z2. Next base: position 28,817 of record JBAWJY010000033.1, read on the forward strand.
TCCCACCCCCCCCTCTTTTCCCCCCTCCCCCCACCCACCCATCTCACCCACTGACCCCCCTCCAGATGGGCGCCGTCGCCGGCTACCAAATCATCATCACCTGGGTCGCCAACTCCTTCCCCCGCCCCCTCGTCAAACGCAGCGCCTGCATCTCCTTCGCAAACATGGTCGGCAACAGCGCCAATATCTACGGCCCCTACATGTACCCTTCCTCCAGCGGTCCGCGGTACGTGCCCGGCGGGGCGGCGACGGCGGGCACCGCGTTGCTGGTGTCTGTGTTGGCGATCGGGATCAGGGGGATGTTGGCGAGGGATAATAGGGAGTTGGAGAGGAGGGAGATGGAGGATGCGGAGGGGGTGCAGGTGGAGGGGGCGGGGAGGAGGGGGGAGAGGAGGGCGGTGGGGTTTAGGTATATTTTGTGAGGGGTGCGGGTTTTGGTTGGTTGGTTGGGTGGGTGGGTGAGTGTGGTGGGGAGGTGCTGGGTTGTCTGTCTGCAGTTGGGACTGAAGTTCGTGGTAGCTTGATACTCATTGAAGGTGATTCGTAGAACTGAAATACCGATATAAGTCTCAAGAGAACTCTAACAATCTTTCAGGCTGAGGCAAAAAGCAAGACTTACATTCAGGCCAGTCAAGCCACCATATTGGGAAATACCGTCTATACTTGAAGATCCCCAGACTCGGACCTTGGGGGCATTTCTCTCCCTCTCTCACATCACGAGATGCCCACTACTACTCCCAGCAGACGCGGCAGAGACGTATTGTACCTACGCCATGAGATTGAAGCGGAGGGAAAACAAAAACCAATCCATTCTACCAACCAGCCCGTCTGTCTCGAAAAGATTAACGGAACCGTGTGTGTCTAGCTTACCCAACCCTTTCCAATCTAAAGCCCCGCCTCTGTGAAAACCCTACATATCGAGCTGGCAAGTGGCATTAGCCCCGCCATCTACCCTGATCATTAAAAGTTAATCGGCCAGACCGAGAGTGCAACAGAGAGAGACAAGAAGTCTCAAAGCCAGTCGCCTTGTCCAATCTTCTTCTCTTCCAAAAAAGAAGAGCAATATCGCCATCCAGCGTCTCTATAAACGCTTTGTTTGCGAAAGAGAATAACAAAGAACAAGGAAGGGGAAGAGGGGGGGAAACAAATCAGCATCTAATATTACGCGTGTTGGTTGTTGTGTTGGCTGGCTGGCTGGTAGCAAGGACTATATACGATACATGAACGACAACAAGCTAAAAAGTCTTTCACGAAGACTCCTCCCTCGCTCCTTTCACCCAACCATTCTTCCCTTCCAAAAAAAAAAAGAACTAGCGCCAAATAATATACTGCAATAAACGATAGTGGGATAGAAAGAAGTGGTATCAATCTGTATCTTGTTCTCCTTCCTGGGGGTATCAAAGTGCATGCATGCGCTTGCGTGCGACGACAGAGTGTGTGTGCAGCAAAAAACAAGTGTGTAGGCGTGTTGCGCTACTGTGCTTTTTCACCAAACCGGAGAGATTCCAACGCTCTCCAGCCGGTAGTAGTAGTGTTGGTGATGTTACTGTGATGAAGAAAAAGGACACATGGCGAACACAAAAAAGGGTGGACATGCCATTCCAAGAAGAAACCAGAACAACAAAATTCGTTTGTGGGCGATTGAGCAGGGAATGGACGCAACGCAACAAAAACGGCGTGCAGGAAAAAAAATAACAACAGACATGAAAATCAATGAACACAAAGGAAAGAAAAAAACCGACAAAGGAAATATTCCAGTGGTGTTCCAATCTTATCTACCCCACCCATCTTCCGCGATCCCCAAAAAATTACGTTGCGAATCCTGCCAAATCAGCACCCCTCACCCTCACGATTCCATATGGTGCTGGTGCTGGTGATGATGGAACTGCTGCTGAAAATGCTGCTGATGGTGCAAATGCCCCGCACTCACGCCCATCCCCAGCCCGAACGGCTCGAACGGCGGCGGCACGGCCCCCACATGGATCCCCTCGTCCAAATCCGGACTGACCGCAACCCCGATCCCGTACCTCTCGTGCTCGCTCATCATGCCCTGGTAGCCGCCGACGCCGATGTTGGCGTTGGCGTCATTGTCGTTGGCAGCAGGCTCGTCGTCGTAGTTGAACCCGCTCGGGCTGAACGTGCTGTCCTCCGCATCCTGGTCGTACGCGGCCTTGTGCAACAGGCCGCCCCGCGAGCCGGGCGGCGTGGCCGGGTCGAAGTCCTGCTGCTTGCCGGCGGAGCCCAAGACGGGAAAGCCGCGGACGGAGGAGGAGGAGAAAGAGCCGCGGACCGGGCGGCTGCTGGATGGCGTGGGCGTGCGGCGAAGCTGGGAGGCGGGAGGGGTCATGAGGCCGGCTAGAAAGCCGGCCGAAGGGTTTGCTGGGGGCGCGGGCTTGGAGGGCGTCTGCTCGTGGTTGCCGTTGCTCGACGAGGAGCGAGAGAGCTTGCTGGCGCCGGCGTTTTCCCTGCCGCGGCGCCAGTTGCCGATGGCGGCGGCGAGCTGAGCGGCCTTGGGAGTGGCAAAGCTGGAGAGAGTGGCCAAAGCCGGGAAGGACCCACCACCAGCAATCAGACGCTCTTTTTCTTGCTGCTCCATCTGCAGATTCGTGCGGATGCGGATGGCGGCGTCACGGACGGCCTCGCGGTCGAAGGCGGGCTGCGCCAGAGAGTCGATGAGGTCGGTGATGTCGTCGATGCGCACGCCGAGCAGCTCGCGCAGCCAGCCGATCTCCGTCTCCTTCTCCTTGAGCTTCTGAGGCGTGTCGCCATCGAATGCCTCGAGCTTCTGCTCGAGAGACTCGATGCGCTCCTCGCGCTCCTGAAGCTGTTCTTGGAGGACAGCGATCGACTCGCGGAGTGCCTGGGGCGAAACCTTCTCCGCAGCGCTCGGCAGGAAAGACTCCGAAGACATCGCGGGAGCCTTCGCTGACTGAGCAGCAACAGCAGCAGCATGGGCCGCAGACTTGGCAATCTCGAGCTTCTCCTCGAGGTGTACGACCTTGTCTTGCAAGAAGTCCACCTTCTCGTCGGCGAGAGCGAGACGGTCGCTGAGGTTCTGCTCGGTGTGCTGCTTGTCTTCGATGGCGTTGGCCAAGTCGCGGTTGTGCTGGCGGTGAAGCTCCTCGATGGTCTTCTCGTATCGCTGCTGCGAATCCCCGAGCTTCTCGGAGAAGCGCTTCTCCATAGTGCTGATCTCCCTCTCGTAGCGCTGCTGCTGCTCTTCCAGAGCCTTTTCGTAACGCTGTTGCTGGTCCGCCATGGTCTTCTCGTAACGGTGCTGCTGGTCCCTGAGAGCGCGGTCTCTGCCTTCGTGCGCTTCGCGAAGAGCGTCGCGCTTAGCATCAGCCTCGCCCTCAAGCAGGAGCTCATGCCTGGCCTTTTCGGTGTCACGGTCCAAGCGCAATTGGTCGATCTCGTTGCGAAGCCTGGTGTTCTCGCTCTCAAGCTCAGAGCGGACAATGTTGACCTGGTTGTTAGCCGCATCGATTTCAGCCTCCATGAGCATGCGGGTGCGCTTGATCTCCGCACGAGCAGCTTCCCTCGACTCATGGAATTCACGCTCGAAGCGCTCAGCTCTCTTCTGGTACTCGAGGCTCTCCAAGCGCAGCTTGTTGATGGCCTCTTCCATGCCGGAATTGTGCTTCTGGGTCTGCTCCAGGATGACCTTGAGGCGCATGCCCTCGCGTTCCTGCATCTCGAGCCTCTCCATCTCCCTCTCAAGCCTCTCACGAGTGCGAGCCTCGGCCTCGATCCTGGCACGAAGGGTCTCGTACTTCTTGAGGTGCTCGTCCTCCTGCTTCTGCCAACGGGCCTTCTCCTCGGCAACCTGGCTCGCAGCCACAACCATATCCTTCTGCAGCTGGTCAATCTTGTGGCGCATCTTCTCGCGACCGCGAATGGACTCCTGATTCTGGGACTCTAGGGTGCTGATAGACCTCCGAAGAATTTCGTTGTCCTCATTAGCCTTGTTGATCTCCTCAGACCACTTATTGCTGGAGAGACGGTACTCGTCGAGCGTAGCCTCAAGCGCTTCGTTCTGCGTCTCGAGCGTGACGAGACGCCTGCGAAGCTCTTCCTGAGAGCTCTCGGACGATCCAAGCTTCATCTTCATCTCATGCGCTTCCTCAGTCAGAGCCCTGATCTTGTTCGAGTCGTCGCGGGACTGAGCACGGAGAAGGAGCAGTTCTTCCTCGGTTAGCGCCAGCTTCCGCTGAGCGTCGTCTTCGGAGCGTTCCGCGACCTTCCGGCTCTCGATCGTGACTTCCAGACGCTGCTGCATTTCGTCGAGCGTCCTTTCCAATTCGATGATGCGGGCCACGGCCTCAGCATTCGCCTCCTGCTGCTTCTTCTGGGACAGCACAGTGCTCTGGCGGTTGAGGGCTTCCTCCATGATCTCACGGAAGTCATCCAGTTGACCAGTAGCAGCGGAACGAGCAATCGACATTTTCAAGTCCGCAAGGGCCTGGTAAAATTCAGCAATGTCAATGCCAGGCGATTTCGAGGGCGCAGGAGGCAAAGTAGCCTGACTGAGAGCCTCCACAACAGCGTTCTTGATCTTCTCCAGTTTGCGGCTCTTTCCAGGCGAGCGGTTGCGTTGGTTGGAGGCGAGCTCGTCATCTTCATCATCAGCATCGCTCTCTCCCGGCTCAGCGGAAGTGCTGCGGCGCAGCGCACGGCCAGCACGCATCATTGCCATTGCAGAAATCGAGTCCTTGATGTTGTGGATGCTCCTCTCGAGAGGGCCCAGGCGACTCTGCAACACATTGTCAATGATGCCATCAACGCGAGAATCGAAGAAGCCTCGGCGCGATTGGATCTTTTGCTCTTCATCAGTCGAGACAATATCATCCCAGTCACTGACGGCCACGTTGGTCGGATCATTAAGTCTGTGCACAGGCGATTCGTAGGCCAAGCCGGCCTTCGAGTCGCTGAACGGATCTTGAGCGGACGACGTTCCATCCGCTTGAGCAGAAGCATACAGGCGTTGCGGGGACACAGGGCTGGGCGCCTCGTCCCTAAAAAGAGCAGCAGACGGGCGCAGGTTAGACTGGGGCCTAGCCGGCGGGCTCGAGCGAGTCCATTGTGGGGATTCTCTGATAACACCAAATTCGGATCCTTGGTCATTCATCGCCCGCATGATCTCGTCGATCTCGTTGAACGTGGGCCTCTCCTCGAATTCGCTATCCTGCGGCAAGTTCTTGCCAGTCTCCAGCGCTGTCATGAAAGAACCACCCTCGCTAGGTTGGTAGGTGTTGGTGACAGCCGGACTGGGGTTGAACGACCGCAGACCTGCACCGGCCTGCTGCGCCTCCTGGGTGTCCGTGGAAGGCTTGGTGACGTGCATGCCGAACTTGAAGTCGGCGGCCTGCGTGTCGGCATTGAGATCTCTGCTGTTCTGGTTGCTGCGATGGTGTCCACGGTTGAAATCCGAGTTGTAGCCTTCGGCCTGTTGCTGCTGGACTCTGGGCTTGAATGGCGTCGGCTGACGCGAGATGCCATTCGGAGTCGGAGTCTGGTTCTCCTTGCCCTCGGGAATGGGGCTGATTGAAGCTTTGTAGTCCGCCCTGCTTCCGTTCTGCGAGTGCGTCGCATCGCCAAGAGGCTGGGGAGGGGCGTTCGAAGGTACAACACGCGGGACTGCAAACATTGGCTCGGAATCGCCGTCCTGGCCACCACGACGAGCCTTTTTCTGCCGCCACTCAGCTTGCATGGCGCGGCCTTGCTCGTCAAAGGTCTCTTCGTCAGTCTGCTCCCGCAGCTGCAGGTTGTATTGTTGCTGTTGTTGCTGCTGCTGCTGAAGATCAGGCCTGATAATCGGAACAGCCTTGTTCCTCTTAGCAGGCTTGACAATATCCTGTTCTTGAATATCGATATTGAACAGCTTGCCGGAGTCTTGAGACGACGGTTGCGAGAAATTGCCTGGCTGGAAAGGTGCCCCTTCAGGCTTGAATGCAGGGCCTTGAGAAGAGAAGTCAAACGTGGAGCTGGGCATCGCTGGCATAGAAGGAACGGTAGGGACCGTCGGCACGCCCAAACCTCCAAGCTTGAAGGACGGAACAAAACTGGGCACCGCAGCATGAAGTTTGGTGCCGTTGCCGCGACTCGGGGGTGGCCGCTGTTCGGCGTCCTGATCGGGCTGAGGTTGGGTTTGCTGCGGTTGGAAGTTCGTGCCGAAGGTGAAGTTGCCAGGAGTGAACGATGCACCCGGGTTGAACTTGAATTCTGGTGCTTGAACATTGAGCTTGGAATGCGTAGAGCCTTGGCTGGAGTGGCTAACGTGATGACTGGTGTTGAGGTTGGAACTGGCGAAGGTGTGATGCGATGATGAGACACCAGTGGACTGGTCATTTTGGCCTTCAATGCTGGGGTTGGTTTCAACATCGGAGATGTTCGTCTTGTCATCGTCATCGTGCTGTTGCCCAGGGTAGCCAGGTCCGCCAAATTTCTTCTGCTGCGAGAGTGAGAGCGTCCTGTTTTGAGACTGCTGATGCATGCCGTTGGGACCCTGCCACATGGTCTCGTTTCCGTTGGTCATCGTCGGCTTGCTTGGCGGGCTGTGAATGCCATATCTGTTGCTGGAGCCAAAGTCGCCGTCCTCGTCCAATTGACGGTCGATAGCATGCTCGAGATGGTATTCGGCATCGCGAATCTCCCGTTCGAGGTTCTCGCTGATATTGTGACGATGGCTGCCGCGAGGAGTGGGAACGACGATGTTGGGGCTGGGGCCGTTGTTCGTCTGCGCCGGAGTCTGAGGCCGCAATTCTTCTTCCGCATCTTCCTCCGGCAGCTCCTCGAGCGTGAGATGAGGCCGAGAGTTGAGTAGCTGCTGCTGTTGCTGTTGAAGAAGCTGTGCTTGCAACTGCTGCTGCTGCTGCTGCATCTGCGAGAACGTGTCTGTGGACTGAGGGAAGGGGTACTGGGCACCCTGCTTCGCACCACTGAAGGGCGACACAGGCGACATCATATCCGGAACGCTAGTAGGCAGGGCAGGCGAGCCGCCACGAACCCCACCATTCTGGGCCAGGAATAGCGAAGGCGAGAAGTTTGCAAGTCCCGGAGGCGTTGGCTGCTGCTGGGGAAGATTTGCCGGCGACGTGAACGTCGAGTGCCTGTGCAGGTGTCCGCTGGGCCGCGCGTTGCCGAAGGGTGAGATGGGAGATGCAATTGAAGTTCTCGACATGTGACCCGGGATTCCAGGCGAAGGCCCAGAGGGAAGCGAGAAGGGCGCGGAGAAGGCACCAAAGCCCTGGCTGCCAACAGAAATTGACTGGGGTGGCGGTGAGAAAGCTAGCCCCGCGGGATATTGTTGAGCCGAGGCGGAACGAGACATTTGAGTCTCTACTATCTCCTCCTCGGGCGGGCCGAGACTGACACCCAAAGCGGCCAGTTTCTGCTCCGTCAAGAAAGCGACGTATCTGTCCCATTCGTTCTTGTCAGGGATGTGGACGCGAGTCTGATGCTTCGTCCGCCAAACCTCGCTCTCCTCCGCAGGGTTAGGAAAGATCTCGCGATTCTGCGAAAGCGTCTGCGAAACGACGCCGTTGTCGTCGCTAGTATCGAATCCATGGATATTCAGTCCGGCTTCTTCAAACCCTTTCAGCCGTGCTTCCACCTCTTGCCAAGTCAGAGGCCGCGGAGGTCCACCTTCCTTCCCTCTTAACGGATCCGAGGGCACGTCGATGATGATGTTCCTGGTCTTCCCCGGCACACGCTTCTTTTGTCGTTTTCTAGGCTCTGGCGCCCTTTCTGGTGCCTTGACGGGTTCGGCCTGCTTTGGCGGCGGCGGCGGTGGGAGAGTTTCGTTGACGGGTGAAGGAGCCTTGGAGGGAGCCTTGGGAGGCGCTGGCTCGTCCTTGGACGGCGGACGGGGCAGCGGCTTTTCCGCACCCTCGTCGCCGTTACGGCTTGCGATGCTTCTCGCATCCGCATCGAAAATGACCTCCGCCTTCAATTCACCGTCCTGCACGTACTCTTGCGCAGGCGGGTCCATTGCCGGCGGAGTATCGGCAAACCGTGAGGCCATCATCTTTTCGAACGTCTCCTTGCCCTTCTGTCCGAAGTGCGCCCAAAAATCCGCTTGCTTCAACGTGAGGTTGTTCTTCCTCGACTTGTGCCCTTTTTTGGCCTTGCGCTTCCTGTCCTTGACCTTTGTCCGGCCCTCGTGCGATGCTTCGGCGTCGTCGCCTTCCGCGGAGTCCTCGTCGGTCGAACCGTCGCTCCACCAATTGGCCTTCTCCGACTGCCACTGGCCGGTCAGGAACTGCTTGATCCAACCTTCGGTGGGCTCGCGCGGGAAGAACAGCTGCGGGGACTGCTTGGCCGGGGCGGCGGGCGGGACGGGGGTCTTGTCGGCGGCCAAGTCGGGCCAGAGCTTGGGGACCCTGGTGGGGGTGGAGGGGTCGGAGTTGTTGTTGAGGAAGGGCAGGCGCTTGGGGAGCAGGTGCTCGAGATTGAAGCGGAGCTTGGGCGAGGCGGAGCCGTCGTCGTCCAGGCGGTTGGGGATCAGGTGATCGAGGCCAAACCGCGGCGAGTCGTCGTCGTCGGGCTCGTCGGGGCCCAGCGCCCAGGAGTCCCTGTTGTGCCGGCGGGACTTGGAGCTGAACTCGGGCGGCGGCTGCTGGTACGGCGAGCCCCAGCTGGCGGTGAAGAACGCGGCGTCGTCGGCCGGGCGCTTCGCAGCGGTGTGCGGCGTGCGCGGCAGGCCGGCCAGCGACGGCAGCTGCGGGAGTGGGGGGAGCTCCGGACTCGAGTGGCCGAGGGTCTGGGTGGGCGAGGGCTCGGCGGAGGGCGCAGACGAGGCGGCGACCGCGGTGTCGAGCTTCAGAGGGCGCGGGTCACCCTCGGGCAGGACGGCCGGCGGAGGCGATGCTGGGGGAGGCGTGCGGACGCGTGGAGATTGCATCCAACATCCAGCGGCGCGGCAGAGCTACGCGTGGTCGGCGGGGGCGAGGGCGGCGGCGGGCGCGCGCGAGCGGGCGGTGGTATGCTCGCGTTCCTGGAGCGCAACGCGCTGCAAGGATAGTTTTCGCTGGAGGAGCGGGCGACACGGCGCGGGCTCGACGCGCTCAGCATGCAACAAAAGGAAGGCGCGCGGCGGCTAAAAGAGGGACATGGGGCTGGCGGCGATGGCACGAGCAGCTCCAGACGCGGGCAGACGGGCAAGCACCATAATTGACGGGGATGCGGAGATGGCAGAGCGATGGCCTGGCGGCGGAGGGTGACGCCGCGCGGGCTGTTAAGGAGTCGGCAGGGCGGCGGTCACGTTTCCCGTCGCGCGCCCGATTGGCCCACGCGCAGCAGCAACAGCTGGCGCCCCAGCGGGAGCGGCCGCCCAAGGCCTCTCGTCCACGCGCAGCCTTCCCTGCGTAGCGCGCCGCCCGCTGAAACGCGTCTGCGCTGGCACCGCCCGCCCGCGCGCCCAGTGCCCGCCCTGCCCGCATTATGCTCAGACGCCTGCTCAGACGCCTGCTCAGACTCGGATCGCGCACTAAGCGAGATGTCGATGCTCGGCCGCTGCCCAGTGCGACGCCCACCCGCCGATCCGCCGCCGCCAGCCGCGGTCCAGCGCGAAAGCCGCCGTGCCGTCTGCTTGATTTTTTTTTCCAGGCGCGCAGAAACAAGGCGCGGACAGCCGTCGCGCTGCACGGCACCCCGGCACGCTCGGAGATTTGCATTGTGGCAGGGCGCCCGGTGAGGCGCAACAATAATAATCTTAACGAGACGGCACAAATTGGGCCATATGTGAGTTGAGAATTTGAGATGACGGCTTATTAGCTCGCTATCCCGCGCCGATTAAGCCTCCTCTCCAGCCTTCGCCGCCCATGCCCCGCGACGCCGCCGTAATGCCGTAGTGTGAAATGCGGAATCAAGAAAAAGACGCGTGTGCGCACGAGATCAGCGGACGCCAGCGAAATGCGGTCAACAAAACACGAAGACACGAAAATGAACATCGCCCCATTGCTTTTCCCCTACAGCCCCGAGTCGCCCGTCTCCTTCGGGTAGTACGGCTTGTAGTTCTTCCAATCTGCGCACAGGCTCTGCATCCCCGACAGGTCGCCCGTAAACAGCCCCGGGTTCTCGACAAACTGCACGCTCAACCCGTCCGTCACATGCCATGCCTGCACGCCTGTCAGCTTCGATTCGGGAGCAAACGTGCCTATACTCACAATGTGGCAATGCATGAGCCACGCGCCGGGGTTGTCGGCCGGGAACGCGACGATCAGGTAGCCGCCGCTGGACGATGCTGGGAGGATCATGACATCGCGCCGCATCGGGTTGTCCCACTTCAGCTTGCTGAGGTCGCCGTCCCAGGTGCCCTCGCCAGAGCCAAGATGGAAGAAGTCCTGTCAAAGCGTCAGCGTCCGTGAAACTGCTGCAGAGATGGAAGGGCAACCCACATGGCCGTGAAGATGGATGGGGTGCTCAATCGGGAAGGCCAGGAAGTTGTTGTGAATGATCCAGTAAGACCACTGTACGACATGCTTAGCTCTGCACGGCCCCGAAAACGGCGCGCACATACCTTGCCAGACGCCGGCATCTGCAGGACGTTCATCGATTTGGTGTAGTTGGTGTCGCCCTCGGCGAAGTATTGCAACGTAGGCCTGCTCCAGTCGACGTTGATGGCGCTGTCGTTCAAAAACCACTGCACAAAGCCACTTTCATTTCCGATGGTAGTGTTGGTGTTCAGTGTCAGGTCGATGCCAGTCAGCGATGCTGCGAAATCGTCCTGCGGAACGACCGTCTTCCACCATGGTACGAGCTTATCGTAGGGTTCCGCAGCGCAGTCCGTGGTTTCGATAACAGAGCTGGTTGAAACAGGGAGGTCGGTCTTGCTGAAATTCTGGTAGTTCAGGACGCCTCCAAGGACAATCGAAGAGCTACTTTTCAGAGCATTGTTGCTGCAGTCTGCGATCCCAACACGCATCCAGTAGTTGGCATCCGGTTGGTCAGCCTGGAAGACGATATCGTAACGCTGACCTATTCCAATCATGATCGATGTTGCGTTGTAAGGATAAATCGGGACCAGATCAGATGTGATGATCTGGAATTCGTGACCGTCCTGATGATGTCAGCACCCGAAGGCGATTGGAAGGCGAGTAAGAGACGTACTAGAGAGAAGACAAAGAACGTATCGACAGACATGTTGATGAGGCGGAGGCGGTAGGTCTTGCCTTGCTCAACAGTGACGGTCGTGTATCTGCCACCACCCGTGGTGTTCACCATGGAGCCGTTGAAGAGAATGTTATCAGCAAGCGGCGGAGCCGCGTTATGGATGGCATAATGGTTCTTTTGCCAAGTCGTCTGGTTGTAGGTTTCCGTAAGCGCGACGGGCCCCAGATCCACGTCATAGTTGGCCGTCGCAGGGCCGTTGATGACAATGGCACCAGCAACGCCGTCGCCATACTGAGCAGAATGATGCGAATGGTACCAAGTCGTTCCGTACTGCGTCGCTTTGAACTTGTAGGTGAAACTTCCACCGGGCGGAATCGGGCACTCGGTGATACCGTTGGCTCCATCCATTTGGCAGCTGTTCAACTGGCGCAAGCCATGCCAATGGATAGACGTGCCATTGTCCTGCATGCTGTTCTTGACGGTGATCCTAGCCAGAAGGGTCAGTCTCAGGCCATCTTCGGTGTGCGCGGCTACAAAACTAGTCATGGCTCTTGCGGAAAGATGTATGCCAACGCACAGACCAAATCATTCCGAAGGGTCGTGGCCAGGATCCGACAGTACGTACTCTAGCATATCGCCCCATTCTGCCGGGAAATGATTAGTGATTATGTCAAGCCAACAGCCCTAATGTCTCGCGTACCTGCATTAATCGTCGGGCCGGGGAACTGTCCGTTGAAGAGCAACATCGGTCTGCAGAAGCCGTCTCCGATTCCCTTGCTCATGTACTGGTTGCAGTCGGTGACATTGGTGACTTCGAGGTTGTACTTGATCGTCTTTCCGGTTGTAGGATACTTGGTGTCGAAATCCGTGGCAATGCTGAGCCCGTTCTTCCAGCAGCCTCGAGACTTGGGGCCGAACGTACATTGCGAATCGGGCACCCTCGTAGTCGTGGAGGTAGCTGAAGTCGTTTTGCTAGCCTGGCGTACAACCAAGTCAGGCTGATCAGCCTCAGGGATTGCAGCAGCAAAGGTTTGCATGCTCAGTGCCAACAGAGTGACACCGATCTGTATGAAAGACACCATGGCGGCAAAACGACGGTTTCCTCTTTGTTTGATAGTATGCCAAAGAGGACGGGGATGTAAAGACTGAACAAAGTTGAAGCTCTAGAGGCTTCCTGTTAAGGCTCTGTAGATGAGAGCGGAGGAGTGAGCGTGATGAATGGAGGAACGACGGGAGGCGAAGGCCTTTACATACCCGTCAGGAACCGTCAGCTAAAGGGCAGAATAACCAAAAGTGGAAGAGAAAGCTGCAACGGGTCTGGAGTTAGGCTCCTACATGATAGCAAGAGCCGGGGGCGGTGCGGCTGCAGCCAATGCTGGCTGAAGATTTAGCGAATCTGTTCACCATGCGATGAAACTCACTACAGGGGCAGGATGATCCCTGTTCGCCGCAGGCTGTGGATGCTCCACCCGCTAGTATGGTAGCGACGGAAGTTCCGGGGCCAGACACGGGCTTTAGCTTGACAGTGCAGAACTCAAATGGTGGAAGATCGTTTGGAGTCCGCGGAAATTCCCGTTTGAGTAATAGAGCCAAGGCTTGAGGCGGTACGGGAGCGTAAACTCAAGGCTGTGGGTCAGCTAGCCATGCAGACTTACCGGCAGTTTCATCAGCCACACATCTCGCCAACTTCTTTACGTGCCATGTGCCGTTGCAGCTCGGCAGGGCCGGGCGGCTTACTCGAGCTTAATTTAGTATATCAAAGGACCGAACCACTCGCGTGGAGGCCCAAAGGTTTGCTCCGCATGATCTGAGCCTACACAGACACAGCGTCCAGGCGCCGCCATTTCCGCTCACCACGACGGTTAGAGATCCTTCAGGCCATCCCATTAGGTGATAACTGTCTGCAAGGCAATATTGGATGTGGCCACAGGCTGTCTTCCGCCCGGGAATCCGCCAACAGCAGCGGCACACAGAGACGGCAATTGGTCTATCGTCGTGGGCTGGAATGTGATGTCTTGCTGACTGGCGCGCCTTCAAGCGGGCTGTGCATTGCTGACCCGGAAACTTTCTGATGGCTGCAAAAACGGGGTGCTGTTCCTGCAGATATGATATCTCTCCGACAAACACTCACAGCGGTTCAAAACGAAGCCATCTTGACGATCCTGAGGTGGTTAACACGAAATCAAACACAAATCCACCGAACAGAGTAGGTGGGCGCCGGACATCGTGGCGGAGCCGATGGTGACGAGACGTCTTAGCGGCAACTACGGCTCGGGAAGACAAGGGTGGACGGCGCGGCGGGGTGGGCCCATGGCGCTTGACAAGCGTCAAGCTCGCGACACGTAGATGGAGGGTACCAAGATGCCTGGGCTCCCGACAAGTACGGCCGTGGCAGTTCCGATCGGTGGCCAAGCTTCAGACCCGGACGCCTGGTCGACGTGCCGCCGTCTAGCCCCTGCGGATCCGGGAGCCAGTCGATCATGCCGCGGGCAGCGTGTGCGACGGCGGGCATGGCCAGGCGCTTAAGGCAGGAAAGCCACGGCAGACGAGGGTCGTGGCGGTCGGCGAATCGCTGGGCGCAGCTTCCGGTCAGCTTGATGCCAAGCGCGGGGGCCGGCGGCGCAGGGAAGACAGCTCGAGCACGAAAACGGGCATCGGCAGGCGGAGCGCCTCGCGGGCCCCCATCCACGGCGGCGGAAGAAGCGGTGACACGACATGGCACAGGATGGGAGCTAGCGGAGCTGGCAGGCTGACGCGATGCGGGCGGTCGAGGCTGGGCGCGAGGGCGTCGTTCGATTAGGATTGTCCAGCGTAAGCCGCGCGACGGCGCGCGGAGAGTTTGACAAGCGTGCCCGATGACTTGCGGTCGTCTAAAGATAGCCCTGGAGAGGATCGCGGCGCGACGTTAGTCCGGGCGGCCCACACGGCGCCCCCCGGTCGTGCATCGCGACTGTCGACGCCATCGCGCGTGTCGCTCCCAGCTCCGCCGCCGCCGCGCTCACGAGAGCAGCCACGGTCCCGCGCCACGCCGTACGTTGCACCCGCCGTGCCGCCAGCGCGGATCCACCGCTGCGCGCCCTGCAGGCCCGGTCCCTGCACCGCTCGTGAAGGCAGACGCACCCAATGTTTCCGCTTTTGGCCATCTCGGCAACCAGACGATTCTCGGGCCCGGGTCGCGTGGAAGCAGTCCAGCGGGCGTAGCTTGCGGCGGGCATGTCTCGCTTGCCATGGCTTCAGGATGCGGCGGAGCTGGAGAGTCTATTCATGGCCATGAGCCACAGGCTGCCTGGACGGCGCGCTTATAAGGCATATACTCCCGGTAAGAAACATGTAGCAATCTCGTCGCAATCGCTTCTTGCTTCTGCTTTCTTGCGTGTGTGTCTCATTCGCTATCATGCATTCTCTTCGTTCCCGATTCGGCATCCTGGGTGCGGCTTTGGCCTTTGCCCACAGAGCCTCGGCGGATTGCGTCTCGTACGGCATAGACTTTCAGAATGAACAGTCCTACTTCATCAACAAGGCCTCTTCGGAGAACTTCACCTCTGTAAGTATGCGCTCAGAGCCTGAGTGATGAAGCCATCTCCCTAGGCCAACCGTCGGCGCTGCCCTGAGATGGAGTGCATGGAATCTGATCGGCATGACTCAGGTCACTGAATTCGAAGGCTGTTCCGCTGGTACCTCCGATGTTCTATTTGTCGACCCAACTGGCTGGGAGTACATCTGCACAGACATACCTGTCACGCCAGATGATACGCCGCAGCTGTCGTCGTGCCCCATCCTCAAGAGCCAGATGTTCTCTGGAGAATGGATTGTTATTCTCCACGGAAACAACGGCGACGAAGACTCTTTTGCCTGGCAACGCAACCTGTACTTGACGGTCGGAGACCAAATCACCAGCACCATCACCTCGACACTGACATGGGATATCACATCTACCCCGGTTGTCACTACGACCGTGCCAACGACGGTCTCGGTCACCGAAACTGTCTCCAACAGCCGAACTGTCACCTCTCCTTCTGCAACGGCAAAGACCACTACGACTCCCAAGGCCGTCACGTCTTGGGTCTCGTGGGTCTTCACCAGGACCAGGCAAAGCTGGACCAAGACGCTCACTACGGTCACCAAGACCAAGACCGCATCGTGCACCGTCCCGCCAAAGCCCTCTCATCACGACTCGCCACTGACGTACACGCCCACCGGAGTCACCGTTGCCGCGTTGCAGTCGGGCGCAGCGGTCCGCGTCCGCAATGTCATTGACAGGCCCATGGATGCCGGCGAAGCTCGTCGCAGGATCCGCGAAGCTCGGCGCAGGCGTGGCATGGATATCCCTGCGCGCCTCAACGAGCGTGAGCTGGACGAGCGCGCTCCTGACTCGGCTACTGTGTTCGTCACGGCAGACACGGTGGTCAACACCACCATCACGCACACCGCTGCTACTTCAACCACCACCGAGACCCTGATGACCACGCAGACGGCGACGACGACTCTGCCGCCGAGCACTGTCTACTCGGGCAGGACGACGATGACGATAACTGCACCCACGCCAACCAAGACGAGGACGACCATCTCATACACCACCGTCACCAAAATCAGGACACTTTACAAGACGTAAGTTTTCGTGCATGTGCCGAGCTTTCTGGATGCTAATGCTGCCAAGTTGGACATACACGACGACGGTCACCCCCACGGCTTCGTTGCCGGCCTGCAAGTCCCAAGGTGGCCACTTTGCGCCCCAACCCAAGTTCCGTGAGATATAGAGAGAGCGCGAGAGCCGCGGAAATATTCATTCTCGATGGCGAGCCATTTCTTAATGCCAAGTTTCATATATGCGTGCTCATGAATGCACGAATCGACGGGCGCATCTGGTGCAGAGGGACGGTACAGGGAAGGGTTGGAGTTGGTTTCGGCTTTTCTCTACGTTGGCAGTTAGTCACTAATGCATCCGGCTTTTGGGGGGGACCCGGCATTGTACATGCATGGCAGAGTCAGTGCAGGCCCGAATGGGCAATGACTTGCGTCACCGGGCTTGCGCGACACGCTCAGCCCTACAGCTGCGCGCGCGGACACGCCCCTGGCTCGCTCGGCCGTGACAAGCGACACGGCTGCGGTCTGCTCGGCGAGAACAGCGCCCTCGCCTTTTTCGCGTCGCACAGCGTCCAGTCGCCGCTTCGCCGATACTGCGCCCGTGTAGCCCATCGCCGCGTCTCGATTCCGGCGCGCTGCAGTCACAGCGCCCGCTTCTCCCGCTGGCCTCGCCTCGACACCCGCGCCGTCACAGCTCTCCCGCCCGCCCTTGCTACATACCCCGACTGCCGGCCGCACGTCACCGCCCAAGCCGCCGCGCAAACGCAAATTGCCTTCCCGCAGTCTTCCCTGACGCCAAGTTTCCGCGCGAGAAATCGCGTGGCAGCGCCGTCACATGGCTGCTCGAACCCCATCCCGGCCCCGACCGCGACGCACTGTCAGCCGCCGCGCTGCCGCTGGGCTGCCCGCTGGTCGGCGACTGCCGTGGCGTGGCGGCCAGGTCAGCCACTCAGACCACCCAGGCAGCAACGGCAGATGCGACAGGATGAATAATGTTCAACGCCCGACTCGAACCGTGGCAGAGTGGGCGCCCGCCCGAAGAAAACGTCGTCTGCGGGCGCCATGCCAAGGCGCGGAACCCGCAAATCTTGGAGCGCATCCCTGTTGCTCGTCTCCGGGTGGCCTGGGGGGGCCGTCACGACCGGCAAGCGGTGCTGAGAGCGAGGCGCCGCATGCCATCCACCCGCGTCGCGACACGCCCGCCTTCCTCCGCCCTTCTCCACACCGGTCTCGCTTCCTGACTTCCGGGCTCCTCGGGCAGAGGCGAATAGGATCTGCGGTCTTATGATCTCCGGTGGCTGTTCTGCATCCCCCCAGGCAGGGCCACCGACTACTACGCCCTCCTCGTATGCCCCTCCAGCTCGCCGAGTGTGGGCCGAGGAGGGGTCGAAGAGCAAGGACAAGGGCAAGGTCCTGCTGAAGACTTCTGCGTCGGGCTTATTCCAAACAGGCGGTGCATCGCATCGAACGCTTGGAGTGCATGCGGCGCCGTTGCTTTTTGGCTTTGGCTGCGCAGCCACTCGTGCCAACCTGCCCGTTGGCTGTCAGGATCGAACATCACATCACTGCTGTTGGCAAAACAACACTCAACGATTCCCCGTGCTGAAGTCTGGTAGGTTAGGTAAGGGGCGGATGACTTGCAGCTGCTGCTGACGGGCGTTCGTCGCTTGTCTTATGCCCTACCGACAATGAAGATCGACTGGACGATGAAGCAGCTGGTGCGGCGGTGCTTGCTGATGACTCCACTCCTGCCTATCCACCCACTCCTTGGCGTCGGTTTCGGAAATGCTCGCGCTATTGATCTGACGACGATTGGCGGTCTGGATTATGCATGTCGGTGAATGGGGTACATCACCCTTGTACCTTTTACTGCGGGGGCTTGCTTCTCCAGCTCGGCCACCACAGCTATTTTAGGGTCCTGAAACACAAAAAAATCAAACAACACATGCGGAAAATAGGAGACTAGTTCGCAGCATCTGAATCTGCGACAGGGAGCTGGACCTTTTAGATCGGAGCCATTTTCTCCGCCGTTCCGCTGGAAGTACACTCGCATGAGACCGCCAAAGTAAGCGGCCCTTATACTCAATCAGAGCTGTCTACGAAAACTGGATGCCGCCTTTCCAATCGGTATGCACGGCTTTGCTGCCGATTGCTTTGCTTACTATGCCGGAACTTGCACCGCGCTTCGGCAATGCCGACATGCGAGCCCTATCTTCTTAGTCGTTTCCGCATAGCTCTCGAAGCTTCAGCGCACGAATCTTGGAGCGGTAAACACCACATGCCAATAAGCACGTCAAGTTGGGCGGATAAGGCTGATTTTGTGGGCTTCTTCACCTGCTAAGCGCTGGTAAGAATCCGGATTGTATGCGGCTTACGCGTCCACGCCGGCGAAGGCTCCTAATCGAGAACTGAATATATTAAGTCAGATAGGCCTACTGATGCGCTGATATTCTGGTCGGAACATTTCAGCCCAGCTTCCAGGACAAGATTTCCGCCACAAGCGCCACCTACCCCAGCTTGGGTACTTTCTGTATGCACTTTTGCGGCGCCGCTGCTGGCCGATACGCCTGATCTTTTCACCCTGGTGCCGTTCGCCGTGCATGCAGACAATAGTCTTCTCTCCTCCTTCCGTCAACTTCCAGGCCGACGCCACTCATAAACTCGCCTATTCTGCAGGATCTGGGTGGGTCTCTTCACGCGCTGTGCCGTAGCTTTTCGACTTCTTCCGCTGCCCACCGGACGCTCTTAGCGCGAGAAGGCTTTCTGAGTGGCGATGCCATGCCCTCGACATGCTTCGCACCCTGTTGATGACATACAAAACACATCCGCTCTTCCGAAGCGTGAAAACGATGTGTCTCACAATGGCTTCTGGCCATGCGACCTCGGTACCGGAATCTGAGCATTTTGAGGCTGAAGCTTGTGAAAGGGGGCCCGCACGCTCCACGAACAGGTCTTTGGCCATCGCACTTCTTTCGTTGATCTTTCTGTCTTGCCCAGTCCTTCCCAAGGCTTGTGTGCAACGCCATGGTACATCCCATAATGTCGAAGCCTGTACCCGGACGCAAGCTTTAGACGAGGTGCGTACTGGGCTTATTCGATGACTGATTCGACTATGTACAGGCATAACAACAGACTGCGCCCTGGACTTGCCACTGCCGTCCAAATGGACAAGGAAAAAAAAGCCGCCCTCAGGTGTGTCCATTGTGGTGATTCCGCCTCCGCCCCCGCCTCCGCCTCCAAGCCTGGGCTTCAGCTTGCAATTTCGTGGATTGAAACATCTCCCTTCCTTCCTCGCCTCGAAGCTCTCCCAAGCCGCACTGCGCGATTTGGTAATGGGAACGCAGAATGCGGCTCGTATCGTGCGCTTGGCGGCGGCCCGGCGGCGGTGAGCGTGGCTGGCGGAACACGAGCCAACTCGACAGTTGTTCTCCCATCCTTCTGCTACCAATTGACGTCTCGTCTTTTCTATTTTTAGGTCCTCGCTGATACCGCAACGTTTGGGTCTTTCGTTCCTTCCTATCTTCCTGCGGTGCTGCTGCTGACTGGCTTGAACTCTAGAGAGCCGATGGAAGCCGATGATCTGTGGGGAGAACCATAGCATAACTCCTTCGTCTTTCAGCTTCTGGCGAACAGCGGCTACCTAGGCGGCGAGTTACCTCCGCATGTGTCCACCGAACCTCTTCCTCTACCACTGCAAGTCGAAATTACGAAGCACACGCGGCACGACCGACGCTCGAACTTTGTGGCGGATATCTGGACCGCAGCGTCAAAGTCGTGTAAGAGATCGACCAGTCAAGCGATGCTTATGGCCTTTCGACAAGACGCTCAGCTTTCCATACTTCGAAGAAGAACTTATGGTCGTGATACGCGCCGTAGGGCCTAGGCTCTACACATTTGAAGACTGTCTCATAGAGCGCGTGGCAGTGCAACACGCATGGTATGTACTCCCATGTGTGGCGGCGATGTGCTACAAGCAAGATCGAGCCACCACGTGTGGGCGTTTCTGGTCCTGCATGCTCCTCGCACGCGCGTCAAGGCATCGCCACGCGAACCGTCGCACACGGAATACCCGTTCGGGTTACACAACCGCCATTTACGACCTTCATGCAAACAATCCGAAGATCCCGCAGCATGCTCCGGAAGCAGATGACAGCTGCGCCTGCGCGATCCCAAAAAAGAATTCAAAGAAGGTAAAACTTCGGCCCTATGTAAGGCCCTGCCTGCAGCACATACGTACGTATGTATGTACCTACCCACGAGTCTTCTGATCAATAAAGCCAATCTCGCATAAGTAAACGTTGCCTATTTCTTTTTCGGGTCACGTACGATGTACTACCTAACCTGCATGAACGTCGGGCCTTCCCCTTTCCTTCGGCCGACTATCCATCCATATCCGGATGGAGGCGGAATGATTGTTTGTCCGTTTTGCTCCGCTTGCATCCGTTGCTTTTCGGTGCTGTTGTTTGCCACGCCCTCGTTAACCGCCTATATCCGTGTGCCTTATGATCTTTTTTCATGGACAGGGTCTACTAATGGAGGGGGTGGCAATGGGAGGGAGGGAGAGCTTCGTAGTCTGACTGTGGTAAGCGGAAATGGGTCTTGTCGCTCGCATCCATGCATCCGAATGTGTTGCCGGTATCTTTGCCTTTGCAACGGTGGAGTCGGTGCCCAGTTCCTATGTCTATGTGAAGATTTGTAGGCGTTGTTGCAAGAGCAGCCTGCGTCGGGCTGCTGCATTTCCATGCTGTAGTGCATAGAGCGCTCTTACAGATGAACGATACTGTTTGTGTTCGAATTGTTTACCTGCGCTTGTTCGCAGCACAATGGCTCTCACATTGCTGTTGCTGCACATCCATCGAGTAGAACGGCATTGGATTGCGAAGGCGGTGGTCGCTTCCGGTCCCAAGGAAATGTGGGAAATCGTCGAGTTCTTCGTTTTGTGAGGTAGCCTAAAAAGGTAGTTTGATCACATGTCCGGCTTTCGTCCGGGCTGACAAAGCTTATTAATACCCGTCGGGCGCGGACCAACATCACTGCTGTGGATCATCACTGGTAGACAACGGCGTCATTTTGTCCTGACATCGGTTCTCTCCTTCGATGCATCAGGTAAGCGTCTGTAGCTTTCTTCAGGCGGACGAATCGTGATGCAACCATCCTCTCTATGCCCCACAGCAAACGATGACGCTATGGAAAGGAGCCCCGTCTACCAGTCCCGCAGCTTCCATCTCCCTCGAGACCCCCAAGATAGTCTACAAGAGAAATAGTCCCAAGTCAGCATATAAAGTCCTCCTCCCCTCCTCCTCCCCTCTCCCTCCCAACCAACAAACCCAACCCCTCCATCAACCACCCACCACCCACACCTCCTGCAACCCACCAACCCCCACACCCATGGCCCCCCTCATCGTCATCACCGGCATCACCGGCAAACAAGGCGCCTCCGTCGCCGACGCCTTCCTCTCCACCACCCATCCCACCACCTGGCGCATCCGCGCCACGACCCGCGAGCCCAGCAAACCCGCCGCCCGTGCCTGGGCCGCCCGAGGCGTCGAGCTCGTCCGCGCAGACATGGACTCAGTCCCCAGCCTCGTAGCCGCCTTCCGCGGCGCGACGGCCATCTTCGCGATGACGGATTTCTGGGGGCCGATGGGGGAGGCGGCGGCGCATGAGGCGGCGGCGAAGGAGGGCGTCAGCGTCAACGAGTGGTGTTATGGATTGGAGGTCAGACGGGGGACTAATATGGCGAGGGCGGCGGCGGAGACGAGTGGGTTGCAGAGGTTCGTGTATAGTTCGCTGAGCGCGGCGAGGGTGCTGTCGCACGGGAAGTGGAGGCATTTGTGGCATTTTGATGCGAAGGCTGAGGTGGAGAGGTTTGTGCGGGGGGATGAGGAGATGGTGAGGGGTGGGTTGAGTGCTAAGGCGAGCTTTGTGCAGGTGGGGTTGTATGTGGATAATTGGCGGATGCCGGGGTTGACGGATATTCAGAGGGATGAGGAGACGGGGGGGTTCGTTCATGTTGGGTTGGGGGATGGGAGGACGAAGCTGCCGTTTATCTGGACGAGGAGGGATACGGGGCCGTTGGTGAGGAAGTTGGTGGAGGATGTGGAGCCTGGGAAGACCCTGTTGGCGTTGAGCGAGTTTATCTCGTGGAGGGATTTCATGAAGGCTTTCAAGGAGACGTTGGGGGTGGAGTTGGCTGGGGATGAGGGGATTAAAGAGGTGGGCTTCGAGGAGCTCAGGGAGTCGTTGCCTGGAGATGACAACATGAAGGCGGAGGTCGCGGAGTCGTTTGCGTACTTCGAGGAGTTCGGGTATGATGGAGGCGATCCGAATGTTCTGTATCCAAAAGACGTAAGTTTGCCCCTTTTCCCCGAAATTCCGTCCGCTGCAGCAGTGGAAATGGAGGACCAAAGCTAACGCAGAAACGTACAGATTGGCGCAGAGGACCTCCTGACGTCCGTGAAAGAATACATCAAACAGGAAGACTGGTCTGCTATCATGTGAGCACTTTAAGAGGCAGCCAAAGCAGTACACTGGAAAGAGATGGAAACTTCAGAGTCAAGAAGCCATAGCGTCGACCTGTACAGGCCTAAGGTACTCGTCCAAATTCTATGTAATCATTGAAGTCCCTACCTATCCCACATCTCTATTTCGATTCATCACGCTTGAAAGGCAATAACGACGACAGCACGGCTGCACTAGGAAAATTCAGAGAGTCCATCAAGTTCACAGTCTACTAAGGCCAGGACTACGGCACCGGATGTATTCCGAAGATTCGCTTATCGTTGCCCTGCAATTCCACCCGCTCAATCCTTCCTCTCCATGTAAGGCAGACAAGCCTCATAAACCTCCTTAAAACCAGGGTACTTAACAACCCTCTCAAACACGCCCTCATCCACCACCCTCGCCGACTGCAGGGACCCCGCAACGAAGAAGTCCGTGCCGCTCGGCCGCTCGCCCAGCACAAACGGCCCCTCAGCCCTGCGCGTCCGCATCAGCTCGCCGACAGCGAGCATGCCCTCGTCCACCGCGTTCCAAGCCTGCTCCTCCTTGTCCGAGTCGAGCAGATCCTCAAGCCGGTGCCCGAGCGCGGCCTCGCGCGTGCGGCGGAAGTACTCCTGCGCGCGCGGCGACAGGATGCCCATCTCGCGCGGCATCACCGACGTGCGGAAGGCCGGGCCGACCGCACCACGTGCTTTGGCCTCGATCTCGCGGCCCAGATCTGACGTCAGCGGTACGGGCGGGTCTGGGTAGGTCGACTCGAGGAACTGCGCGATGGGGGCCGAGTCCATCATGTACGTGTTGGTTGGCGTGTGGTGGATGGCCGGGACCGTGTATTTGAATCCCGAAACGGATTGGCTGGGGGGTAGGCCGCTGGGGAATTGCAGGTTAGGAGACTGCTTTACGCGCGATCGGAGGCTTTGGAGGCTGCGTAGTAGGATGTGGAAAGGAAGGGGAGGGGCTGAAGGTAGAGAATGGAAGCCACAAGAAGGCGGGTATAACTCACAGCCCTTTCAGCGTGGGCTCAATGTCCGGAAATTCGAGGAAGATGGTCTTGTAAGGGATTTGCTTATAGTTAAGCATGAGGCGGATGCGCCAGACAGCGGGAGAGAAGCAGATATTCTTGGTGCAGGCCAAGTCGTACAGAATAATCTCGGGCTCGGTTTGGGCGGCCATGTTGCGCTACGCTCTCTTGAAGACTTCAATAAGGAGGTAAAGTGCAATTGTAGAGTTTCAATCGTCAATGTGGCCCCCGAATATTTTTGAGCGTGTCTAAAGGTGAAGCCGCAATTGAAAACGTCTATACAATGGTGATAGTGATGGGAAAGGCAACGAGCGAAAAGCCGCGCTAGGCAGCAGGACGACACGTGGCTGCCCGTGGACACTTCTAGTGAGACGCCACACTTTTCCGGTATAGCTTATACTATGATATAGCTAGCTTGATTTTAATTATAGTATGACGTCAGCACGCTAAACCCTTACACCAAGTCGCGTGGCTCTTCTGTACCTCCCTCTTCCCCGGCTAAACTCGGAATACTAGTTTCTCATGGCTGAGTGTCGTCAAAGTTTGGAGCAATATTCCTTCTTGGTGAGCCCTTCGTACCATACCTCCGAAATTTCAAGAGCTTCCGATATCTATGACGCAGCAGGGGGGAGCTCGAGCACCTTTCTGGGGGATGAGGACAATGGACAAAGAGGACGACCAAGATCGACGTATTTTCCTCGCTGCAACCCAGAAACTCATGGAGAAGGGGCTGGAAAACAATGAGACATTGACTATAAGCTCGTAGACCCATGAAGGGAGACCAGAGATGTTGCTCAGTGGAAGTAGTTCCGGCACGGTGGGGGGAAGGTTATTCAATCATCAAAGTCAACGTCTCTGGAGCGCCTTTGGCCCAACTGCGCAAGGTCTCCCCTCTTATCTCCAGCGATCCGAGAGTCCGATCAGGTTTGTATACGCCACCTTCTCAACCCTCGGAGATAACAAACGTCCGACAATAGCCATGTGTTGACGCCGGAAAGTATAAAAATTCTCGGACTTACCCTCAACATACGCCGGGGCCAGCCGTTCCGTCTTATCCTTGCTTCGAGTGCGGACCGGACCGGATAGGACGTTTTTAAGAATGGATTATGGAAAAAGCAAACATATACGCGTGTTCAGAAGAAATTTAAGTTTCCCATTTCCTGTTCCGAATGATAGTGACTTTGAGATGTCAGGGTTGTATGGAGGCAAGGGGTTCCTTGTTGATAAGAGATGATAAGTATCCTCGTTCTAACTTTTATTCCTGCACCGGGATGAGAGGGATGCTTCATTGCCCGTAGACATGCACTTGTGCGTTGTTTTCTTTTCTTGCATTTATGCCGAAATATAAATAACTTCTCGCTAAAGAAAAGAGAGCATATCAGAAAGTGCATACGAACTCTTATGGCATTTGCAATGAGATGTATACAGGGATTTTACGAGATATGAATGCGAGTGAAAGAGCATATTTCGGAGGAGCTTACTTGAGAGGATGTAGAGCGAGTGCTTCCGGAATCCTTCTGTAGGAGCATTTTGACTTTGCTCTCAGAAGCAAAGTCCACAAGCCGAGTATGCCACATGCGTGTTCGTCAAATCAGAGTCCAAACGGATTCTGTATTCGAAATGCACAGGTCGTGAAATCTCAACATCACTTGACGGCTCAATGCCAGATTCCTAAAGGACTTCACCTTCTTGCTTTCTTTTGACATATTACTCAGTACCAGACTTGCCAACATGTTCGTTTTAGGAAATTCGTACTCTGTATACATCTTCGTAATCCTGCAAAGAAATCACGGAGTTACCACTCGCACTATCCTCTTTTCCACCAAAGGGCGTCAATCAAGTTTCCTCGTGAATCTAAATTAGTTTTATAAATTAATCTGATGTCTGTTTGACTAATCTCGATCCCATTCGGAGGAGGCGCAGCACTTCCGGGTAGCTGTGCTTGACGTCACGATTGTGACTGCGGCGTTATATCACTCATCCACGCCTTCGGGCTAGTGCGGGTTGGCATTCTGTTCTGATGACGTCGGTCAGAGACTGAGGCAGATTTGAAGATGAGTTACCACTAGATCTGATGTGTAAATGCTATGAGCGTAGCGATGGACAGGCTGTCAGAACCCGGTGTTAAATGGTTTTCAAGTCTCTGACGCGTTATCCACTGGTTCAGCAGGAGAGAGCTCAGCTGCACGACACGCTTTCATGGACATCATATACAATTCCAGCCAAGGTTCTCAAAGTCATGACGTTATTGCCGATCAAAGTCATCAATGTTCATGTGCTGCGGACAGAAAGTACTGGCTGAACGTCACTTTTCTCATTTCGTGACCAACTATATCCAATAATACACTACAAATACAATATCAACAGAACAGAACTCCCCTCCAACAACGCGTATATTGGAGTCCACACAGCCGTTAATCATTACCGACCATCACCTTCCCTTCAGGAAAGGAACCCCGCCTTACCATCTCCGTCAGCATCAACCCTCGGGTTCAGCCTCTGCACCAGCGACGGCTTCCTGTGCTTCTGCTGGTGATGCTCCATCCCCTTCTCACCCTCACCCGCATGCATGCCCGTAGCCGCCTGCGCACCCTTAGCCGCATCACCCACAACAACAGTCTGAGGAGCCTGAGTGCCCTCATGCTTCATATGCTCGCCACCCATGGCCGTGCCCGTAACGCTGTCGTGCTTCCTGTGGGTGGCGCCCGTGGTCGCAGCAGCGGTGGTGGCAGGAATGGTGGTGGGCGAGACGCCCTCGGCGGTGCCGCTGCCGCTGGCCGCCATGTCGGGACCGCGGATGCCGCCGATGTTGCGGGGCTCGCCTTCGAAGCCGTCATAGCGCTCGTCACGGCCGGTGAGGCTGCCTCCGGACTTTTTGAACTCGGCCATGCTGACGGCCGGGAGGGCCGAGGTGGTGTGGTGCTGGGCTTCGTTGTGGTGGACTTCGTGGACGGGGACCGTGGTGTGGACGACGTGGGGCTCAACGGTTTCTGGTGTGGTGTTAGTGGTGTTTCTTGTATATTGGGGGGGTCTTGGGGAGAGTGGAGGAGATTATTGGGCTGACCTTTCTGGACGACGGGCTGGATGTTCTCGTGGACGTGGTGGTGGATATGCTCGCCCGCGAGCATAGGGGCGATGGAGCGAGTCTCCTTGGCGACATCTTGCTCGACTGTGCTCTCGAACTTCTTTGCTTCATTTTCCAGCTTATGCATTACGTCCTTATCATTGCCGTGGCGGATGTCGCGGTGTTCCACCTCCTTGAGGTTGTGGTGGTGCTGCTCGGGGAGCACTTGGCGATCCTGCACAGGCTGCACAGAGGTGTGGTAATGGTCTTGGTGGATCTCCTTGTCCAGGGCAGTTGTGACCTCCTCATGCCTCTGAGGCTTGACGGTCTCATGGGTAACTGCCGGAGCAACTTTCTCGTGGACAGTGGTGTCGTGGTGACCGGACTTGGACCTGGTGATGGTCAATAAACGGTCTGTCATTATTGTATTCAGGGATTGGAGAATTTGGTGACCGGTCATGGAATGTCATCCGAATAGACACTCCCTGAGAGACCGTCTTAAAGAAGAAAACCGACGGACCAAGAACGGCTGTCTTTCTCGGATTTGAAATTGGGACTGAATGGGGGATTGCGAAGCGTGAGAATAGAGAATTACGTCAAATACTCACATGAAGTCCTGAACAGCATGCTTAGCCTTCTCCATTTTGCCTGTGATGTGGATTCGTGGCTTGGTGATGTTGTGAGTTGAGATGATGTGTTCAAAGTGCTGTCTGAAAATATGAGCGATGCGGTCGTAAGCTCCTGAGGCATGAGCTTATATGAGCACAAAGAGCGCGGACCGAAGGAAATCGTCATAGCTGCT
Organism: Neofusicoccum sp. Z2; assembly: GCA_037356115.1. NCBI lineage: Eukaryota > Fungi > Ascomycota > Dothideomycetes > Botryosphaeriales > Botryosphaeriaceae > Neofusicoccum > Neofusicoccum sp. Z2. Next base: position 55,901 of record JBAWJY010000033.1, read on the forward strand.
CATACATCATAGGGGAACAGTGACGCTGTTTCCAAGGCAAAAGCACCAATGGATGAAGATCTAAAAGGCCGAATTAGGAAAATGTCACCGCCACGATCGGGCGACAGGCCGTCGCTCCAGCTTCACGTCGATTGCGCACGTCGGAGGTGGCGGGAGGGCATCAAGCTAGAGATTAGCAGCGAGATTGGGTGGCTTGGCGATGCGAAGGATGGCTGAGATGATGTTTGGATAGAGGGATCAGCGACAGGGATCTGCATGACATGGCGCTGTCATTGGCATGCGGAGGTGACGCTTGAGTCCCGGGGGGGTCCTTGCAGCGATAGCGTCAAAGCGATGCCTGCCGCCGATTGCCAGATCTCCTGCATCGGGACAGTGCGCGTAGTTGCTGGAGTAGCGTGTGGAGTATCGCCGTCACGCCGCTTGTGCATCGATCGCAGCGGGAGAGGCCGCTGGCTGGGCGTTGTCTCGACCCGCCAGCCTGGACGTACCCCGGTGTACTAGCACATGCTGATCGGTGAAGAGACGGCGCGGCGGCCGTTCTGTCGGTGATGCTGCCACCCACGGTTGAGGCGCTGCTCCTTTGCGTCGGCGTCGCTGAGCTGGCTCGCTTCGTTGAGCGCTAGTGATGTCATGGCCATCCCGCCCTCGCGGCCTCCTGTGCTTCCCCTTCCCGTGCCACATGATGTGTTGACAGGAATGATCACCCAGCGCCTGTGCGCGCTGCCACCAGCCCCGCCGTGATCGAGCTGCTTGACAGCTCGCCCTCCAACATGCTGATTTGGCAGATCACCTTCATCTTCCTACTCCAATTCCCCATCTCTTTGCCCACGCAGCCCTCACAAGCTCTCCTCATGAGTGACACGATCAAGAGACTCTTCCGCAGGAGGTCGAGGCCAGTTCCAGCTATCGCTTACCGGGATGCTGTCGCAGGAACTCCTCCCCACCAGGGCGATGCTCCGCTGCGCGGGAATTTCTCCATCCCTGCGAGCGGTCCAATCAGATCTAACGTAGAACCTTCGAGTACGAAGAAGCTATCGGCAGGACAGCAGCGGCCTGCATCCTCCGGAGCTCGCAATGAGCGACCACGCCCGCTCCAAGCTCTAAGCGCGCCCAGCCTCCGGAGGGCTCTCTCAGAGCACAGGGGCCAGCCTCAGCTGCGCAGAGGCATGAGAACGATGATTGACCCTCAGGAGACGGTTCCACCTCTCCCCGGCACAGCTCTTACAACTGATGATATTCGATCCACACGCGGTGTTGACGGCCATGTCAATGCTGGTCTTGAGCCTGTGTCGCTTGGAGGAGATGATCGTCTGATGACCAAGCCTGACAGAGCCTGCGATGGTGAGGACGTAGCAGACCGGAGCCAAGCAAACCACCACGAAGGTTCCGAAAACGTACCGGTAGTCCCGGATACCAGCCACGCGGAAGAAATAGTAGATCGAACGCTGGGTCGTCACCCACCTCCATCGGATAGCCAGACAGACAGCATCCGAGATGAAAGATTTACCTTGACCGACGAACATGCTTGGAAGGAACCTTCTTCGCCGGGTGCAGTGAGATACCCCTCGACGCAAGCCAGACTGTTTCTCGACTTATCAAGCGAGGAAGAAGCTGGACGCGGCAACTCAAAAAGAACAATGCCCTGCGATGGTGCCTCATCGTCTTTGAAGAGGAAGAAGGGTCATTCTTGGGGGCTGCGCAACACGGGTAAACCGGAGAGCGACCATAGCGTTCAGTCACTTGCAGACCGGCCTACCGTTGTGGACGGAATTGCAAATAGCGATGAAATAGATGGTGCCCCACGATCTTGTCTTGTTGAAGACGAGTCGGGAGCCCGGACTTTAGACGGTTTTGGTGATTTCAGAGACACTGAAGATACTACCTACCATTCGCGTTATGCCCCAGGTAAAGCTTAACACGTACGTCTTCGGCGAGGAAAATCAGCTTACCATCGATCAACAGCGGTTACGCATGAAACCATCCAACCAGAGGTTCACAACATCCGCGAGGAGCAAATCTTTCGCGAGATCCACACGCACGACGTCTTCCACCGAATACTCCCCATCATCGATGTCGAGGTCTTGCCGCCACGTCACTTCGTCCCCACCAAGAACGGCGGACTCAGAGAAGTCCCTGAAGAAGAAATTCCAGGCCGCAGCGTGGACAGCGAGGTTAGAGATTGGGCTGTTGCCGAGGTAGTGTCCAGGAGAACAAGGGATGGTCCAATACCAATGAGGTCTCGCCAATTTACTGCGCGAGGATTTCCCGGGCAAGAGGGAGATGAGAGAACATACGTGACAGATGAAGGGATTGAGGGGATAGAAACGACGTGGGTACATCCGCCGATGATAGAGACGGGTGGCAGAGAAACAGGGCAGACGGAGCCATTATACATTGGGCCCTCCGAAACCAATTCTTACGGAAACAGAAACGGCGACGTTGTGGAGGGGCCCCCTCCGCAGAGGACATTCAAAGACCTCGCCGGCGGCGTTCAAGACTGTTCACTCAACGGATACGTCGGATTCGAGAAGAAGAGAAGATGGTCCATGCAAAGCCACACTACCACGAAGATGGCAGCGATTTTGGAGGAGGTGGATTGAAACTGCGCTGACGCATGTTTCTCTGCTCCTTGCGCATATTCCGTAGCGGGCTAGCGTTCAGAAAGCACAGATAGAAGCGAGTGCGACGTGCTCTCTGGGGGTCGGGGATCTGTTGGAGAAGTTCGTGTTCTGCGAGTCGGTGGTTCGAGGCGGCCGGTGCGGTGCGGAGTTGCGGTGTTGTCAGGGCGCGAGGGACTGCCAAACGCTCCAAGCTTGCTGACCGTCTGGGATCGCCCTCGTCCAGTCTGGATCATACGCCCAAAAAGAGACACAGAATTCATTGAGCTGATCAACCGAGTTTTTCCGTGTCGTCACGGCCAGGAACCAGCCAGACGGGCGGCATGTTGCAGTAAGAGCCTGCCGCGGGCGAGATTATTGTTTGTTTGTTATTAATTTGGCGCAGGGGAACAGGCGCGCATTGCTCAATCGGCTCTGAGCCGCGACCTCGAACCAAGCACCTGCCGAGGCTGCCAAGGCTGCCGGGGCCGAGGCGGCGGTGATATTGCTGGAAACAGCGGAGCGGCTCGCCGTCGCCCGAAGTGAGCGTTCAATGTGACGTCTTCACTTCGTATACGCTGTGGGATACGGGACGGCCGGGCTTGTGTCGGCGGCGAGTTTCGTCGACAGTGCGAAAAAGAAACACAGGTCTCTTCTAAGCACTTCGACGGCAGGCGCAGCAAAGGCATCCAGCGCGATGGGACGCGACTCGTATTGCGCTGCTGTGTTGTCGCAGCGCTGGGATCGCATCCTCACGGAGCAGCGGGCGACGGTGGCGGCAGTTGGCAGCGCGACAGCGAGCAGTGCTAGTGGTGTGGGTGTGGAGTGCGACTAGGTGTGCGAGGTGAGAGGAACACCGCGGCGGCTGCTATTTTTAGGCCGCTCGATAGGCGAACACGCGCAGGACCGACGCCTTTCCCGTCACCTCAACGCGCCTCCTACGCTCGTCCTCGTGATGCTGCGCCTGCCCTCTCCTTTTCCGCTGTCGCGCGCCGCATCCGGCTACGGCGCCCTGCCGAGAATACCACGCTCTGCTGCCACCTCTACCCTGTCGGCCCTTGCAGCGGCGGCAGCATGTACGCTGCGAACTGTGGGGAAGCCGTGAAGAGAGCCCCAGCTCACCGCCGCCGATCGCTGCCGCATCTCGCACGAGGCGGGGGATGCAGCTGTCCTCGTATTTGCACCTGCGAGAGAGGAGACATCGGATGATGGTCCGCACGGCACGGCGGGACAGCGCTGCGCTTCTCCGGCCTAGCCGTCTAATGCCTGGTGGCACGGAAGGACTTTTGTGAGAGACACTGATGCAGGTGAGACCGTCCGCACGGAGAGAAAAGCACCAGTCTCACGCCTCTGCGACTGCTCAGCCGGGAGGCCTGGGCGCAGAGGGAGCTATGACCTGCGCCGGCTGGACCGGCTAGGCAAGAGAGGGAAGACGCGGGCGAATGCTCGACTGGCAGTCACCTACAACGGGCATCGGCGCGAGTCGCATCGGGCTTAGTCGAGCACCGGCTGGTTCGCTGCCGCTTTTCTCGACACATGGGCCTTCCTTTTTACGAGGCCGGCCTGCTGATTGGCCCGGCGGGTTGGGCCTGGTGATCTGAGGCTCGCATCGTGGATGCTACGACGGGCGCGGTGGGAGGAACAGGGCTGTGAGGGGTCTCTTTACGAGCCTCCAGCGATGGTAGGTGCGAGCCACCGGCTAAGGCAGGCTGCACGAAGGCTATAAAGCTCGACTTCTGCCGCGCTCCATCAGTCCCATCATCAACATCCACATCTCCAGCATTCCCATCCAACCAAGCACCAGCTACATTTCTAATCTAATCACCACCGCCGACGCCAACACTCCTCGAAAACCCAACCCTCAACCCAATCGCCAAAATGCAGTTCACCACCATCCTCGCTTCTCTCGCCTCCCTGGTCGCCATGACCTCGGCCACCAGCGTCTCCTACGACCAGGGCTACGACGACGCCGGCCGCTCCATGACTGTCGTCTCCTGCTCCGACGGCCCCAACGGCCTGATCACCAAGTACGGCTGGCAGACTCAGGGCGCCATCACCCGCTTCCCCTACATCGGTGGCTCTGACACCGTTGCCGGCTGGGGCTCTCCCAACGTGAGTCTTGCAGCTGCTGGTTTCAAAGATGCTTTACGCTAACAATTCGAACAGTGCGGCAAGTGCTACTCTCTGACCTACAACGGCAAGACCATCTACGTGCTCGCCATCGACCACGCCGCCAACGGCTTCAACATCGCCAAGGCCGCCATGGACGACCTGACCAACAACCAGGCCACCTTCCTCGGCCGCATCGATGCCACCACCGCCGAGGTTGCGCTCAGCAACTGCGGCTTGTAAGCCACCTACCATCTTCCGTTCAGCACATGCGAGCGCCTGGGTGACCCTCCTTTCTGTCACGAGGAAGAGCGGGGTTGCATCGTTGGAGACTGGAACTTGGTGCGGGGAACGCGAGGGGACGAGCTGCATGGGGAAGACAACTTGCATCACTGGCGCACTCTCTGCTGTTCATACGACTAATGAGTAATGTATTACACGGTCCTGGGTACTATTTTGCTTGCATTGACCGCCGCGTGATGTGATTGGATGACAACGTGAAACTGCCAGGATTCATTGCTACACGACTTACAAAGGTGAAAAGACGAACATGCTTTCAAAATATAGCAGTGAATAATTGCAAAGAATCATCTGCGAAGGCGCGAGTCGTTGATGGGAATGTGCACTTGTGAATAATCCGACTTCATCTTTCTCGGAAGATTGGATTAAAGTGCAAGATCAAGAAAAAAGCGTTTGAGCAGATTAAATTATGCTTCATCTTCAGCTGAGCCGAATACAACCAAACCTAGTGCAAGATTTTCTTCCAAGATCACTTTTGCCATTCCAGAACAAATGAGAATACGATATGCTTCCAAGGCCCTGAAATAAGACAATTGATGCTCAGTGTTGACCGCTCGGACCCTTGGCCTGAAGCCTCCACCGACGCGGGCCAAGAGCTCCCGCCGCAACTTTTCCGAGCTGCAACACCTCCATCATCCGCCCACCATCATCGCACCACGCAGCTCGCCAACACCACCGCCCCGCCGCCGCCATCGCCATGCTCACGCGCCGCGCGCTCCTGCGCCAATTCGCGCAGCTCTCCCCGGCTACCGCCTCAATCTCCATCTGCCGGGCCTGCCAGCTGCGCCAGCGGGCACTGCTACACGCCTCCGCGCGTCAGCGCAGCGAAAACAGCACACCACCACCACAACAACAACAAGAACAACCACAGCCGGCGGCAAAGGGCGCGCCCACGCCAAAGGAAGAGAAAAAGAATGAGCTAGGCCAGGGACTGGCGAGCTACAAGGCGCCGAGCAAGAAGGAGGGCTTCGAGCCGCAGATGCTGGGAAGGCCGATTGGATTCCACCGGCCGCCGGTGCCGGGGGAGAACAGCGGGGAGGACAAGAGAAGTTTGCAGCAGAGGAGAGACGACTTTGTAGATTGGGACAAGCATTTGCAGAGGCGGAAAGAATTGTACGTTTCCCTCCCTCCCTCCTCTCCCCCATCACCTCCGCCCCCGCCACCACCACCCCCACACCGCCAACGAAACCTCCCAATACTAACTCTTTCCCCTCCCTCCCTCCCACCAGAACCAAACAAGTCTCCAAACCCTACTTCCGCGACTTCACCAACATGCAATACCACGAAGGCAAATCCTTCCTCTCCAACCCCCGCATCTTCCGCTCCGACCGCGCCCTCTTCTTCCCCAACTTCGTCGGCTCCACCCTCCTCCCCGGCGCCGCCGGCGCCAAACCCCACGACACCACCCTCGCCCTCCTCAACCGCGTCTCCCTCGTCTCCGTCTACAGCAGCCACTGGGCCCTGTCCCAAACCTCCAGCTTCACGGCCCCCGACCAGAACCCGGGGTTGCAGGAGCTGCTGCGGAGGAATCGCGGGGTGGCGCAGCATGTGGAGGTGAATGTGGAGACAAATTGGGCGAGGGCGTGGATATTGGGGACGTACAAGGGGAAGTTGAGGAGGGAGAGGCGGGAGGAGGATTGGGATCGGTATTTCATTGTTAGGAAGGGCATCACGGATGAGATTAGGGAGAATCTGGGTATCATGAATACGAAGGTCGGGTACGTGTTTTTGGTGGATGGCGCGTGTAGGATTAGGTGGGCGGCGAGCGGGAATGCTGAGGGCGAGGAGAGGGAGTACTTGAATCGGGGCTTGAAGATGTTGATTGGGGAGGCTACGACGGGGGTGAAGGAGGGTGGGAAGGCGGAGAAGAAGGCTGCTGCGGCGTCGTGAGGATGCTGCGGCCAGCTGCCGTGATTGAACAAGGGGTCGGATGAGGACACAAATGGCCGCGACTTGTCTGTACTCCCTGACATACGGATTCGCAGCAGGCTGTAAAATACCCCGTTTCTCCGGCTACGTCATCTAGACGATAGGTAGGGGCTGATGGTGGCCATGGAGAACGAGATGCAGATTTGTACAATAGATGTAATGCTCTCCAATTACAGATATGAAAGACCGCCCGCTCGCTTTCCCAAACTCCTGACCCGAAATGAAGAATCCCAGTCCCATAGGAGGGGATATCCGTACGCCTTGCAGGGCCCATCCATGACAACCCAAAACAAAAATTGTGCGATCAAAACCCCAAGAATCCGCAAAGCACACAGATCGCTCGGCGCATTACGAAAACCACAGCAGCATGAGGAAGCAGAAGGCGATGAAGCTACCCAAGATGATGCCGTCCCTCCTCTTCTTCGCGCCGATCCTGCCGATCAGCGAGTTGAGGCCAGGGACCTGGCTGGCGGCGCCGGTGATGCGGCGGTTGATGGAGGCGAGCGTCTCGCGCTGGAAGCCGAAGTTCTCGTTGACGGCGTAGGCCTGGCTGAGCACGCTGTCGGCCATGTTGTGGCTGTTGTCGATGCGGCGCCGCTCGTCCAGCATGTAGTCGGCCTCGGCCTGGCCCGGGTTGGCCGACCGGTATGCGTCGATGTCGGAGCGCACGTCCGAGAGCAGGTTCGCCCGGTCGCGCGCCGTCGAGATGGTCGTCTTGAGCCGTGATAGCTCGCGCCGGTGGTCGGCGAGCACTTCGCGGTGCCGGGCGAGGTTGTTTTGTTTCAGCGCGGAGGAGGTTAGATCGGCGGAGGAGTCGAGGAGGCGCGTGAGCTGGCCGATGAGGGCGTCGCGCTGGGAAGAGGTCAGGCTTGTGAATGGGTGCGATGCGAGGCGTGAGAGGTGTCGTGGCGTTGGAGCGCAGGGCGGGTGGACTGCGGTTGGAGAAGTACCTTCTCGAGGAGCTCACGAATCTGCGACTCGGTGCGCTGTTCCTCATCGGTGGGCTTCGGGGGGATGTTCGTCATCGAGGCATACTGCGAGTACGTGTGGAACAGTGATTCTGTCTGCGGAGCTGCGCGTCAGTGAGGGCTGCTCTGCGCTGGTGGCGGCGCAGCGCGCGAGGCGACGGAGGCATACCTGTGTTTCCAGAGAGCGGGCCTGTTGGCGCAGCTGCGCCCACCCGCCACCGGTGGAGGCCATGGTTGTGGAGGAGGATCTGGAAGGCACGGTGTGGTGGAGGTCAGTAGGCCTGGGATTGGGTTACCTACACGTGATGGCAGGGTTGCGGTTGCGCTTGGCGTCGTCTCGCGCGGGTCGGTCTTGGCGTCGCGTAAGCGAGGCTCCGCCCGCACCGTCGAAATCTCGTACTCTAGCGAGCGCACGCCTTTTCGATCGAGACGACCGACGACGACGACGACAACCCACCCCCTTCGACGACGACACACCGCTCAGTCTACATCTCGCCACAATGGTGAGCCCGCCCTGCGACACCGATCTTGCATGCGCCGCAGGGTTGCCCGGCTAACGGTTTTGTGCTGCTACAGTCGTCCGGAAAGGTCAAGGCCAGCCAGCTCGTGGGGAAGAGCAAGGAGGACCTCAAGAAGCAGCTCGATGAGCTGAAGACCGAGCTCGTCGGCCTGCGCACCCAGAAGATCTCTGGCGGTGCTTCCTCCAAGCTCACCAAGATGTACGAATTCCCCGTCCCAGGTCCCGGCGCAACGCACGCGACGCGGCTTCCACACGCAATACCCCCGCACACGCCGCCATCGGAGGAGGATTCGCAGGGCATTTGCATGGGAACGCTGGGCTAACGGATTTCGTCTTTTGCAGCCACGACGTCCGCAAGTCGATCGCTCGCGTCCTGACCGTCATCAACAAGAACCAGCGCGAGCAGCTCCGCCTCTTCTACAAGGGCAAGAAGTACCTGCCTCTCGACCTCCGCCGCAAGCAGACCCGTGCCATGCGCAGGCGGTTAACCAAGCACGAGGCCTCGCTCGTCACCGAGAAGCAGAAGAAGAAGCAGATCCACTTCCCCCAGAGGGTCTACGCCGTTAAGGTATGACAGACAGCAAGCACATACCATCACCGACCAGACATCACCACTTCCACAATTTTTTCTCCCGGATTTCAAGGACGAAGTGCTGATTGGTTCTCCACACAGGCTTAGACGTGAATTCCTGGCGTGGTGTCTTCTGGTTTCTTTTCCGGCTGCATCTGAGGCATTTTCCAGCGGGGCTATCGAATTCGGGGTTTCAAACTACTAGGTTGGGTTCAGCGATGTACCTTACCAAAAACAAGGTGGCCTAAAAAGAAGAGTTACGAGACCAATGGATTCCGACAGTCCCGAGGAAAAGAAAAAATGAGTGGGTGCGATATACATCGTTTGTGCATGTTTTGAGGGAGGCAGTGGTATACCCAGCAATGCACATCAAAAAAGTTTTGAGATGCCGATCATCCAAGGACCCAGCTGTTTACAGACCCCTGCACGTATCTCCATTTCTTTCCTGTCGTGTCTGTTGGATACGTGAGACACGGCCACCGATCCCATCCCCTAAGCCTGTTCCACATCTTGGCTGCAGCTCGGACTCCATGCGTGAGCGCATGACTAGTCCTTGACATGGCAAGGCTATCACATACAATCCAAGTGCACACCGATTGTTAAAGATAAGGACATCATGGTGTGGAGCACGCTCCTCCGCGTGCAAACTCAATGAGACTTGACTCTACCCGACGCCGGCGCCTATACGCTAACCTCCAGTGCCCGCTTCATATACTTTTTAACTGCTGATCGTAAAACAGAAAAGATATCAAGCAAGTGCTGGCCCTTGTAACCAAGCCGCAATTCTAAGGCCTCTAAGGTATTTTACACAAAATATTTGAGAGCTTAGAGCTTGTAACTATAGATGGAGTTAGTAACCATAGTGACATGAGAGGAGCGGTCTCAGGGATGTGGGGGCTTACCTCCAAGGGTGTTCTTCGTCTCCATACTGGATACCCGTCATCCAGTCCAACACCTTCTGGGCGATGGGACCGGCCTCCTTGCCCTCCTCCAGACCGCAGTCAACGTCGCGGCCCCTCCAATTGATCTTCCTGACGGGGCTCACAACGGCGGCGGTGCCGGCGCCAAAGACCTCGAGCATCCTGCCCTCGTCGGCGGCATCGGCGAGCTCCTTCATGGTGAACTTGCGCTCGACGACGTTCCAGCCCTCGGGGACGAGGCGCTCGCGGGCAAGAGAGAGGATGGAGTCGCGGGTGACGCCCTCGAGGATGGTGCCGTCGAGCGGGGCGGTGAGGAGCTCCTTCCGGCCGGTGTCCTTGTTCTTGATGGCGGCGAACAGGTTCATGGTGCCGACCTCGGTGACGTACTCCTCCTCGCCGAACAGCCAGAGGTTCTGGTGGTAGCCGCGGCTGGCGGCCTGCATCTGCGGCACGATGCACGGGGCGTAGTTGGCGCCCAGCTTCTTGTCGCCCACGCCGCCGGGCCAGGCGCGCACGGCGTAGTCGGTCGCCTCCAGGCTCACGGCCTTGAAGCCCGTCGGGTAGTACGGCCCCACGGGGCTGGCGATCACGTACAGCAGCGCCGACCCGGGCGGGCCCACGCCCAGCGTGCGCTGCGTGCCGATCATGGTCGGCCGCAGGTACAGCGAGTAGCCGCGCGTCGACGGGATGAAGCGCTCCTCCAGCTGGCAGAAGCGCGCGACCAGCTCCGTCAGCGCCGCGCCGTCGAACGTCGGCAGCGCGATCCGCGCCGACGACTTGTTCAGCCGCGCCATGTTCTTGTCCGGCCGGAACAGCCGGACCTTGCCCTCCTTGTCCTTGTACGCCTTCATGCCCTCGAAGCACTCGAAGGCGTAGTGGAACACGCATGTCGCCGGGTCCAGCGACAGGTTCTGGTAGGGCGTTATGCGGGGGTTGAGCCAGCCTTCCGATGCGGTCCACTCAATCGAGAGCATGTGGTCTGGGAGGAGGGCGCAGAGTCAGCGTTCCGTGGTATGATATCAGAAGACGGTTCGGGGCTTTTTTTTTTTCGGGCGGCGAGCATGGGCAGTAGAGGGGAAAGGTACCAGTGAAAGTGCGGCCGAAAATGAGCTCCTCGGGAGGCAGCAGGTCCTTCGGAGTGGTGGTCTTGGTGACAGACAGCTTGGCGGGGTCCAGCTCTGCCAGCTGGGGGGCGGCGCTGTATGCTCTCCGACATCGCTGGGCGGCGAGACACGCGAGCGACGGCGGCTGAGCGCGGGCGGAGAGGGATGAGAAGGCTGATAGCAGCCGGGCGGACCGCTGCTGAAGCATGGCGGCGTCTGGCCTGCGAATTGGGGCCGGAGAGGGGGGATTGGGAGAGCAATTGAGAGTGGAGGAGGAAGACGGAGTCAGAAATGTGATGACTATACGCGGGCTGCGAGCGGTTCTCGGTGAGCGCGCGCCGAAGCCGACGTCTGGGCGGCGACCGGGGGGGCGCGGCGCGCGATTCAGGGCTGGTCTGGCCCGGGGGCAGCTTTGGGCGCGACACCTCGTCCGACGCTCAATAATCGCCCATTTTCCCTGCGACAGCTGCGCTCGTCTCCCGTGCTTACCGTCTCAGCGCGCGCCCAACCGCCTGCGCGTGCCCCGCATCGTCGTCTCTGGCATGCCGCAATGCTGACTGCCCTCTCCTTGCTTGATCGCCCACGTCGCCCTTTCGCCGCCGCTGCTTGCTGCTTCCACGCCCACGCTCGCTGATCGCCGCAACCTGCCCGACGCGCCGTGAGCTGCTGCCACAGTCGCCGCCGCCGCCGCCATGGCCGCCAAGTTCTTCGAGTCGGCCGTGAAGTCCTTCACCTCGAATATCGGCTCCAATTACACCATCGCCTCGACGCCCTCGTCGACCTCCGGGCCATGGAAGATCTACGATGCGAAGAAGAAATCCACAGGCAAGCCCGCCTCCGTGTTCGTCTTCGAGAAGAAGGCGCTAGAGCCGCAGGGAGGGGGCTTTGGACCGCGCTCAGCCAGCGGGAATGTGAAGAGGGCGCACGAGGAGGTGCTGGAGCGCCTGAAGAAAGAGGCCAGCTCGCTCGCTCGGCTGCGGCACCCCTGCATCCTCGAGTTGGCTGAGCCCGTGGAGGAGACGCGCAATGGCGGCCTGATGTTCGCGACAGAGCCTGTGACGGCGTCGCTGGCGGGGCTGCTGCAGGAAAAAGACGAGCAGGAGCGCAGCGGCGGGCCCGGTGGCCGCGGCAGCCGATACGTGGTCGAAGAGGATGGCACCAGGCGGCGGCGAGAGCTGGAGATTGATGAGCTGGAGATCCAGAAGGGCCTGCTGCAGGTTGCCAAGGGCCTTGATTTCTTGCATGAGAGCGCTGGCCTCGTGCATGGAAACCTGACGCCTGACGCCATTTTCATCAACGCCAAAGTAGGAAGTCAAGTCTTCTTCTTCCGTCTGTATGGTAGCTGTGCTGATGTAGTACTCCATAGTCTGACTGGAAAATATCCGGCCTGGGCTTCTGCAGCCCGCCCGAGAATTCTGCCAAAGCTACCTCTGTTACTCCCATCTCCCTGTCTGAGGCCCTCAACCACGATCCTCGCTTGCCGCGCTCGGTGCAATTGAACATCGACTACACCTCTCCCGACTTCGTCATGGATACCAATATCACTACCGCCGCAGACATGTTCTCGCTAGGCTTGCTCATCATAGCTCTTTACAACTCCCCCCACCGCAGTCCGCTCGAGACGAACCAGAGCGCTTCCACTTACAGGAGACTATTCGCCTCTTCATCGACAATACCAACACAGAACAACAACTTCTTGACCAAGGCAAAACTACCGCGGGAAATCGCCTCTGGACTACTCCCCCGACTTATCACTAGACGGCCAGCGCAGAGATTGAACGCCCGGGAATTCCAGGAAGCACAGTACTTCGACAACATCCTCGTTTCCACCATCCGTTTCCTTGACTCCCTACCCGCAAAAACCCCGGCTGAAAAGTCGCAGTTCATGCGCGGTCTGCCGCGTGTGCTGAATCAGTTCCCGAAGAGCGTGCTGGAGAGGAAAGTGCTCCCGGCGCTGCTGGAGGAGATGAAGGACCGGGAACTGCTGTCCGTCGTCCTGCAGAACGTCTTCAAAATCATTGCCATGATACCCTCAGGGAAGCGGGCCTTCTGTGAGAAGGTCATTCCGCGCTTAAGAGAAGTGTTCCTGAATGGTGGTGCGGGTGGCAAGCCTCCCCAGGCTGATCGGGACACTGCGAAGGAGGCTGGCCTGATGATCATACTCGAGAATATGAACCTCATGTCGGAGAACTGCTCCGGGAAGGAGTTCAAAGATGGTGCGTACGAAGACTCATGGGGTTCTGCTACTGCTGACATAAGCCAGATATCTTACCTCTCATCGTCCTGGCGCTTGAATCACCAACCCATTCTTTGGTGGATTCTGCATTAAGAACACTGCCAATCATCATCTACGTCCTTGATTTCTCCACAATCAAGAACGAATTCTTCCCGATAGTCGCGAATGTCTTTGCTAAGACTACCAGCATGGGCATCAAGATCCGTGGACTTCAAGCTTTCCAAACACTCTGTGGAGGCGCTCCTAGCGCTGAGAACACGAGTGACGGGTTGGATGGACTTAGTGGTGATAACAAGAAGCAGAGACAGAACCCAGCCGTGCTCGACAAATACACAATTCAGGAGAAGGTCGTTCCGTTGCTCAAGGCAATCAAGACGAAAGAGCCAGCTGTCATGGTAAGTCACACCGTCGCTTCTTGCATCCATGCGGACACTAACACGTCCACACAGATGGCCGCCCTCGAAGTCTTCCGCGAAGTCGGCAAGATCGCCGACTCCGACTTCCTCGCCATGGACGTCCTCCCCATCCTCTGGAACTTCAGCCTCGGCCCCCTCCTCAACCTCCAACAATTCCAATCCTTCATGACCCTCATCAAACACCTCTCCACCCGCATCGAGCAAGAACAAACCCGCAAACTCCAAGAACTCTCCTCCGCCAACACCGCCTCCCCCGCCCGCGCAGACGACTTCATGTCCTTCGGCGCCATCAGCCCCGGCGGCCTCAACGGCTCCGCCGCCAACACCGAAGACGCCGACTTCGAATCCCTCGTCACCGGCCGCTCCGCCGCCGGCGCCGGCTTCGCCACCGACTCCTTCGACGGAGGCTGGGGCTCCACTACCACCAGCCCCCCCGCCTCAGCCGGCCTTCCCCCCCGCCCGACGAACACGCGCACACAGTCGCTGCAGCAGCCTTCCCGCGCTCCGCCGGATCCCGCGCCCGCGTTCTCGTGGAGCACGCCTACACCGCCGCCTCAACAGACTTCCACGCCTCCTCCGCGGTTGGGCATGGGCATGGGTATGGGAATGGGGGTGAATAATAGAGCGCGCACCCCGGAGGTCGGATCTTCGCTCAATAGCTTCGCGGCTCTGAAACCGCAGATGACTGGGCCGGCTGGTGGTGGTGGTGGTGGTCGTCCCTCGTCGCTGAACGGCTTTTCCGCTTCGTCCTCGTCGGCGACGGCGTTCTCGCCTCCGCTTCAGCCGTCGAGGCCTCTACAACAACAACAACAACAACAGAGTAGCGCCGGATCATCGGGTATCATGAATATGGGAATCTTGACGCCTTCGTCTGCTTCGTCGTCGACGTTGGGTGGGATGGCGGTTGATTGGTCGGCGGCGGCGGCTCAGCAACAGCAGCAGCAGTCGTCGATGGGTGGTGGGTTCAATCGGTTTTCACAAACTGTTCCCCAGCAGCAGCAGCAGCAGCAAAGTAGTGGTGTTGGTAGTCCGTATGCTGGATTTGGAATTGCGCCGCCGCCGGCTGGTGGGAGTGGTGGGACGGCGAGTTTTGGGGGTTTGGGGATGGGGGTGGGGGTGGGACAGGCTCAGCAGCAGGGACAAGGGCAGGGCCAAGGGCAGAAGAAGGGGTTGGATCAGTATGAGAGTTTGTTGTAGAGGATGGATGGATGGGTTTGGGGGGAAAGGTGGTTTGGGTGGGGATGGGTGGGGGATATGTGTTTTGGTGAGGCCTGGTTGGTGCATAATACCAAACTTTCATTTCTCGTTCATTTAGTCTTGATGAAGATTGGCTGTGAGAAGTGTGAAGGGGTGAGTGGGAAGGGGGATATCTTTGAGCTGTTTGACGCGGGCGGAATGGAAAAGAAGGGTCTCTTTTGTGTGGATGGAATAGGGCGGTCGTGGCGCAGGCGCTGCTGCGAGAGCGCGGGTGATGCGCTGCCCGCTAAGCTCCTGTCTTGCCGCTCGGCGTCGCTTTCTGGTTCTAGTAGTGGCGATGGCGGCTGTTGCTGTTGTTGGTGCTGGTGCTGACGCGACTCTGGAGGGTGGATATGGCTTGCTGGACGTGCGCCACGAGCACCCGGTTCTCGCGGAGCTGGTGCCAACGCCGATAAGCGGGATGTGGACATCTGCTGGGATGCAGGTCTGAAGGTGGAGCTGGCGAACGAAGTTGTGTGGTTGCAGCTGGAGGTGGTGGTGGGAGCGAGGCGGATGGAGTTTGGATAGTATCGTGCCGCAAACCAAGGACTTTGGGTGGTGAGCCTGGCTCGCGGCGGAGTGGCTTGTCGGGCTGAGTTCTAATGTAATAACCTTTCTACTTCTCTAATACATAGGCCGGGTGCATATTGGCACCGATATTTCCAATCCCGCTCAATTTCCTGCTTCGGATACGTTGAAGGCCTCAACTCGCCGAGTAGCCGTATAAATGAACCGTCTCGAAGTCAGTTTCTGGGCACGACCACAGCGCTTCTTTCTCAGCTGTGAGACCGAAAAACCTCTCTGCGTCCTCGTGGAGGACCTTGTTCCGCCCACACCGATAAGCCTGGCCCAGGACGAGGAGCACGAGGCGCACTACATACAGGGTGCTGCCCCCATGCTGCAATTAGTGATCACTGCCATGTAAGTGATTCTGAGAAGCAACTCACATGGACAGGATTGCGAAGGCAAACAGCACCTTTCCAAACACGCAGTCGCTGCTTTTCTGCCCATCAACCTCCGTGCAGCTCCTCTCCAGGTACCACGGTCGGGGGCTCGGGTGCTTGAGGTCCGTGAGGTCGCCGGAAAGCTGAACAGTGGCGCTATATACCCACAGCGAGGAGAGCACGACATCATAGAACGCGTTGATGCTTGTATAAGTGACTCTGAAGTAGAGAAGCGTAGCTCTGGTGAGCCACACCACAGCTCCGACGACTGCAATTGCGAGCGTGGTGTCGCTGCACCTGTGGGTGGTTGTGAGCAGAATTTGGCTAACTACGGGGAAGCCCAATCCGTAGCGCGAGACAACGGCTATGGATCGTACCTCTGGTTCCAGATGATGGGGATCTCGGGAGGTTCCTTGTGGTTGGCGTGGTAGTAGACCCGAAGTCGTGGATTGGAATTCCAACCGTTCTGCCCACCGATGTCCCAAAGCGTCGCCCTGAGGTCCCGAGCGTAGGCCGTCCAGTACAGCGCGAACGTGCTAAAAACAATTACAAACTCAACACAGAGGGCGAACACTTGTAAGGGCTCTCGTCGTTTCATCTTGACTTCTCAGCCGTGTAGGCTATGGTCAAAATCTCAGAGCCCCTCGTAGAGAAACGCGTTGAAAAAAGAGGCGACTGCGCGCTGAGCTGAAAAGTCTGAGCCGTAGATTCTACGCTGGTGTCCGGGTGAAAGGCCATCTAACGCCTTTCGCTGTGCTGGTTAATGCACGGTATGCCAAGCGGGTGACTGGGGGCCAGCCGGACAAATTTGGAACAACAACTAACGCAAACCTTCTCAATCAGAATCCTTTGGACAGACCCGTGACATTTTTCCTGTCAATCACGTTGCTACTGTTTCAGCCGTGGCTATTGTGTAAGCTGTGCGGATACTTTCGGGGCACTTTCTAATAGCGGAATGCCATATTAAATTATTAATTCGTCAGCGGCTTTCTGTCAGACGGCACCTTAGATATCACTAAGTCAGCAGCCGACGGACTGCCTGCGAGGAGCCTGTTTATCGTTAGCGAGATGCTTGCGGCCCGCACCCCTGGGTATGCCTCAGTGGCCGGCCCTTGGCCTCTCGCAACTGTTCGCGGATTCGCCTGATCTTGCAATTAAGTCTCATCCATTGCCACCATTTCCCCTGTCGATTTCCCGCGCATCAATAATTCTATTTCTAATAGAGGAGAAATTCTACTATACTACACTACTTTGAATTAAAAAGAGGAAATGGTATGCTTAAAAAAGGGCAAGGAGGCTCGACACCTCTGCAATCTATACTCTGCTACAATAGTTCTTTAGCACATTGATCAGTTTCGCCCTATCAGCTTGCTTATCAAATACTTGGGCGTGGTCCAGGTGGTCAAACCACAAAATATCAACACCGCTGCCGGTCCAAGGCTGCTTCTTCCACATTGTCCTGGTAGCAGGGAAATCTTTGCATGCAAGATATGCGCCGACAGTCTCAGTGTCAACAATCAAATCTTTTCCAGACAGGACAGCGGTCACGCTTCGGCCGGCGAGATCCTCTTTCCACAGGATGTTCTCACTCCAGAAGAAGCAGCGAGATAAGGTGTGTGCCACGCCCATGTCTTTTGAGGCAAAATAGGAGAGCTGATGCTCGTTGGCGTGGAATGGCTTCCGAATGATCTGTCTGAATAAGCATTTATGCTGCCGTACGCACTAGGGAGTCATACGAAATTATTCGCCACGTCGGGAAGATGTAGTAGGAATGTAACCGGGTCAATGAGAAGCATGGATGCGATCTTTGGAGCGATGTCGGGAGCATGCAGCATATGGGTGCTAACGACGCTTCCATATCTTTCAAGCTCTGTCAGCAAGGGCGTGGGGTATTATAGATAGTATGAAGGACGTACGAGTGTGAAGCCAAGACGAATCGGTCCCAACCATGAGCTGTTAGAATATGATTGATCTCTTTACATATCTCGTCTTTCTGTAGGGCCGGTGATGTGATTCTGAAGCTTATGGGCATGATCTCGATTGCAATGACTCCCACGTCTTCACCACCGACACTGCCACGAGATCCGTTGATTTCGGACAGGAAGTCGACGTAGGGATACAGGCCGATGCCAATGCCGTGGATGAAGAGGATGGGAAGTTTCGTCTTCGCCGTATGTGGCCGGTACCAGTATGTAATGCTGGTTGACGAGGAACGGTTTCTTGCGAACAGATGAAGCGGACGAAGCGGGAATACTGAAAAGCAATGGCGATAAGAAGTGCGGTGATAGTGGAAGTTGTAGTACGACAGGCGAGTGGACATTATCGAGTCGACCACAAAGACACACTGTAGGATGCGTTAGAGAAAAAGGCTGCGGTCGGATAGGCCAGAAATTCATGCTTACCAGATACCAGAGCAAGCTCCGGTGTGACATCTGCACCTCGTCAAGCGACAACCTCAGGCATTTTGCCTTTCCTCTGCCGTTCTCAATCTCTCTTCCCAGCCGCTTCTCCACGTCTCGCACGTATCTTTCAAACTCGTCTTCATCCATTTTGCTGACGTCTCCGGAATTCAGGAAGGCCCACGTGAGGAACTCCCTCAGGTTTTCTCGCTTGATCTCCGACAACGGCGCACCCATGAACCATCCTCGCAGATAGCGCTCGTAGTCCGGAATCGTCTCGCTGCAACGGTTGAAAAGCAGCCAGCGGCGTTCGCGCGAGAGATCGGGAGGGTGCGTCGCAGCCTTCTGCAGGTGATATTTGCGGGGGAGATAGAAGAAAAGGTAGAAGCTGGCCTCGGCGGCAGTCCATGCCTCGAGAATCACGGGCGCATCAAATCCGGTAGGCCGCAGGATACGCGCAAGGCAGTAGAGGACGCACAGCGGGGCGATGGAGCGGAGAAGCAAGATGCACGCACGTATGAAGACGTACTCGCTGGTAGAGGTCCCGATCATCCTGGTGGTGGTGCTGGTAAGTAGTCGTCGTCGTCGTTGATGCCTGGTACTTACGCTGGCCGAGAGGTCCGAACCAAGTGCGAGCCAACCCCACTTGACGCAGCCTCGGCCCACCAAAAAGGGCTGCGAACGAACCAGAAGCGGTAAGAAGAATGGGCCATAAAACATGATGAAGATACTTCCGGCATCATACACCGACAATGCCATAAGCTCGCCCTAGCAGTCGCTTCAAGAGGTTGTGGGTTATTGTGGACTGAGCGCGTCCGGGCGGTGCCTACACAGTAGACCTCTGGGGGGGGCTGCGCATCTGGGGAAACCCGCTTCAGAAAACGGCGTTATGAATCCCCAGAAATAGGCACTGTTTTGCCTGGAATTCGGCTTGAAGTAATAAGAGTATAAAAAATTTAGTTGCGTTTTCTGTGATTGACTCGACGGGAGAGATTAGTCCTCAACGATCGCTTGGTAGGACTTGATATCTCATTAGGCTAACAAAAAAAGGAAATGTCGGAGCTGCTATAATAGTGCCGTGTCCTACCGAAGCTATATTAGCCTATCCGCCTTCCGTATTCCGTAAAAAGGTATAGCTCTTAATCCTATTTCACGAGGGTTAAGGACGTAGTAAACTTATATACGTAAGGAGGCCGTCTTGCGCGGCTACACTACTCTCCCACGCCTCCAGCAGAAAAACTCGAGTGTGACAACGGGGACCAACTACACGGCGGCACCCATTGACGGCCCCTATGAACGTCTGAAGGATACGTTGATCTTTATTAGTAACTCGGGAAGCATGGCGGCCCTATCGTGGCACGAGACCGACACGGCGCTCGAGACCATCAACCCATCTGCACCGTGCCTGACACCGATGGCATCGAATTATACTTTCTGAATCACCCGGATGATCCCCTCCACCACAATGTCTCCCTACACTCCACTGTCAATGAATCTTCACCACCGCGACGTCCTCCAAAGGCAGCACTCCCACAGGCCAGTGCCTCAATGGAATCTCCAAACAGTCTCTTCGATCCAGGGTCCAAGACTCCGAGTACACCAAGCTACTCAATATCCTTGTCACCGCTGACGGTGAGCCAAAGAGATAGAGTGGTATTGTAGAGGTGCAAGGCTGAAGTCGATCCTGACCCGCAGCTGAGCCGCCGCTGAGGCACCTTTTAGCTTGCTGCTCCTCCAGGGACCGCAAGGTTGAGTTGCGCAACCAAAGCAAAGGAATGACCAATCGCTGAATGTTTTGGAAGATTCGGCATTTTGAGAAGAAAAAAAAGAACGGTAAAATATTTCGTGGATAACGTGGGACTTCAGTGGACGCGTGAGCAAAGGCGAAATCCGCAAAGCAGGATCAGATCTAAAATTCTCCATGGTCTTCTGTGAAACAACAACCGAACCTTCTTTCTACTACCGCAGCAATCCAAAATAACATTGACGGAGACTTCAGTGATGTTCAGACTGCACACCCTATTTGTTGGCCTACGAGCACGGGAAATCGAATAAATCGACTGCCATATCGTCTTATGGGAATTCTATGCCTGTCCATGCCCCTCTTGAGCCGTTGCCCAATCACTCTCAAACGCTCCCCAGCCGCCGACGGGCTCATCACTGAGCTTGAGTGTGTGGATGACCAGATCGTAATGACCATCAGCCGGCATCGCGCCCTGACACACATTCCCGCCCAGCGCGATATTAATAATGATCTGAAAATCCCTCAACCTCCTCGCGCCCATCGGCCAGTTAGCCTTCATAACCGGCCTCCCATCCACATACCAAACCAGCCGCCCACCCTGCCCAAACTGCTCCTGCTCCCACGCAAACCCGAACCACCTCCCCTCCGGATCCGTCAGCCCAGGAATCGGCGTCTCAACCACCCGATGCTTATCGTAATCCTGGCCGTTAAACTGGCCCCAATGGAGACACGAATGGTTGATGGGGTCGCCATTCCAGGCCTCGAAGATGTCCACCTCGCCGTCGGCGGGCCAGCTGAACGGCTCGCGCGGCAGCAGCCAGAACGCGGGCCACACGCCCGCCGCGCTCGGCGCCGTCAGCCGCACCTGCAGGAACCCGCGGTCGCGGCCCAGCGTCGCCCGCGACACCAGCCGCGCGCTCGTGTACTGTTGGCCTGCCGGCGCGTTGCGGTCCACGTGTGCGCGCAGCACGAGCGCGTGCGCGGCGGTGTGGAAGGAGTGTGTGGGGTCTGAGACGTAGGTTTGGGCTTCGTTGTTGCCCCAGCCGCCGGCGCCGAGCTTGTGCTCGAAGTTGGCGGCGACGGGCGAGTTGGGCGAGAAGATGGGGCGGTAGTAGAAGGATGGGGTGTTGGGGTGTGGGGGGATGGGTGGGGGGTGGTGGGTGTGTGGGTGCGGTGGGGGGTATTGGGTGTGCGGGTGCGGCGGGACTTGCGGCGGGGGGTGGTGGTGGTGCGGTGGCTGGTGGTGGTACGGGTTGGCGGGGTGGTCGTGCGGCGGGTGGTAGGGCGGGTGGTGTTGCTGGTAGTGCGGCGCGTAGGGCGGTGCTTGCTGCGGTGGTGGAGGAGGATGCGAGCCCGGGAAGAAGTGCGGAGCGGCGGCGGGATAGTAGGCGGAAGGATTGAGCGGGATGTCCGGCGGCGGGCGGTGGTGGTGCTGCTGGTGGTACTGCTGGGCGTGTGGGTGCGGCGGTGGCGGCGGCGGCGGCTGGGCGGCGGAGTGCGAGGCCTGGTACTTGTCGAACTGATCCTTCGCCTTGGAGACCAGGCTGTCGAGCTGCTTTCCGAACGGCATGGCGGCGGATGCGGTGGAGAGAGAGCCGCCGGCCGCGCTGCGATCTGCAGGGTCGGCCGGGATGACGTAAGTCTCGCATTCCTGGTGCTGGTCTTCGTATGAATACGCGTCCGCGTCCGGATACGACTCGGACGCTTCCGCTTCCCATTCCTCCTGCGCCAGGCATGCCGCGAGGATGATTGCTGCTGCCAGAACCGTGGCCCACCGCATCTTCTCTGCGCTGCGCGAACCTGGGCCGCAGAAGCTGGTCGGGCGGCGGCCAGCGCCAGATATACTGCTTGGCCTTAGCTTTCGACGGCGCGCATGCGTCACGCCTCCATTCTTTGCGCTTGCATCGTCTTCCGGATGCAATATATGCATTTTTTGGGATTGCTCCATTCGTCTACTTTCCGCTCTATTGAAAATCATCCGACTGCCGCACGCTTCCAAAAACAGAAAAATGAATACATCTCCTCATTAGGCTCTTGGTCTAGATCTATGCGGATGCTAGGAATATCTCGCATACAATTCTTGTGCATTCAAGGCTTTCTACTATCGCATGTGTCAACGCAGAGGCCTACTGCCTTCTTTTTCCTGTCCAACCTCTTCCTTTCCCTGAACCTCTACTGCTTCTGTTCCCCGGTCCACGGTTCCACACACCTCGGAGCTCTCCGCGATGAGACCTGCCGGTCTTCTGATATCTCCCAAGCTGCGAGGAGGCTCATCACCATCTTCACTCTCACCATCGCCCACACACTCGTCGCCGTCTCCACCGCCATTCCAGCCAAGCTTACTCTGCCTCCGAACTGTGTCCCGGCGCTCAGAATCCCACATACCCATGTTTCCGTTTTCATACGCGTTGGGGCCCCAATCACCCCGAAAGCGCTTGGCCCCCGGCACTGACGAATCTTGACCGTCCTCTGCACGGAGACGCGTTTTACCACTCGGAAGCCGGCGCAGCTCCGCTGCCAGTGCGACCAGAACCTGAGCGCAAGAGACGACTTCGCGCTGGCCCGCATTTGAGGAAATGGCTCAGCAGTCTTCACAGTCGAAGGCACATGGCGATGACGCTCCGATGCTGCTGAACCAAGGCTTGCTCATCAGAGACGACTGTACCGTGGAGCCGTCGTGCACGGGGCCGCGCTGATCGTACCCTGGGCTACTAAGGTGCATAGGGCTACCAGCCACGGGACTACCATCAGTGTGCGTGGGACTACCGGCTTCCTGCCACGCGGGTGAATCCAGACCGGCGAGATTGTCGTCCGACTTACCTGAGCCGTTGAGCAGATTTGCCAAGGCGAGGAACTGGTTTGGGTGCGGCTCGAAGCGCTTCTGCGGTGCGAGTAGGGTGAGCGTTTTTTCGTTGCCGTAGTCGGGCCAGAGACCTTCTGCTTTTGCTTGGTTGATCCAGTTTGTCACTGGCTGCTCCGTTGTTACCGGGCACTGCGGGAAGCGTGCTTGTCTCTTTGGTTGAGGAGGGTCTTTGGTGAGCCGGAGGATGCCTTCATTGGTCCTGTGGCTTCCTGTTGTGTACTGTCCCGTAGATGTGACCATTACGGATGGTGTTAAAACCGAAAGAAAGAAGTGACGAAGAGAAATGTGAGGGTGTAATACTCATAATATAAGATGAATTTAGTGTAAGTTAGCTCGTGCGTTGGCAAGTGGGCGGGTATTATATATTGGTCTTTGTTCTACCTCCGAACAACGGCTTGATTTGTGAAAGTCAACAAAGGAAGTAAGGGATAAGATTAGAAACACTTGAGAAAGAGCCTTAGTAGGCGAGTACTGACTGTCTCTGGAATTTGTTTCTGAGGTGTTGTCAAGCCTGAGATTGCAAATGTGAGTAATGGAAAGCTTTGAACTTAGCACGTGTGAGGCCAGACTTGTGTTGGACTTGCTGGACGTGAAGGCCAGGAAAATTTAAGGTATGAATGTCGGTGGCTGAACGCCGGAGATATGTCGCGTGAAGGCATAAATATAAGAGACGGGAAACACATGTAAGACCTTTGGTTCATAATGTCTAAAACATATCCGGAGTCTGCTTTCTCTACGGTCATCTTGCAGCCGAGAGGTACAGTCAATTCGAATCTTACCTTAAGACCTAGCCAATACTAACCGTATTCCGAGATCAGAGCTCTTCATATCTATAATTCAATCCGTTCCTTACACCGAAACCAGATCCAAGGGCAATATGCCATTATGTCTACTGTTGATATTTCATGAAATTCATCATGGAGTCAAAAATGCTGGATTGACTGACTACTCTGTGATGCTACAAAAGCCTGTTATACCCATGATGTCGGTAGGTTACCTCACTGGCCTCTGGCAGGGCGACGTCGCCCCTGAAGAGGGTGCTTCTGCGGTGGTACTTTCGGTCACCGAGCCTCAGGAAACGTGATGCTCAAAAGCCCAACATTCACAAACTTCGTCGTCAGATTCCATCACCCCAGATCCCAAATCACTCTCGAAAAGAGGATTCCTCCACGGTCCGCGGTACCAAACCGGCTCACCTGTCGCCAAATCGATCATGGCGATGTCACCATCAGCGTCCCGGACCCAACAGATGTTGTCGTAGAACTGGCGGCGTGCCTCTTTCTCCCAGATTTGTGCGGCATCGAAATAATTCAGATCGCCTTGGCTACTGAAGCTGCTTTGGTCATTGAAGGTTTCATAGTTTCCCCATGTGTTGTCATTTCCGCCATTACCGTTTCGATTATTGCGACCTTTACCACGTCGATGGTTTTTGTGGTTGCCAGGACCGTTCTTTGCTTGGCTTCTCTGAATGAAATTGTAGTTACCATCATTGTTCCAAACCCCTTGTTGATGACTGTGGTTTCGGCCTCCTGGACCGCGGAAACCTCTCTGGCCTTCTTGGCCATGGTTTCGGTATCCCTGATTGTTGTTGTTCTGATGGTGTCCGCCATGATACTTACCTGAACCTTTACTGTTGTTGAAATGATACTGGTGGTGATTTTGGTGGCCACTAGTATTATGGCGTCCGCCGTTACTGTGATGGTTACCATTATTCCTTTGCTGGTGACTTTTCCAGCCCTGCTGGTTGTGCTGATCATGATTGCCACGGCCTCCATTTCTATGCGGGCCCTGGCTCTTCTGGTTACTCGACCAAGGGCGAAGATTTCCCCCGTTGTTCTTGTTCCTCTGAGCCCAGCTCTGAGCAACAAAATTACGGTTGTTACCCGCCATGCCTGATGGTTAATGTCTAGAATGAAGGGAGAGAAAAGAGAGGCGGAAGGAAAGACGGATGCACGACGCAATTGGTCTACGAAGTTCGAAAGCTTCGTGGAGATTGAGGAGAGAAGACATTCTTATACGCTTTCTTTGTTCATATGTTCACAATATCATTGCTGGATGCAAGCTCAAAGAAAGGGCGTCGACAAAGAACAAAAATAGGGGCTCCTGTAACAAAGACGACCAGCAGAACGCGGGGCCAGAAGCAGGATTGCGCCCTCCTTATCGAAGAATTCCCACGGAAGGACTATCAACGGCGGTGAGAAGCACGGAGACGCAATCTTTCCTTTCCAGGCATAGCCATCCGGAATGACGACAGGCCTACACCTGCAGCTCCTCGATGCCCGTCGTCATCGGCCGCTCCGAACCCGCAGTTTCAAGAAGGCAAGGAGGCTGAAACGCAATCGCCACCAACAGTCATAGAAACAAGAACCCGGCTCTCGGCGGACGACCCAAAAAAACTAGCAAGCGGCTCCCGACGACTCCCGCGACGTTTTTGTCCCGCGCGCCTAGCCCTGCATTAGTTCCTACACTACTACCTCTACTAAGCCAAAGCCTCGTACGAACGTTAGTCAGAAAACACTGACAAACGTGCGCTCCCCAATCCAGCTCAGCATGCGAGATGCAGACGCCCGCAAACCTGCCTCTTTCGGGCATCTGCTGCATGACTCGCGCGCGCGCGCGCAAACACCTCGGCATCTCCCCAAAGCTGGGGTTCGGCTACCCACGTCGACCAGCTGCCCCGCAGGCTGCGCTGCGCTGAGCTGAGCTTTGAGCACCCGCCCGCCTCACATCCTCGGGCCATTCTTGACTCGCTCACCCATCTCTCTCCTTTTTACTTACAAAGCCTGCCCGTTCCGCGAGGTCTGGGTACCTTCCACCATGTAGCATACGTCCGTAATCACCCACCACCCTCAATCTTTCGCAACCGGAACAATCCACCACCCCAGCTCCCTCCTCCGTGTACTACGTACCTAGTCCCTCCACCGGCCACCCTGCCACCACCACTCGAGCTAGCTAGCCAGCCAGCTAGCTCCCACGCTCCCACCTGGCCGCACCGCACCGCATCGACACCACCACCACCCCGCCGCCGCCATCGCCGCACGCACGCACGCACCCACGATGACCACAACCTTCCCCACGCACCCCACCCCCTTCGCCGAGCCCCCCTATCTCGCCGGTCTCCCCTCCCCCTACCACACCCCCTCGCACCGCAAATGGCAGCGCGACATCCGCGCCTTCATCGAGACGCACCTGCTGCAGCACGCGTTCGAATGGGACGCCGCAGAGACGGTGCCGGCGCACGTGTTCGACACGTTCGCGCGCGCGAACATGCTGGTGCCGAATCTGCCGGCGCCGCTGCCGGTGGGGTGGTTGAGGCGGTTGGGGCTGGGGGAGCTGTTGGGGGGGTTGCGGGTGGAGGAGTTTGATTATTTGCATGGGGCGATTTATTGTGATGAGGTACCTACTACGATACATATTTCGAGTGGTTTTTTTTTTTTTTTCGGCGGCGGCTAAGCTGATGCTTTGATCAGATGGCGCGGTCCGGGTTGGCGGGCCCGTCGGGCTCGCTCACCGTGGGCATGGCGTTCGGCGTGCCGCCCATTATCAAGTTCGGGTCGGAGCAGCTGCAGGAGCGCTTCTTGCCGGATCTGTTGACCGCGCGCAAGCGGGCTTGCATTGCTATTACCGAGCCCGGCGTGGGCAGCGATGTTGCGAATATCTCGACGACGGCGGTCAAGACGCCAGACGGGAAGCACTATGTTATCAATGGCACGAAGAAGTGGATCACCAACGGCATATGGTCGGACCTCTCGGCGATGGCGGTGCGGACGGGTGGACCGGGGCCTGCGGGGTTGAGTATGGTGGTCGTGCCGTTGAAGGGGTATCCGGGCGTGTCGATGAGGCGGTTGAAGGTTGCGGGGCAGGTTAGTGCTGGGACGACGTTCATTGAGTTGGATGATGTCAAGGTGCCGGTCGAGAACCTGATCGGCGAGGAGGGGATGGGTATGAAGTATATTAGTGAGTGCTTTTGGGACGTCGCGGCTTAGGGGAGAGGGCGAGTGGCTAACTGATTGCGCCAGTGACCAACTTCAACCACGAGCGCCTCACCATTGCCATCGGGACGACTCGTTATGCCCGGGTTGCTGTGGCTTCAGCCATGGAGTATGTGATGAAGCGGGAGGCGTTTGGCAAGACGCTCGTTGAGCAGCCTGTTGTGCGGCACCGGCTGGCCAAGTGCGGTGCCGAGCTGGAAAGCTTGCAGGCCTGGGTCGACCAGTTCGTGTATCAGATGACGAAGCTGAAGAAGGAAGAGGCGGATGTCGAGCTGGGAGGCCTGACGGCATTGGCTAAGGCGCGGGCGGGGATGGTGTTTGACGAGTGCGCGCGATGCGCTGTGCTGCTGTTCGGCGGCAATGGTTATACCCGGACGGGACAGGGCGAGATCGCGGAACGGCTGTACAGAGAAGTGCCGGGACAGAGGTGCGACGCTCCCTCCCGCCCTCACGAACGCTGGCTAATCGATGCATGATCACAGGATTCCCGGCGGATCGGAAGACGTCCTGCTGGATCTGGCAATTCGGCAGCTCGTCAAGAACTACAGGAACAAGACGAAGATGCTGGAGCGGCCAAGCGGATCGTCGAAGCTCTAGATAAGTGCTGCCGTCTCGGTAGAGTCATCGAATTCATCATCAAACTGGCTTCCGTCGTGGTGATTGGAGCTTCAGCGTCAACCCCTCCCGCGTCGCTGATTCCGCCCAAGGCATTGCTGCCCCACGCTTCTACAGTGGAATGGGCCGCGAATGAGCTTGCACTGAGTAAGCGCCATTGCCTTATTTCCGCGACCATCGCGCACCACAGGGTCTTGTTAGAAAGTCAATCGGTGGTTTGGGCGGGCGCGTTCCGTGTTAACCGGGCGAGCGTTGCCAGCATCGGAAAAGTACCGCGTACGGATTCCGCCCAGCTGGCACCCCGCAGTGCCCGCATCATCGTCAGCCTCAGTAGCCTCTTGGGGCGTAGCGCAGCGAACGACGATGGGAGACTCCGGAGCTAAGGAACCTGCATTCCAGATGCACGAGCGGTTCCGCGATCGGTGAGGCGAAGTCTTTTCGCGCCGTGTGCTCGCGGGCCTTGAAAGCAGGTTCCTGTCTTAAAGCTTGTCGATGCAGTTGTTTTGAGCTTGCGTCTATCCGTGACGAGAGAGCGGCTCGGCAGCCGGAGTCATCAGTAATCGCCGTGCCTGGACGCGGGGTGGTGAAAGTAATCGAGTGAAAAATATGCTGTGCGTGGGCTGCGTGGATTTGGAAAAGCGCCGACTCGTGGCCAGCTGCGGTGAGTGACAGATGCCAAGTATTTTCCCCGCGGGGTCTCCGCCAAACCAAAAAAAAAACAAACAGGCGCCAGCAGCAGGACAAAGGGCCAACGGCGTGATGGGCGCCACGTTTGCGGAGGGCGCCGATGGCGGGGAGGACTGGCGGCGCGGGACCTCATAAGGTCGAGCGGACGTACAGAAGCAGCCACACGCGTGTCGAGGACGAACGGGAAGCTATACGTACCTCTCTCGTGCACGCAGCGCTCCGCAATCGGACCTACTTCTAGCCCCGTTTGATCGCAAATCAAGCTGCGGCGTCAGATTATTCTCGCGGGCTGGCAGCCAACTAGCTCGCTGCTCAGCCGCCCGCGACGGCATAGCAGCGCAGCAACATTACTGCAACAAGCATCGTGACCGCGGGGCCCTGCCTGCGACGCTTTATCTCCCCGGGCGTGGCTGGGCGTGCGCCGGCCTATCCCGAGCGTATCCGCGCGCGCAGGGGAGCCGGGCCCGCAGACGCGGCTGCGCGCGGGCAACAGGGCGCGGGTGCGGGCGAGGGATCAAGGCCCACTGCGGCTTTTTGTGAGTTGCGGGGGCCAGCAAAAGGAGCAGCGGCAGAAGAAACGACGGGAAGGAGACGCGGACCGTCCACGGCTGTCGCGGGAGCAGCATCGGTGATGGGTGATGCACCACACCCACATCGGTCCGCAACCGCACCGCCGCCAGGGGCCCGCCGGCGTTGATATCACAACCTCGCAGGACGTGCAGCCGGCGCTGCCACTTCAGCAGGCGCTCGGGGCACGCGTGATCAGCTGCTGCACACTGCGCTGCGACCCTCTGGTCCAACACCACGCGCTTGACCGCGGCTTTGCTCAGTCAGACTGACGGTGAGGGCGGCAGGCCGCGCTAGAGTCCTCAGCCGCCGCCGAATCGCGGCCTGCGCAATTGTGCTTGCCTGAATCCCGAGTCTTCTCCGCCAGCATGCAGCGGCAGAAGCAGGCCGGCGACGATCGCTATGCACGGCGGCGTGCGGATCGGCCGCTTGCCGCGCCCCACAGACGAGCGCGTATTTTGTTCACCGGGGCGCTGACAACTGCCGCCCGCTGCGTGGTGGCTTTTCTCCTGCGCGTGCTGGGGGGCAGGGTGGGTGCTTGCGGGCCTGCACGGTGCCTGTCGGCCGGCGCGCAGATGCCCGCGAGCATCCGCTCTTCCAGAACACGGCGCGGCCTTCGATCGGCGGGCGCACGGCGTGGCAGGCGAGACCGAAGGGGCTCTGCTGGGCTGAACCATGGGACCAGCGCCGCCTTGGCTCCAGTGCGCGGCATGTGAA
Source organism: Neofusicoccum sp. Z2 (assembly GCA_037356115.1). Classification (NCBI taxonomy): domain Eukaryota; kingdom Fungi; phylum Ascomycota; class Dothideomycetes; order Botryosphaeriales; family Botryosphaeriaceae; genus Neofusicoccum; species Neofusicoccum sp. Z2. Next base: position 85,334 of record JBAWJY010000033.1, read on the forward strand.
AGGCGCTGACGTCTGGCGGACTCGGCCGTAGCGCCAGGCCAAAAGCGCGCAGCGCAAGGGGTCACGAGCGTGGAGCACGGTGGGTCTGGCTGTCTCATCTGCTGTGGCAGCGTCGCGAATCTCACATGCGCGAGGTGTTCGCTCCGGGCCACAGAGCATGACGTTGGGCGGCGTGTGACGCGGCAGCGGACGCCGGTGCCGGCAGCGTTGATTTCTGGTCGCCGCCTGCCAATTACTCGCACCGCCTGCCAAACGGCGCAGTGCATCCGAGTGCGCCCGAGCTGCGCCGCCCGGAGCGGCATGGCGCCGCCGTGGAGAATCCGGGGTCGCTCCACACGCGCTCCAGAAGGGAAAGGGACGCGTGAATGGCACCGCCCTCACCACGAGCTACAAAGTCTCCACGATCCCCCGTCCCGCTCCCGGCCCTGCGATCTGGCCCCCTCTCCGCCGCCATCCTGCCGCTCGAGACCGCCGCCGCGCCCCTCATATTGCGCCGCTCCCCTCGTCCGCTCGCTCGCATTGCTCCCGCCCGCCACCATGTCGGCCTCCCCAGCGTCCCACGCGGACCTCGCCCCGCCGCCGCCGCCGTCCCACCAGCAGCACCCCGCGCAGAAGCGGAAGGCCTCCGCCGCCGGCATGGACACCCACGGCACCGGCCGTTCAGTCAAGAGGAGGGCGTCGAAGGCGTGCCAGTGCTGCCGCGCGCGCAAGGTGCGGTGCAACGTGACGGAGCACGGCGCGCCGTGCACCAATTGCCGGCTCGACGAGGTCGAGTGCATCGTGTCGGAGAGCCGGCGGAAAAAGTCAGTGCCGTCCGGAGCTGCCGTTTTTTGTTCTTTTTTCCCCTTTGCGCCATCGATGAAAACCGGGGCGCCGCGCCAGGGGCCTCGCACCTCACCGCTGCCCGCCAATGGGCGCCCGTGCAGAGCCGTTTGCGCGCTCCGCACTGCTGGTCTGGGCGGGACGCATGGCGATGCTGGCACGCTGGCCCCTCCTGCGCCTCGGAGCACCGCCTCTTTTCAGCCAATCGCGCGCCCAACAATCCACCACCACCCATGCTGACGTAAGCTGTTTTCTGCAGGAAGTGGTCCAAGGACGACGACACCACCAAGAGCCACCCAGACGCCGATGTCGCCAATGCCGCCGGCAAGCGCAGGCTCGCCTCCCGCGACGCCCTCGATGGCCTGTCGACCCTCCAACAGCCCGGCTCCAACAGCGTCGACCTGTCGCTGGACGAGCACGTGCCGCACTCCATCTGTCAGTCGTTGCTAGCGATGATGTGAGCCTGATTACTGACCTTTCTCTGCAGATGCGTCGCATGGTCAGCGTCTCAACTACAGCTTCTCCGAGCTGAACCGCCGCATGTCGACCGCCTCGTCCACCGGCACGCCCTTCCCCATCCTCGGCTACAGCCCCGTTTCCACCGACTCGAAGCTGCAACAGCCGTACTATCCGCAGATCGCGCCCAAGAAAAACCCCGTCTCCAGTCTGCCCGCGTACATCAAACCCCTACCGCCACGCATTGGACCGGATGAGGTTGCCTACCTGGAAAAGAAGGGCGCGTTGACGGTTCCGAGCTCCGAGCTCAAGACGGAGCTGTTGCGCGCCTATGTTGAATTCGTGCATCCGTATATGCCTCTCCTCGATCTGCATGACTTCCTCCGTATCGTCGACTGCGAGGATGGCAGAAGGGGCCGGATGAGCTTGATCTTGTTTCAAGCCGTTATGTTCGCAGGGTCGGCGTTTGCGGATTTCCAGTACCTGCGAAAGGCTGGTTACGCGAATCGCAAGGAAGCGCGCAAGGATTTCTTCCAGAAGACAAGGGTGAGTGGTGAGAGCTGCGGATGAATGCTTCGAGCGACGTTGCCGTCACGATCGATAAGCACGATCCCGCTCCCTACACAGTTGTTAACTAACCTTTGCAGCTCCTATACGACTTCGACTATGAGCAAGACCGCGTTTCTCTGGTGCAGGCTCTTCTCCTCCTAACCTACTACTACGAGACTCCCGATGACCAGAAAGACACATGGCACTGGATGGGAGTTGCCACTTCCGTTGCCCACACGATAGGTCTGCATCGTAACCCCGACAAGGCCAACATGGACCCCAAGCGTATAAAGCTTTGGAAACGCATCTGGTGGTCGACATACATGCGTGATCGTCTCATCGCTCTGGGTATGCGGAGACCGACGCGGATAAAGGATGAGGATTACGACGTGCCATTGTTGACCCTCGACGATTTTGAAATCGCCGCGGTGCCTGACAGCATCTCGTGCATTCCTGCCGACTGCGCTGTTGCTCGAGATGTCGAGAAGCAGCGGCAGTTGGCCATTTGCTGCATCCAGAAGGCCAAGCTCTGCCTCTGCATCAGCCACGTGCTCTCAAAGCAGTACTGCGTTTTGAACAACAACCAGGGTCTTCTTAACGACCGCACCACCATGATGCTGCTGCCCAAGAAGCTTGACCCGCAGAAATCAGACGTAAAGCACTGTGACGAGGAGTTGAAGAAGTGGCAGAATGAGCTTCCTGAGGAGGCCAAATATGAAGAGGCATCGAGTGGAAACCGGTCTATCGATCTGCACAAGTCTCTCTTGCACATGGTCTACTACACGACCCTTTCAGCCCTTCACCGCCCGCAGGTTCTTCCCTCTGGTCCCGTCGCTGGTTGCTCTGAGACCGAGAAGAGCGACCTCCTCGAGACCTCTCGTCGTCATGTTCGTACTGCGGCCACGGCTATCACGGGTATCGCGCAGAAGTTGGATACTCTGGATCTGGTGCGCTACCTACCGACAACAGGTGTAACGGTCCTTCTTCCGGCTATCATCATCCACCTGTTGGACATCAAGGCCCCCGAAGAGGGAACTCGTCGTTCCAGCCTGCGTGGCTTCTGCCAGTGCATGCAAGTCATGGGCAAGCTGAGGGACTTGTATGCAGCTGCTGACTACAGCACCGCATTTTTGGAGGCTGCCATCCGCAAGGCAGGCATCTCCATCGCTCCGATCCCACCACCGCCCGCACCTGCAGCCAGTGTCCCTCCAGCGACTACGACTACGAAGGAGCACCACGCTTCAGTCGTCCCAACGGTCGACGACCTCGTCAACGCCGGCCGTCGCCTGGACGGAAACGGCCAACCCGCACCCTACAGCACCATCACCCCACCACCAGACAGCCTCACCGAAGACGCTCTCAACGGCACCTCCGCCTCGCACAACGACTCCTCCACCCCCACCGACGAAGAAGTCGCCCGCCGCCTCGAAACCTTCCTCGCCAGCACTCCCCCGGCCTCCGACCATCACGCCTCCGACGCCTCCCAACCCGACGTCGACGCCGCCACCCTCAAACCTACCACCACCACCGCCACCGCCAACGACGACAACAACAACAACCTCACCTCCTCCGGCATCGTCGACCTCTCCGACGGCACCCACATCTACCCCTGGGCCACCTTCTCCCTCGACCCCACCGCCGCCTCCGCCTCCGCCACCGACACCACCTCCTTCTGCGGCAAGATCGACGCCCTAACAGGCTTCGAAGGCACGAACATCGGCGGCGGTGCCTCCGGCTTGATGGGCGGCGGCGCCGGCGGTCTGGGTGGATCGGCCATGGAGGATGGCGGCTTGGCGGTCGATTTCGACGCCCTGATGAATACGGATGCGATGGGTGATGCTTGTGCGAGCTTTTCGTTTAATGATTTTGGGACGGGGGAGGATGGGGAGAGTGGGAGTGGTGGGGGTGGGAGTGGGAGTGCGGGGTGGGGGGTTGAGGTGGGGAGTGTGGATTGGATGAGGGGGATTGCTTAGGTTTTTTTTTTTTTTGGGGGGGGGGGGGGAGATTTCTTATTGTGTGTGTGTGAGTGATTTGGTGTTGGTGGGGGAGGACTTGGAGGTTGGGAAAAGGTATGTGGGTTTGAGTTTGAGTTTCTTTTTTCATCTTCTCTTTTTTCGAGGGTTCGGAAAATGAAGCGAGCGAGCGAATGGCCGGCACTTGGAGAGGTTTTTTGTTCGTAAGTCTTTTTTCTTTCTTCTTCTTTTCTTTCATATTATTTGTGGGATCCCCTTTGTGTGCCCGGCGCTCGGCTCTCGCGGTTTTCTTTTTAAAAGAGGCTGGGATAGAAGGGGGAGAAGAGACAAAGGTATATATATATGTACACACTTCGCAGTGTTGAAAAGTGGGGGGGGGGGTTTTTTGTTATATTGATGACGACCACGTCTTTGTATTTATGATGTTTGTTATACCGTATAGTCATGAGTGTGGTATATGAAATGAGCAGACAAATCTCTTTAAAGAAAAAGGCACTGTATCTGAGATAATGCATGGTGAGTTGAGCGGCGGCTCATATGTTCAACCTCGAAGCCAATAGTATCCTTTTCTTTTTGCTCCATCGCAAAACACCAACGCGGCCGCCGCCGCCGCAAAACGGCCTCCACGGGTGACAAGCATATGCTACCGGGTAGATCTCGAGCGCTTCTGCCTCACCGTATGTATGTCCCACCAGTGGTTTTCCACTCTCAGTTCTGAAGGCAGTGACCGCCGTATATCGGACGTACGTACCTTGGGCGACTTCTTCGATCATGAGCTCATGAGCTGGCGAGAGGAAAGTTTTGTGATTTGGAGCAGGCGGCAGGACGCCGATTGATGAGTTAAGTAGGGTGGACGGGGTTGTTGAAGCGTCTGGAGCATATGCATTGGTGGTAGGTACCTATTTTGCCTGTCGCAGTTTCTTGCCCGCTGCCGGAGGACCTCGGGGTATGTACCTATCCATGACCCTGAGACCGCGTGTTTATTTTTTTTTTAAAAAAGAATTATCCTCTTCGACCACGATATAATGCAGCGGGACCGTCACTGCTGCGATGCGGGTGCGTCTGATGTCTGCAGCTTCTGGTCTCGATACGGATTCTTGAGGCGTTGCTGCTCGTCATGGCGGTCTGCGCGGCGGTGTTGTGTGCTTTGGGAAGGAACCGGGGAGTTTGGCGAGGAAGATGAGTTTTCTTTGCGGATGGGGAGATGTTGGAGAAGGGACCTGCTGGGGAGGAGGCATCAGGAATCGGGAGATGGAGAGGAGGAAAGTGTTTGAAGGTTATTTGTTTAGCTTGACGTGGAGGGGTGGAGGAGAAGAGGGCGGGGAGAGAAGGGTTGTTGTTGATGTGGGGGCGGTGGAGAGGGCGTGGCCGGTCAGTGTGCTTGGGTAACAGGAAGATAAGGATAGAGAGAGGTTTTTGTTGGATTTCGTGATCATCGGGCCGCCTGAGGCTTGGTGACCAAAGATATCACATCAGAGCGCCCTCTTTGGGGCGACGTCGCCCTGGCAGAAGCCAGGGAGGTAATTCGCCCACAGATAGTCAATTCACGAATTGCACTTCATGATGTTGTCGTCGACATTCAAGATATCCTCTGAGTCCCCAGAATTGACCTAACGTAGTTCTGCTCGTCCAAGAAAATGGAAGCATTGCGGTTGATAAGCTGGTTGCGAAGTAGCACTATTGTTGCTGTTACGGAGATTTTGAGCGGTCATGTCCTCTGCCGTGCCGTGATCAGGAATTACAGCATTCTGATGGTTGAAATGGCTCATAGATGAGAAGATCTCAAGAAATAGATTAGTGTTCATGTTGGAAGTTGGTGCTATGCTTACTGGGAACCTGTATTGGAGGACGAAGGCGGCGGAGTTGGGAGGTCTGTAGCTGGGCTGGTGAGGATTTGAGATGGCGGAGCATCTGAGGCCTTTACATTGTCTGTATAAGACTCTGGCTAAGTGATTTTGCGCTGCTCGTGCCAATACCAGAAGCTCTGCTGGATTGCTCGGGGTACGATCTCCTCAATTTCGGCAATTAAGATCGCTTCCAGGGCAGTGGGATATTTACTTCAGCCATGCTGCATTCGAAAATCCAGGGTAGACACAAGATCTCCGCTTTTGGTTCCACGGACGTCGCTTGAAAAACGGATAATTTCTCTTTGTTTTCAGGGTGTCGCCCGATGCCGACGGCCTTGGGCGCGTTGATAGGGGTTCTGTTGAACAATTAAATGATCGGCGGGACGCCGACAGATGTGGGTGTAAAGAACGACAGACTGGACGAAGGAGAAAAATGCCTTGAGTGCAGTCGCTGTCACACAGCTCCGCTCAGCCTTGGGCCTCAGTGCGCAGAAACTGAGAACACGTGAAGCTGAAGGCGGGCAAGCTAAGCAAGTCAGCTGCCCACAGGATTCACGGTCGCATCCATCAAGTATTGGTTCTGCATCCTCAAAATCGCGCCTTCGCGCAAATTTGAAGAGTCTCAGAACTAGATCAAGCATACTGATTTGCATACGCTACAGTATCGCATTGCAACAGGTTGCGTCTGCATGCTCGGTGGAACGGTAGTACCTGGATGTGGGAGATGCGCCTTGCTGATGGAGCGAACTGGCAGGAAATGGTCGAATATTAGTGCTGAATCTCGAGGCTTCCCAGCGGGACTCACTTTCGAACTGCGAGGGCGTTTCCCGACAGCGGCCACTTGACCCACGTCATACGTGTCCTCAACATGGAAATGATCCTGGTCGGGACAACGGCGACAATAGTAGAACAATTCGGGAGGCTGGAGGCGTGCGCTTGTAGACACGGTTATAACAGCCGTTAGTCGCGCCGACGTTCCGCGTAGGCTGGGCGGCTCTGGTGCTGCCGAGTGCAACGGCCGGCTACGTGCTACAGAAGTACTACGGCGCCACGAATCCGTTGGCTGAGACTAGTGTGACATTGCCGTTTGCGGCAAGGTCGGCAGCCAAGTAGCAGACGGAGGCGCGGCACCGTGACACTAGCCAGCGACCGTGTGGCCGCTGGGCACCTGCTGCCTATATAAGCGCCAATCTATCGAGATTAAGAGGCAATATGTTTACATACGTGTAGCTCTTAAAGGCGCGTGTTATTGGCGCAGCGCTTATCGATACGACGCGCCCGCCGCTTGGGTGGAGATCCGCAGCGCATGCCCCCAGCCCCTCCTATCGCCTCGCTCGCTGTAGAAGACCTGTCTGTCGTCCTGTCGCCTCTACCCGGCTTCTAGCGCCGCTGATATAGCCCGCTGCCGCCGCGCACGCGACCCCACCCATGCGCCCCAAAACCCGTGCGGGATGGCTGGGAGATATAGCCTCATCATCCTCTCCGGTCCGCTGAAGCCCAGCTCATGCGCCCGGCACGGCCAGGGACATCAACGCGCCTCGGGGTGGCGGACTGCTGCCGACAAGCCCGAACGGGATCTCACGCCGAATGCGTCGCAGGACGAGTATGAACGCCGGTACCTGCGTGACCGCACGGGTGGCGGCTCCTCGTCTCCTGTGCCATAGCCTTGATAGCGGCCAGGCCACGCGAGCAGGTCAGTCTGGTATCTTGCTGCTGTCTGTTCCGACCAGGACGGCAACAGCACCGAAACAACGGCCCGTTCGCGTCTGCTGATAAGCCGCGCCGGCCGTGGTGTTGCTTCTGCGACACCTCGGCACGGGCGCCCACCGTTGTAGGCGTTGGTCTGTATCGAGGCTAGGAATGTAACGCTGAACAGCATGACTGCCAGGCGCTGGCCGAAAAGGGCAGCTCGGGTGCTCCAGGGGTGCCACACCCATCTGACCATCCACACGCAGTCGGCCCGCCCGCGGCGCCCCACCTCCATTTCAGCCCCAACCCGCCCAAGCCTTTTTACGTACTTTTATACCCTTCAACCAAGCCGCCCTTCTGACTGAAGTCTCATTGTGCCCCGGCCACACGACACCATGTCCAGACGACCTGACGCTCCAGCGCCGCCAGCCTCAACGGCCGCCGGCGCTGCCAGTACATATAACTTCTGCACGCCAGCCCCGATGGGCCCCTCTCAACTGTGCTCAGAGTCCTCCTGTGACAATGCGCTGCGCAAACTTCGTCTCCTTCGTTTTGCCGGCCACGGCGGCCGCCGTCCCGCTGTCCACATATCTGAACCAGGCCGACGTCTCCTCCGTCAGTCAGCAGCTGTCCCAGCTCTTCGACTCGGCCCTGCCCGCATGGCTCTCCGGTATTCTGCTTGACAATACTTCATCGGCTACTTCATCGGCTGCTTCGTCGATTACTCCATCGACTAGTTCATCGAGTACGGCACCGACTACGGCGTCGACTACGGCATCGACTACGGCATCGACTCTGGCATGTATTTCGGCATCGACTGAGGTATCGACTATTCTATCGACTACTCTGTCGACTACTCCATCGACCACCACATCGACTATTCTATCCACTGCTCTATCCACTACTTCATCGACTACTTCATCGGCTACTCCATCGACTACTCCATCGACCACTGTATCCACTACTCTATCCACTGCTCCATCGACCACCTCATCGACTACTCCTTCGACTACTTCACCCTCAACCCTTCTCGGTAGCGGATATCGAACTGTGGCATACTTCGTCAACTGGGTTCGTACAACGTCAAAGCCCATCGCCTGTCCGTGCTAACCTTCTGCAGGCCATCTACGGCCGGAACTACAATCCCCAGGACTTGCCGTACGAGAAGTTGACCCATGTGCTCTACGCCTTCGCCAATGTGCGCCCCGAAACTGGTGAAGTGTACGAATCTACTCGGCTGCATCTCAATGTGGCGCCAGAAAGAGCTAACGAGACAACAGATACCTCAGCGACACATGGTCCGACATTGAGAAGCACTACCCGACCGACTCGTGGAACGACGTTGGCACTAACGTGTATGGCTGCATCAAGCAGCTGTACCTGCTAAAGAAGAAGAACCGGAACCTCAAGGTCCTCCTCTCCATCGGCGGCTGGACCTACAGCTCCAACTTCGCCACCCCAGCCTCCACCGACGCCGGCCGCCAGGAATTCGCCAGCACCGCCGTCCAACTGGTCAAAGACCTCGGCCTCGACGGCCTCGACATCGACTGGGAGTACCCAGCCGACGACACGCAAGCCCAGAACTTCGTCTCCCTCCTCCAAGCCACCCGCGCCGCACTCGACTCCTACGCCGACACCCTCGCCTCCGACGGCTACACGCGGCCCACCTTCCTCCTCAGCATCGCCGCCCCGGCCGGCCCCCAGAACTACGAGAAGCTGCGCCTCAGCGAGATGGAGCCCTACCTCGACTTCGTCAACCTCATGGCCTACGACTACGCCGGCAGCTGGGACACCGTCGCCGGCCACCAGGCCAACCTCTACAACAGCACCTCTAACCCCGCCAGCACCCCCTTCAACACCCAGCAGGCCGTCCAGTACTATACCCAGAACGGCATCCCCAACGAGAAGCTCGTGCTCGGCATGCCGCTGTACGGCCGCGCCTTCGAGAGCACCGACGGCCCGGGTACGGCGTACAGCGGAGTCGGGTCGGGGAGCTGGGAGAATGGGATTTGGGATTACAAGGTTTGTCCCTCGATGCGCTGGCATCGGCCGTCTTGAAAGCTGGGGATTTGATGCTGATTTTTCTTTTTTGACAGGTTCTTCCTCGTGCTGGTGCTACCGAGTATTACGACAGCGAGGCCGGCGCCACTTACTCGTACGACTCGTCGGCACGGGAAATGGTCTCGTACGACACGGTCGATATGGCGATCAAGAAGGTTGGCTACATCCAGAGCAACACGCTGGGTGGCGCCATGTGGTGGGAAGCGTCTGGCGACAGGAACGACACTGCCGGGAGCATCATCAGCAACGTGAGTCCTTTTCGTTCGATCCGACTGGTGGAGCTGTTTTGCTGACGCCTTCTTCCATTCGCAGGTGTACACGACCATGTCCGGCTCCAACGGCAACCTGGCGGAGCAAGTCCAGAACAACTTGGCATATCCCGATTCTGAGTACGCCAACCTCAAGGCTGGCATGCCGAATGAATAAACAGGTAGTTGATGAACTAGACTCTTTGTAGACAAGACAAGACTCGGGGGGATGGAGTTCGGAGAGGATCGTTACCTCTACATTTTTACCTTCTGCCGCAATCAACCCATTCTGACATCCGAGTTTCCCCGTACGCAGCAAACGCGGGGATCCCGATGCTGAATATTTAGATAGAAGATGTGCTTGATAGTCCACTTCAGTTACCGTAAATAACAATATCTATACGCGCAATGATGGCAACTAGCGGGCGGAGCAGGGCAGAGACTCGTGTATGAATGAGGTCGGAATAGTCCTGTGCGCCCTGCCGATGCCGTGCAACTTAAAGTTGTTTTAGTCCTGCATGATCCCGGACAGCTTGCGAAGATCTTGGGCAGATAACCTAGCACCTTTCACGCTCGTGGGGGCTCAGAAAAGCTTTGTTATAGCAGACGATATAAACCGTAAATAGACTAGTGGAAGTGACAGCTTCGCTTTGGCGTCGCATAGTGCTCGCATTCGCATCTGCAGCCGTGAGCTTCTTGATCCTCTCGGTACCTCCGCCTGCCGAGATGGGGAACAGGATCGCCAATCTGGCGTCATTTACGAGTCATAGCGTATTGCAGGGTGGTGCCGCGCTGCCGGGCTATCACAAAGTTAATTTCTATGGTCAGTGGATCAGGCGAATTCATGACAACGAAGTGTCAAGTTGAGACCACCACTCTCATTTCATGTGCTTGGAGTAATTGTCAAGTTCAATACTCACTGCGACCCGAGATGACTTCCCACGTTCTCAGCACAATGAGATTCTTGGATCGCCAAGTACATACCCGACGTTTCTTACCATAATGCGAGACGATACCCTAGTCTGATTGGCCATTGAACCGGGTCGGCACAGCCTTGAGAGTGGAGAAGTGCTACTTTCCCTACTCAAGTGAATCCAACTCCTTTAAAATCTGATCAAGCTAAATCTCTGGCAAAAGTCGCTCTCAAGGTCACATCAAATGATCCTGAAACTCTTTCTCACCGGTGTTTCTGGAACTTAGCCAGAGCAACTTCTTTACTGGTTTGTCATGTTTCAGTCGAGTTCATGCAGCTCACATCGGAGGTGGCCAGGAAATTCATGCCGAAGGCACAGGTCTTATGCATCTGATAAGAAAGTCCAGGCCGTTGAGCTCATGGAAACATTCGCGTTACTCTGAGCTCCCCAAATGGCAACAATGCATGTTAATCGTCGATTGGCTACTCCGCGGGGTATTTGAAATCTCGTATTCTTGAGGCGGGGAGAACATAGATAAGTCCGTCCTGTAGCGGGCATAGCCAGACGAATCACTGGGAGTTCGAAGCTTCCGTTGAGCTCCAATTGGACCGCATCAGCTTCTGCCCAAAGTCATCACAGGTATACTATGTCGCTGCAAGTACTGTCAATAGCCTTACGTGTGCAAAGTGAAATGATCTTACGGACGTTCTTTTCCATGCACCCCGCAGGTCTGATCCCGCACCGGCGCCTCTGTCAATGGAGAAAGTATATTAAACCACCCCTTTTGAAGTCTGCTGAGAAGATATCGGGAATGGATCTCGCACGTTGTCTCGGACTTCCAGCACATTGATTTCGACGACCGTACAGATACAGCTGTGGACCACCTACTGCGCCGCACGCGGATCTTGGCTCATTGCGGGGTAGCAGGTAAGCGCTGGAAAAGGAGATGACAACGGCAGCTGTTCTCGAGCATTGCGGCACAGCTGGGCTAGGCAACGGAGGATCCATTTGCGCTAGTCTGTTTCAGAAAGTTATTGCAGCATTTCGCCTAACACTACGGCACATTCTATAAATAAGTGGACTTCCCGCAGCATATTGCGAGCTTCGCTTCCATTATTCTACCCTTGAAGCTCCCAGTCGATCCCTAAGCGCCCTCAACCTCCGACCCCATGTCACCACCGTCAGACCAGCAGCAAAGCCTCCCCCCGGCCGCAGGGCCCTACGAAGACGCCTGGCCCGCCGTAAAAGAAACCCTCGACACCTACGCCAAAAGAGTAATCAACATCAACCGCAACTCCATCGACAACCTCACCCCCTCAAACCTGGAAGTCATGCGCAAAGCCTACGGCCCTGACTGCAACATCTACGCAGCAGCAGCCTCCATATCGCCCCTCGAGCCCGCCCCGGACCCCGCCGTCTTCGCCGCCTTCGAGGCACAACTTACGCAATTCGTCAAGGCTCAGCTGCCGCAGGACCTGCCGTGGCCGGGCCTCCCCCGTGAATATATGGCGCTCATGCGCCATCATGACGGCGTCTTTGGGAGCGGGTTCCGGCCTATCTACCCGGGGCCTCGCGAGCAGGCTGCTTTTTCGCCAATAGAAGACGTGAGCTTTGGCTTAGGGTACTTTAATCATCCGGAACTGGGGTTTACTAGGGAGATGGCGAGCGTGTTTCAAGATATAGGCGGGCCGGGGAAGCAGTATGGTATTAAGGAATTAATTGCGGGGTTTAAATGCGGCATGTATGCGGAGAGAGGAGGTTACGATGGGCGGAATGGTGTGTGGTGGTTGCTTGTGAGAATGGATGAAGCCGGGCTTGAGGCGCTGAAATGGGTCATCGCCTTCAGACCTGGCTATTATTTTATGGGAGAGCCGTATTTTAGTATCCGGGAGTTTTATACGGGCAAGCGCTAGGCGCTGTATCGGCGTTTTTGAAGCGAATAAACATTGAAGATTAAGATCAAGAAGGAGTCCCGGAGACTCGAACCTTGGCTCCAGGCACCGTAAGAACATATTTTTTTGAGACTTTTCTCAGCAGACATTTGCATTTCTTGTTGGCTAACAGTAGGAAGTCAAACAGAAGCCTACTAAGCATCAATCTAATCAACGTAATAATCCAGATCACAGAACAGTTCCAAAGTACCTTGAAGTGATTACAACGATCAGTTACCAGGCGTCAAGCTGACAAGCAAGCTGCCCCAAGAGCTTCTTCGAAACTTGTTTAAACATCACATTCTGTCTTCGAGAGCATAAATCTTGAAAGCGGATATAGCATCAGACCACAGTCACCGCCTTCCCGGTAGTAGACCAACCCCCCCCCCAGGTTTCAAACAAGACGAGAAAGCCGCGAACCAAAAAAAAGAAAAGAAAAAAGGCGGTACCCCTTCCCTCCCATCGCATCCCCAACACTCTCACCCACCCCTTGTCGCAATCCACCCCATAAATACCATTGCCTTCAACGCCAAATACCCCCGCAACCCACCCACCCCCCTGTGGACATCACCCCAACCCACCGCCCACCCAACCCCAAACACCACCCCCCTTTGTTGTTTCCTTGTTGACTAACGCGAAGAGCTTCCCGTGGCTTTGGTATCGACATATTCAGCCGCCGTTGAGACAGTTTAAGCCACTTCTGGAACGTCTTCTATGACCAATATGCGTCTTCCGAAACTAAAAAGTCGAGAAGACATGCCGATCACATCTGGTCGCTCCCTCTTGCCGAAGAGGAATCTTCGAGACATTCAGCCATATTCCACCATGGTCGGTGTTGCGAAGAGCGTGTCTTGAAGCGCAGCAGCAAGAGCATCTGCTATGGAATTGACATCTTCGAACCTAACGAGACATGAGGGATCTATCGAGCTTTCTTGGAAGCAACAGCCTGTCATAGCCACGCTGTTGAGAAAATAGAGCCTTAAGCTCGTCTTCTGAGCTGTCAATGGGGAGGTTCCAAGCGACAAGAGTATCGGACGGTGCTTCCAAAAAAAGAAAAAAGTCTCGATTCTCTCCGCTGTTTCTGGACCATCTGTAGCTGCCTCTGTAGCTATGCCAGCAATCGTGCCCTGTTCAGAGCAGCCTGCTGCTGATGCATAATAGGGAAGAAGCGCACATTTAGGCGAGGCTCCTGCCGGAGAGTGCTGGGGGCGATGAAGTCCTCGGGCTTGAGAAAGGAAAAGAAAGGGTAGAGCAGAACTACCCATATCAATTTATATGTACATGCTGTCGTTGACCTATCAAATGGCACAACCTACGTTGCTTCGCCCACGTACATCACTGCGCTATCGTACGAGAGGCGGCAGATCAAAGGTCATTCATGAACATCAGCATGCCTTGAAAAGAATTACTCTATCAACCCGCAGGCCGTCCGTATTGGAAACTTTTCATTTTTATCGCGTGAACCACAGACTTACGCACATTGTCTTCTATATACCCCATGTTCTAACGGACCCCAAAAAAGCTGCTGTAATGCCCGCCAAGTATACTAAAGCCAGTTGCTTCGCCCACCTACACCAACGCGCTGTCGGCTGCAGGGTCGGCGTCGGGACGGCTGTTTGTATTTTCAAATGATCTGATCACGCTGAAATTCTCTCTATTCACGGTGCAAACAGCAAGTTTGCTTTAAAGAATGGGTCTAACCAAAGCCCAAGAAGAGCGCGCTGGTCAGCCCCTCGGATCTATTCCAGACTCTGCCATTCATTTCAGCCATACGACGTTTCTCTAAGGAAAAAAGCCACACATATGTATATACAAGGCTCCCCAGCTCTATTTCTTTTTCTTTTCCTCTTCCCATCTCGTGTCTCTTCTTTACGTCACAGTATCAACACCCCTTCTCCTCAGCGTATCTCTCGCAGTCGTAACCTTCATCCCAATCCTACATCCATCGTCAGCAAAACCCTCCCAACCCATGATTTCAAAAAATAAAATAAAATCAAAAACATACCTCGTATCCAAATCATACCCCTCCCCCCACCTCGCCACCTTCTCCACCCAACTCCCACACTCCCTCAACGCCTCCTCCTCCCTCTCCCCCAACCCCAACACCTCCCCCTTCCTCCCCCCCATAACCTCCTCCCAAAGACAAGCCGCCATCTCATAATGCGCCGCCGGCAACGTCCAGTTATCCCTCTCCCCGCCCTTGAACTCCGCCCACTCATGACACAGCACCCGCGTGAGCAACACCTCCTTCGCCTCCGCCACCCTTCCCAAATGCCGCAGCGCCGTTGCCCTCAGAACCGCGCGGATGGCGCGTTCGTCTAACGCCTCGTCATCGTCCTCCTCCTCTTTGCTCCCCTCGCCCAGCGCGGCGAGCGACTCGGCTAGATGCTCGGGCCGCATGCGCTTGTAGCCGTTCCAGAAGTAGATGACTTCTTCGATGGGCGAGACGCCGACGGCGTCGACAATGGAACAGGGGGAGGAGGAGGTTTGGAGCTGTGCGGCGCGGTGATTCCATTTGGCGAGTTTGCGGGTGACGAAAAGGTCGAAGGGGAGCTGGCGGGCCATGAAGCGTTTCTTGCCGGTGTGTTTGGGGACGAGGTTGAGGAGGTCTGTGGCCTTCTGCTTGTGGTGGTCCTGTGGGTGGTGGTGGGCTCCGGTGTCAGTTTTCGCGGGGTGAGTGAGTAGTGGTGGTGGTGGGGGAACATACCGCGGCCTTCTCGTCGTCGCTTGCCTTCGCCTTACGATACAGCTCTACGTGCGCGCAAGCCGCGATGTAGTAGTACAGTCCGTGGCTCCAGTTGTTCAACGTCACGCACTTCTGGAACGCCGCCGCGCACTCTTCGTACCGATGCGCGTACATCAGATCCAGACTCCGCTCGAACCACTGCAGCGCCTCCACCTGCTTCAACCCGCTCTTCTGCGACCCAGTAATCACCTCCAACGCCTCCTCCAGCCTCCGCTCACTCGCCAACATCCGCGCCTCCTCCAGCAACCACAGACTGCTTCTCGGATACCGCTTCCGCATCTCTCCCAGCAACTCCCTGCACTTCTCCCGCGGATACGCGTCAGGCGGCACGATGTCGCAGAATCCCAACATGCTGTTGTAGTAGCTGAGTAGGATCAGCCCGGCCAAACCGCCGTATATGTTGTCGAACTTGGTGGCTTGCCACAGCATTGCGAGACCGCGGTCGCGGTCCCCCTTGAAGCCGACGATTTTGAGGAGCGTGGCGAAGGCCGGGGGGATCATAGAGATGACGAGCATGAGGGTGCCGTAGCACATGTTGGAAGCGGAGTGGATAAAGATGTCAGTGGGGTCGGTGCCGAGGAGGGCGGTGGGGTCGGTGGAAGGGGGGTCGGTAGAGGGGGTGAGGGTGAGGGTGGCGCTGAGGTGTTTGGAAAGGAGGGGGATGTCGGGGTTGGTGATGGTTGTGGGGTCTGGGTTGAGGTCTGGAGATGGTTGGGTGGGACCGTTGACTTCGAGGTGGCCAGCGTAGACTGGTGGTGTTGGCGCGCCCTCGTGCGATTCGTCGGCGTCGAAGAATTCGTCCTGCTCGGACTGTGGAGTGTCGGTTGCGGCCTCGTTCTTGGCTAGATTACTACTGCTTGCCCCGGCCGAAGTAGTCTGAGACCCAGCAGCAGCGGGTTGGGTTGATCCTGTCGTAGCTTTGCTAACCATCTTTTCCGACTGCGACCTCAGAGACGTCCGTGAACTTCCAGCCAAGCTCTTGCTCTGCTTTCCCAGGTTCGCCTTCTCCGCCTCCATGATTGCGTCCAAAGCAACGAAAGCCTTGCGCATTTTGTAAAACCCCCGTATACTCTCCGTCAAGCTCTCGTTCAAAACGCCCACAATGGCGCCCATGAGCTGCGCCTGGGCAATGCACGACGCAAACTCGGAGCCGGCAGGATAGATGGCGGACCGCGGGGCATGGCGCTGGGCCTTTCGCTGGTGTTCGGTGGCGCTGGCTTCGGCGTCGTTGAGCATGTCGGAAGCTGCGGTGAATCGAAGACAAAGCATGTTATTGAGGAAGCTGGTCTCGTAGACAAGAAGGACTCGGGGAGGCCTTTTCGCGCGAGGCAAAGACTGGTATGGTACCTTCTTTCATGACTTCCTGCTCAAAGCCGAGGGTGGCTCGCATGAAGACGACGACGCCCTTCCCGAGCTATTGCGCACAGGAAAACGAATCGTCAGCCTTGACTGCCGCATGGAATGCGTATCCAGACGGTCGCGCCGCGCGTGAAGTGTACCTTGTGGAAAGGCGACGCGCCGTCGCCGAGCAGCGTCTCGGCGGTATCGACGTCATCGTTCATAATATGCGCGACGGCTATTATCCAAATAAGGGTCCAGAGTTAGCCAAACGGCCGCCACCCCGACCTCGGAATGCAGGGACTACACACCGCGCAAAGCCGCTTCGACTGTGGTCGCGTGCGTCAGCAAGCTGGGCGGCAGGACGGGGCAATGGGATTCCTGATTTACGCTGCTGCGGCTCTTCCAGCGCATTCAGCGACTGCGTCGAGCCATGGCCTTTCACTTTCGAGCCGAGCCAGGCGCCTATAGGCATGGCGATGGTGGTAAGGAGGCGTAGCTGCGCGGACTCGGGTTCGCGATTCGGATTGCGGGCTTCGGGGGCGGCGAGGCGGGCTGCGCTCTCAAGGCGGAAGCAGTAAGATTAGCAGGCGGGCAGGCGGCAACAAAGAGCAGGGCAGATAAAGGGGAGGAGAAAAGAACAGGCATGCGCGGCATGGACGGGAGGAGGCGGGGCGAAGGAAGAAGAAGAAATAGCGGCATTGTCGGACGGAGGAAGGCTGACGGGCTGCTCTGCGTCTCCCAGCGCGATGACATCGCCGCCGCGGGCCGCACGCCGCATCCCTGCCTGCCTGCCTTGGCGCGCCCGAGCCGAGACGTGCGGCCCTAAGCTCTCGCCGCAGCTGCTCCGCCAGCGACACCACCACCAGACGCGCCGCCCCTCCCCCGCCCTTCCCTCCGCAGACGCCGCACATCTCTGCGCAAGCCACAGCCGCACCCGCTCCACAACCACACGTCTCTGCCCGCTCGCCCACCATGTCCGCAGCCGCGCAAGGCGACCTCAACACCAAGAAGGCCGTCGTCGACGAGTCCAACAAGGACGCCGACGCCGCCCAGCAAAAGCCGGCCGCCGCGCTGGAGGAAGACGACGAGTTCGAGGACTTTCCTGTTGAAGGTAACTAGCTAGCCCACCGACGCACCGCACCGCTCCGCACCGCAACTGCCCTGACCGCTAACAACAAGGCGGTCCTGCAGATTGGGAGCAAGAAGACACGGAGCTGCCGGCCACGAATACGCATCTGTGGGAGGAGAGCTGGGATGACGATGACACGAGCGAGGACTTCTCGGCTCAGCTGAAGTGAGTGAGACTGCCGCGTCTGAGATTGGGCGTATTCCTGACTCTGTCGTTTGCGCCTTAGGGAAGAGCTCAAGAAGGTCGAGTCGGCCAAGCGCGGTTGAGCGGATGAATCATCGTACCGTGGCATATACTGGCGATGGAGAGGACAATTTCAGCATGAGGGCATGGCGTTGCACCGGAGCAAGGGCATCACGTCATCACGTCTGCCTTATCAGGAAGACGACGGGTATATCAGTGAATGAGCAATGAAGACTACTTCAAAGAGCTATTAGAGGAACGTCTCCGTCGGACCGCGTCTGCACTTGGTTCAATGGCTCAGACAAAGAGATAGCACGCTTCACCTCACGCATGCATGCTGGACGGACAGGTGGACCGCTAGTGACCCCAGTTTGCTCGTAAGAAGTTTCAAGATATCTTGTTATCATCATCTACATTAAAAAGCAATTTTCCGCGTCACAGCCTGGACGTGCTCCCTTTTTCCACCCAGAATCAGAGCCGGGATCGGCCGCTTTCATTGCAATTCATTTACTTACTCGACAGAGCAACAACACCGGGCAGGGCCTTGCCCTCCAGCAGCTCCAGGGACGCGCCGCCACCGGTCGAGACGTGGCTCAGCTTGTCCTCGACGCCGTACTTGGCGGCAACGGTGGCAGTGTCACCACCGCCGATGATGACGATCTTGCCGGACTGGGCGGCAGCGACGGCCTTGTCCAGAGTGGCCTTGGTGCCGCTGGCGAACTTCTCGAACTCGAAGACACCGGCGGGGCCGTTCCAGAGGATGGTCTTGGCCTCGTCGATGGCCTCGTTGTAGAGCTTGACCGACTTCTCGCCGCAGTCCAGACCCATCCAGCCGTCGGGGATGCCCTCGGCGTCGGTGGCATAGCCGGTGGTGGCGTCCTTGTCGAACTTGTCGGCGGTGATGAAGTCGACGGGCAGGACGATCTTGACGTTGTTCTTCTTGGCCTTCTCGACGAGGTTGGGCACCGTCTTGGAACCGGCCTCGTCGAACAGGCTGTCGCCGATCTTCATGCCTTCCATAGTCTTCTTGAAGGTGAAGGCCATACCACCGCAGATGACGATGGTGTTGACCTTGTCGAGCAGGTTGTCGATGAGCTGGATCTTGTCCGAGACCTTGGCACCACCGAGGATGGCAAGGAACGGGCGCTGGGGGTTCTCCAGAGCCTTGGCGAAGTACTCGAGCTCCTTCTTCATGAGGAAGCCAGCAGCCTTCTGGGGGAGCTGGCAGCCGACCATGGAGCTGTGAGCACGGTGGGCAGTGCCGAAAGCATCGTCTGCGCTGGCGTTAGCTTCTGAGGGTCAAAATTGCGCCGGTCCCGGCTTCAAACTTACTGATGTAGACATCGCCGAGCGCGGTCAGGCCCTTCCTGAACTCCTCAACGGCAGCCGGGTCGGCCTTGACCTTCTTGCCGTCAGCATCCTTGGAGCTGCCCTCCTCCTCGGCGTGGAAGCGCAGGTTCTCGAGCAGGACGACCGCGCCGTCGGAAGCGCTGTTGACGGTCTGCTCGACCTCAGGGCCAACACAGTCCTTGGTGAAGGTGACCTTCGTGCCCAGAAGCTTCTCCAGCTCCGGGACAACCGGGGCCAGGCTGTACTTCTCGTTCCTCTTTCCGTCGGGGCGGCCAAGGTGGGACATCAGGACGACGGTCTTGGCGCCATTGTCGAGGGCGTACTTGATGGTGGGGACAGCACCGACGATGCGCTGGTTGTTGGTGATCTTCTTCTCGGCGTCCAGAGGAACGTTGAAGTCGACCTGCAGATGCCGTCAGTCACCAATGCTGCATGGTGTGCTTGTATTGAGGCCGAACGTACGCGGATCAAGACACGCTTGCCCTTGAGGTCGACGTCGGTGATGGAGAGCTTGTTGGAGAGAGACATGGTGGCGCTTGCGTGGGAGGACTGCGCAGAGAGTCAGTTCTGTCCAATGCGGCAGTGCAAAGCGCTGCAAGCGGTTGGGGGATTGCCGGAGGAGCTTCCGGAGACCTGCACGCGCAGTGCGACGGCTGTGCTGCTGTTCAACGGCCCCCGGCGAGGGGTGCTTCAGGCGTCCCATGGAGGGGCAGCCGAGCGCTGCGGAGCTCCTCAATGAGTCGCAGACAGGCGCGCGCAGGTGGGCGGCGTGGCTGGAGGGGTGGGCGAGGAGCATACCTGGGTATCGCAGAGCTGGGGGGTGGAGTGTTGAGGAGTTGGCGGGTGGTGGCACGCAGCTCAATGTTTTCGAGTGAGGCGCGGGGTCTTAAATGTGGTGGGGCAGCGGGTGACGTTTTGCGATTTGGCATAGCACCACCTGCGCACTGGGAACGCCGCCTCCGGAAGCGCAGGTAACAACATAATCTTTCGAGATAACACTGAAATCGGCTGACGCCCCTCCGCCCGTTGCAGCGGCCCTCTCCACTATACCCTCCCTCCTAAAACACCGCAGGCCCGCCCGGCGCTGCCGCATGCTGAGCCCTGCCATGCCCGAGCCCGCCCGACCTGCAGCCCTCAGCCTTGCGCCGCAACCCTGTAGCGTGATGCCCGCCGTCCCGATCCTCCCGGATGCTGGCCGTTCACCTGAGGACAATAAAGCCCTCACCATCCGCCCGTATCATGCTTATCGTGTTTCGCGTCGCTTCGCCTCCCTGCTGCGTTACCCTGCTGTCTTGCGCCGTCCGGCAGGAAACTCGAGCGCGGTCTTCACGCCCACGTGGAGTTCCCTGTCCTGCAATTCGACGCATGCAGGCGATCTCCGATTTCTCCTTGCAGCGCCAGTGTTAGGAAGAAGTGGCCGGTTGGCGCGCGCGCACAGTGGCCTGTCAGTCCATTCGGGCCGGTGCTTCAGAGGGCTGCGGCGGCAATGACGTCTGCGCTCATTCCTCTTGCCATGAAACCTTGCGTCCGCGCTCCAGACGGGTCTTGAGGTGTCACTGTGCGGTGATGGACACAGGGAGTTCGGCGGCGACATCGGGGTTCCCTGCTGGCTTGCCGTTTCTATCCTACCCAGCGAAGCTCGGATCTAATAAATACCTACTTATATGGGTAGGGCCATCAAAAGACGGCCCTTACCCATCAACATACGACGGTCCTACTCTTACCCCTCCTCACCCCTCCTCGCCGTCCCCCTTCTCCTCTTCCTCATCCGAATCCTAGATGAGCGAGCTTCACCAAAGGACGAATGTTCTTTCCCAGTCTTTTCAGACCAAGATCCTCCGCTGTAATACCCTAGTCGAGCTTCCCCAAGGTTTCCCAGATGGCCTCCGTAGTGTTGTAGTCATTATTGTTGTGAAAGACTTCGGTGATTTTAGGCACGAGTGGACTCAGCAGTTGTTGCAGCCGAACACTAGTGAGGAAGAAGAAGAGAAGAGAAGAATGCAGCCCGGAAGGACCTATGTGCTCGAGCTCCAAATGATATCACAGACATGTGATTCACAGTATCTATCAGGTCGAGGTAAGTGCAAGATGCAGGCAACCTCTTCTACCTGCGTGAATCCTCGCATCCTCCCCGAAAGCCAAGCTTCATTGGATCTCATTTTCTACTACACAACGTTGGCCTCCTTTGAATCTTGATCAATCTTCAACCTTATGGCCGAGCTTGCTACACTTCCAGTCCTTGCACGACGAACCTTGGTTCCCGTCGCACGTTTCCTGGCAAGCGAACCGATCATTCGTCGCTCTCTCCAGAATCTTCTCCTCGTTTACCGTCTGGGACTTTGTGACCGTTGAGTTCCTCTTGACCTTGTCGTGTCTCTTGTCAATCCAGACAAGCGTTTTTAGAAACTAGACGCATTCACATCAGCGAAACCATCCATATCCAGACCTTACATTAAGACTTACACTGCCGTTCTTTAGGCAACCTATCTGACGACAATACATGGGGTTGGTGGCGCATGTGGCAGCGCAATTCACTTTCTTCTTCCCCTTGTGGTCTTCCCTTGTTTCCAGCTCCTTGTCCTTAGGGAAACCTTCAACGTCGCTTCTCTTGGAAACCCAGACGAATTCTTTGATGGACTGTTCGTGTCAGCACGCATAATCACCATTAGAGGCTTACTTAAACTTACTCCATTCTTCTCAACGCACCCTGCCTTACGGCATTCGTAAGGGTTCGTAACGCATTTTTTCTCGCAATACATTTTCTTTGGTTGACGGCCCGGCTCCCCTTTTTCTAGAGCTGTTTTCTCTTGTGCAACGTCGACGTCTCTTTTAGAATTCGGGATCGTAGACTGTCTTCAGGTTAGCACATGCAGAAATATACACCACCACCCGAAAAATACGAACTCACCTGACTCACATCGGAGCATACGAACTTATCGCAAAGGGGCGAGTCATCGGTACAGACGCGTTGACAACCAATCCCCTGCGACACACGGCCTACCTCCCTCTTCTCCATAGCCGTGGCCTCGGAGACATTTGCCAACCTCTTCCCCTTCCCCTTCCCCTTCTCCTTCCCCTTCTCCTTGTTCTTCCCCTTCCCCTTCCCATTCTGCTTCTCGAAAAGCTTCTCCAACAGTCCCGCCTCCTTCGCGTTTTTAAGAACCCAGGTCCAGTACTTGGGATCTTCCGGCGCACAGTATCCCGTCCTATCGCAGTGCTTCCCCAACTTCTTCCTGTCTTTGTACTTCCTATCCCAGCCCTTCTCTTTCCCCATCTGGAATATCCATGCCCAGAATCCGGGTTCGCCCGGCGCGCAGTACCCGGTCTTGGCGCAGCTCTTCCCGTCGCCGATCTCGTCCATCTCCAGCGCGTCATCCCAGACGTGCGAGGTCGGTTTCGGGACCCAGGCGATCTTGCCATCTTCGAGGCCGAACACTTTCCAGTACTCTTTTCCGCCGTGGGACGCCTCGTAGTTCTTGCCCTGCGTGAGTTATGTCGGTTAGTAAGTCGGTCCACTCGGGTATCTGGGTTCCGCTTTTGTGGGCTCTGCCACTACCGTGTGGGAGGGCTCATCTGCAGCGAAATGAAAAAAAGGGGAGGAGATCTGAAAGTGATGGAGTCTGCCGAAGGAGACCTGAACTTAAGGCTCGGACTTGGCAATGGTGGAGAAGGAAAAGAAGACTGACAATTTGTCGATCTGCATCCTCGTCCTGGGGCGAGATCGGATACTTCTTGTCCTCGACGCGCATGTCGTGATAAATATGCTATTGCCACAGACGGACACAGTCAGCGTCCAAATATCCTTTCTCTTCCCGGCGTCTCAGAATTCTTCTTCGTAGGTCATTACTCACCCCATCTTCCCTGGCGCAACCGTTCGCGTAGCAGGTAGTCGGGTCGACTTCGCAGAATTTCTTGCAGTCAATCAAGTTGGTCGTTGGGGCGTCTAAGTTCGAGTCGTCATAGTGGTTCTATTCGCCCCATTAGTGATCGCAGCCCAGTATGCACAAAATGCAGGCAGGCAGGCAGGCCATCCCAGATGCCCTCCACTTACATATTTTTCCACGGCGCGCTTCACATTGAACTTGGACTTGCGCTGCTTGGCACGCTTCTTCTCGTTGATTAGCATCTCGTTTTCATACGCATCGCTGTGACGGCTTGGAGTGAACGGCTGCCTTTCCTCGGCACTTACAAATTTCTTGCACCCGAACTTCTTGCAGAGGTTCTTGTCCAGCTGGCAGACGAACGGGCAGAAAATTTCAAGGCTATTCCGCGTATCATTGTCGTCGTCGTCGATCTCGTTCTCCTCGTCGTCGTCATCACTCTCATCGTCGTCATCACTCTCATCGCCCTCATCGTCGCCGTCCGTATCCTCTTCCTCATCGCTTCTGACCGCCCTCTCTTCCACATCTACTCTGTTGCGCCTTTCCTTTTCCTCGTTGCCACCCTGCTCCGGCTCACCAACCAGCTCGGCGCGTTTATGCTTTCCCCCAAGTCAGCACCACCCACAGACGACAACCTAGCGTGGGATCATCAACTCACGGGCCTCACAGTCTTCTTCGTCGCGCAACCGAGAGCAAAGCAAAGATGCGGCTGGCTATTGCAGATGAACGGACACCACGTCACCGCATTCGCACCAGGCGGGATCTGCGGCGCGAACTCGCTCGCATTGCTAATGCCGAAGTTGGTTTCACGGTTGGCGGGGGGTGGTGATGTTGAGCGGACCGTTTGGTTGACGGGGATGGCGAGGGCCGCCAGGGAGGCGAGGGGGAGGAGGTGGAGGGCAAGCTTCATGGTGGGTGTCTTCGAGTGCAAGTCACTGGGAAGACCAATCAGATGGATGGAGGGAGGGGAAAGTGGTACGTTTCTTATTTAAGCGTTGCGGTTCGGAGTTGTTGGTGAGTTGTTTCCTTTGGGCGGT
The DNA here is from genome assembly GCA_037356115.1 of Neofusicoccum sp. Z2. Taxonomy (NCBI): domain Eukaryota; kingdom Fungi; phylum Ascomycota; class Dothideomycetes; order Botryosphaeriales; family Botryosphaeriaceae; genus Neofusicoccum; species Neofusicoccum sp. Z2. The sequence goes on from JBAWJY010000033.1 coordinate 109,491, forward strand.
GATCTTGTGAGTGAGTTCGGTATGACGAACCGTGGGTTGGCTGCGTTGTAAGTTTTCAGTAGTGTATTATTGATATTTTGGATTGAAGGGTAGTTGGTGGGAAGTGATTATGCGGGAGTTTTGGGTTCTGCTAAGAAGATAAGATTCATGACCGAAAAGTTGCCCGTAGTATGCTCTACAATTTCCCTCTCTCTAAGAAGCGGACGGGTAGGTCAACATGCCTCGCCCGCAAGAACTCAGCAACATTCTTCCCGAGCACATCGTAAGTCCCGGAGCAGCTGACGCCACGGTCGAGGTGGTCGTGGAGGAGGAAGTGTACAGCGCGCAAATTCGGCAATTCGAACCGGTCCTGAGTGGGTTCAGGGTCAGCACTGCCACAACCGCGCCTAACCATTAGTTGCAAACCGGGCTATAACTCACAATAGACTTTCCGTTGAACTCATCCGCCAGTAGGTCCTTCACCTTCTCCACGCTAAGCAAGCCACGCAACCAATCCCACTCGTCCTGGTAACGAACCCAGAACCCGACGTTGCAGTCGCTGCCCTTATCGCCGCTCCGCGCATGCACTAACCAGCCCAAGGGGCCCTTGACCGTTTTACCAAACGAAGCCAGATCGACCGCGGCGCTAGTGACCGGCTGGCTGGGCTGCCGCTTATCCCACACCTTCGTCATTGGCGGCGGCGGAATCTCAAGCGTCTCCCCAGACGGCAAGTGCACCCTATGCTGAATATCCGCCTGCGGCAGCAGCGTCACGTAGTACTCGTAGATCGGCCGCGGGAAGCCCGTCCGCATATCCAAATGTATCGTCGCGCCCGGATACCCCTCCATAATCGGATCCGCACAGGGTCTGATGAACTTCTGGGGCTCCAGATCCTCGGCACGCGGCGCCTGGGCTAGGACCCTGAAGTCAACGGTGGCGGAGTTCTGGTTGGTGGGGTTGTCCGGAGCGGACCCGTTGAGGGTGAAGGAGAGTTTGGAGAGGTTGGGCGTGTGCGGTGCGAGGAGCCGCCGGATCTGGGCTTCCATCATGCGCGATTTTTCGGGGATGTCTAGGCCGACGAGGAACCAATGGATTTCGGCTTGGAAACCGCCACGGGCGGTTAGTCCGACTTTCGTGGTGGGCGGTGGAGGACCGGATTTCACGCCGTGGAGGGCGACGCGGTTGATGGAGAGTTGCTCGAACCAAAGCTCGTCAAGGATAGCGGTAACGTCGGAGTTGTAGTACCATGGGCCTTGGATCTCGTACAGTAGCTGGGAGGCGCAGGTGTGCACAGAGACCTCGCCGCCGGAGCCCTGATTTTTGGTGATGATGACGGAGCCATTGGCGGAGATCTCGGCGATTGGGTAGCCAATATCGTCCCAGCCTTTGTCTTCGAGAGACTTGAAGCCGGTAAAGTTACCGCCGCATACATAGTTTGAGCACTCAATTAGATGACCGGCTACAAAGGCGTTGGCGAGCTGGTTGAGATCCGACCGTTCCCAGTCATGCCACCAATAAGCGGCGCCAATAACGGGGGAAGCGTCCGAGACTCTTCCGCAGATGACGATATCTGTTGATGTTAGCAAGCTGGAACCAGGTGACCGGGCCGGACAAACCTGCTCCTTTGGCGAAAGCCGCCGCAATCCCAAGGCCTCCCAGATACGCCTGAGCGTACAGTGGCTTGAATTTCCAGTCCTTCAGCACCTCGCCTGTGTACACATTCTCAAACTGGGACTGACGCGAGTCCAGCGCTTGTTGGACTGCAGGTAGGACCTCGTCACCGGACACCCAAGCCACCTTCAGGTCCAACCCTTTATCCTTCACCAGTTTTGTCACGACCTTGTACAACTTTTCTGTATCTGACGCGCCGGCATTGGCGGCAATCTTGATCTTGTGCTTTGCGATGTGCAGAATAGCAGGCTCAAGAGCCTCGAGAAAGGAGACCTCATAAGCATCGCCGGCGGCTTAACAGCAGCATTGGCATCAGTCGTTCAAGCTAGAACGTTGAGATGATAGCGTACCGTCTAATTTCATGGCGGCTCTGGAGGTCATGTTGGCTTCGGACATCCAGTCGCCGATTATCACATCGACAGGGTCGTTTGCGCAGTTGGCCGCGAAAGCGCGCATAGCGTCGCGGCGGTCAACACAGGAGCCGGAGCATCCTATACCCAATTCAGTAACTTTGGTCAATATGAGGTCTTCTTTCGGGCTGCAGTACCTCCAATCCGAACAGGTCGTTTCCCAGACATGGTCGCAGTCAATCGATTCACAGTTCAACGGTAATGACGGAGTGTAGGGGAACAAGGTAGGGGTGGATTGAATGCGCTCCGAAGATAGGACGGTTTTTTCAGCCTGAGAGCCGGCCTCCACTTCCCCGCTCCTGCTGCAGGGTCCGAGGTTGGTGGCTGTCCAGGTTGCTGCGAGAAACACTTGCCACACAGCCGGATACCGAGTCGGATTGCGGGGAGGTGAACATTAGCTCGGCGCATGATGTCAGTCCTTGCATGGCGCACCCGCAATACCGAGCTCTGCGAGACATTGCTTTAAAAATTCACCGAGATTTGTGATAATACCGAATTTCTTCAAGAAGATTGCAACTCGCGTCGTACTACGTAGTAGTCAGAGAGAGATTGCCGGCAGGGATGTGCGGGTGGGGCGCTGCGGACGGCCTGCATGACATCGAGCAGAGGCCGTGAAGACTGCGACAGCCGATGGCAATGATCGCGTCGAGCCGCCTGAGTTGCGTGAGAGCTCGGACAGCGTCTGCTTTGTGAGAGTTGGGGTGAAAGGAGGAGCCAAGCGCAAGGCAGCCGCGGTCATGTGATCGCGCGATCTGTTTCTATTTCGCCACGCCGAATCGCGTCGCGTCTACCTAAACTTGCGCGCGTCATCTCTCAGTCTTCTCCGCCCCGCCCACCAGCGACAGCTTTTACTGCCCTGCACCTCTTTCGCTCACCCCTGCATTGTCGCCGCTCCTCTTAGAACTCCACGCCAGTCACCATGAGCGCCGAAGATGATGCGTCGCAGTCTGGCTATGACGATGGCTCCATGGCCGGGCCCGGCGCGCCTACGCCGCTTACTGCGCTGGAAGTACGTTCTCACCCTTCAGCCCATGTTCCTTGTGGGCGCTCATTGACGCGAAATTCAGGGTGTGAACGGCTTGACAGCACGCGACATCAAGCTCGTCGTCGATGGCGGCTTCCATACGGTCGAGTCGGTGGCATATACGTGAGTCGTATCTTGCACCGCCCACGGTGGCAAACGCTGAGAAAATATAGACCTCGACGGGTGCTCGAGCAGATCAAGGGCATATCGGAGCAGAAGGCGACGAAAATCCTGTCAGAAGGTAAGTGCTTCCCGCCGCAGTGTCGTGCTGTCCTGTTAACCGGAGCATAGCATCGAAGCTGGTCCCCATGGGCTTCACCACGGCAACTGAGATGCACCAGAGACGCAGCGAACTCATTTCGATCACGACCGGCTCTAAGCAGCTGGACACTCTCCTCGCTGGTGGCATTGAGACCGGTTCGATCACTGAGATATTCGGAGAGTTCAGAACCGGAAAGAGCCAGATTTGCCACACGCTTGCCGTGACGTGCCAATTGCCCTTCGACATGGGTGGTGGAGAGGGCAAGTGTCTGTACATCGACACCGAGGGCACTTTCCGGTATGTCTGCAGGAGTTTCATTATCGCTGGTGTCGCTAACGCGATTCCAGACCCGTCCGCCTGCTGGCTGTCGCAAACCGGTATGGACTCTCGGGCGAAGAGGTCCTGGACAATGTGGCATACGCACGCGCGTACAACTCCGATCACCAGCTTCAGCTCCTGCAGCAGGCAGCTCAGATGATGACCGAGACACGCTTCTCTCTGCTGATCGTCGATTCGGCAACGTCGCTGTACAGAACCGACTTCATGGGTCGTGGAGAGCTTTCGGCCCGCCAGGTCCATCTCGCCAAGTTCATGCGCACTCTCCAGCGTCTGGCAGACGAGTTCGGCATTGCAGTTGTGATCACAAATCAGGTCGTGGCGCAAGTCGACGGCGGCCCAAGTGCCATGTTCAACCCCGACCCCAAGAAGCCCATTGGAGGCAACATCATTGCGCATGCCAGCACAACGCGACTGAGCCTGAGGAAGGGTCGTGGTGAGACCAGAATATGCAAGATCTACGACAGCCCGTGCCTTCCTGAGAGCGACTGCATGTTTGCGATCAACGAAGACGGCATTGGTGACCCCAGCCCGAAGGACCTGGAGAGGGACTAAATGGACGGCATGATTGACGCGCACGATGATGGGGTGTGACGGAACGATATTTTTTTGCTCCTGTAGGCTGGTTGCATGGGCGGCGAACGTGTCGGGCTTGTTTTGCTGGGTGTTTGCTGAGCATGGGCGTTAAGAGGCATTTTGCTTAGTTATTTCCGAGCTCTTCTCTTCTAACACATACGAGAGCACACACGGTTGAATAGCAGACTTTGCTGGAAGATTTCGAGCACATGCTGTTTTGCCATGACGAGTTTCTTTGGCGCGTGTGGCTGCTGTGGCTGGTGTTTGCGGCGCGCGCAGGATCGTCGGCGGGCGATCCCTGTCGTGTTCAAGCGTGTCGAGCTCGAGTTTGAGCTCGCAAAGCTGCTCACGCCCGTCAACACCGCGTCCGCCCATTGCGCTCGTCCACGAGCACCACTCCGACTCTGCCCGCGCCCGATCTGCGCTGGATGGCGCGGCTATGGCGACCACTACGGCTCCTCTCCTCTACCGGGAGACGCGACTGAACCTTGACCCGCCCTACGCGGGCTCCACCATCGGCATCACTCTCCCGCCGCACAGCACCTCCGCCTTCCTGTCGCGGCCCAAGGGCAAGCGCATCGTCGTCGAGGAAGGCAACACGAGTTCCGACGAGACGTCCTTCGCCCGCCGCCACCTCGCCGCCAACGACGCCTCCATCTTCTTCCGGCGCAAACACCCATACCCGCGGACTTTCCTGTGGAGGATTCTAGACGACCGCAAGGTACTGGAGCTGCGATCGGTGGATCTGACCGTCGAACGTCACCACAAGGGCGAGGCCATTCTCACCCTGCTGCTGAGCTTTCCCAATGCCATCCGCCCGTTTGGCGTCGCGCTGGCCGAGCGCGAAGACAAAGACGCGCTCAACGTCTTCGTCCTGACCACCGCAAACGAGCTCTACACGCTGGACCTGCACAAGGACTTTTTCATCCGCCCTGCCGCGACTGAGGTCGATATCGATGTCTGGTGCAAGACCTGCTCGCCCTCGGCTTTCAGCTTCCGTTATCCCTACCGCATTGTCGCTACCAGTGCGCTAGAGCTGATGGTCTCGCTACATGACGGTGGTTTGCTTCGTCTCAACCGGACCCCTGCAGCTGACGGTATGTGCATACCTAGCTGAATTTGCGATTTTAGTAGATCTAGAACTAACTGGCATAGGCTCATCCTGGCGCGAAACATTCTTCACCGAAGGCGGCTGGGGCTCAGCGTTCAAGAGCCTGATTCCCTGGAAGGGCCACAACACCGTCCGCTTCGGCTCCCTTGACCTCGAAGCATCCACTGCAGCCGCCATTTCTGTCTCTCCGGACGAGAAGCACATCTTCACAGTCTCATTGAATCATACCCTCAAGGCGTGGAACCTGGAATCCGGCAAGATTGGCATCCAGACAGATCTGCTTGGCGAGAATGACAGGGACCCGCAGAAGTTGGCTCAGTTCTTCATTGGCGCCGAGCAGCCGAGGCTCATGGAAGTTCTTGAGGTTCAGGCGCCTCAGGACGGCGATGAGTATTTTATTGTCACGTACTCTCCCAAACGCCATCAGTTCAAGTTCTGGGGCGTCCGAGATGCGGATGATACGGAATTCGGCATCCACGATGTTCAGTCGGACTTCGTTTTCGTTCCTCCTGTTGACGAGCTCATGAACACCACTGTCTGGAATATGGAAGAATTCCACATCAAGGCCCGACCCGGATGGAGAAGCTCCGAGATGTGGATCCGAGTCCGCTCAGGTCCAAGGTGCATGGTGTTCACCCTCAAGTTCGATCTCTATGACTCGTTCGACCAGCTCGAGGATACGTGGAGAAATAACTGGGTTGCTGTCGACTCCGGCTCGCTCACGGTGGAGGCTCTCAAATCGTCACCGGCATATCCAATTGATGTCAATCTCGAGGCTCCGTCGGTACATTCTACAAGCATCTCCGACCAGTGGATTGATTTCCTCTTCTATCCTGGACGCTTCACAGTCGCGACTCTTGAGACCGCTCTTTGCGTGTTCCGACGAGGTCTTGGAGACACTGCGACAAGAAGCTTTGTTCTGAGCTCAAGCGCCAAAGCTCCGCTCAAAGACCAGATCTGCGCGGCTGTTGCGGCAAAGGTCATCACCAGGAAGCTTCCGGATGGCCAGATCGATTTCGATCAGTACGAAATCGACACGGCGGCTCAGTGGCAGGTATTCTATGGAGTCGTCAAAGATCTGCACAGGCGTCGTGGCGAACCTGTTGCTCTTGCTTTGGACACTGAAGATGACCTCCCTTGGCTGCTGCTGTCAGACTACGCCTCGCCCGTCCGTGCATGCAGCGAGGTGGAAATCTTGCGCTTGAACGAAGATGCTTTCGCTTCCGCAGAGGAACCCGCTCTGTCAAGGCCACTCTTCAAGTCGCTGAGGGACGACCTTTCGATAGATGTCGCGAAGCTTCTCACCGCTGCATCTGCCTTCCGCAGTTCCTTCGTCGCTTCCTTCAAAGATCAGCTTGCCCTCGCTGTCAAGAGAGAGATTTGCCAGGAGGATTCATACTCGATCGTCGATCGTATGAAGGCTTTTGAGGCCTGCTGCAGCCTTTGTGAACAGGTTACCGATGAAGATTTTGAGAAGCTTGAGACGCTCCTCGAGGACCTTGGCGGTTTTCCTGCAATCACCCAAGAACTCGTTCTTGCGGCACTGGAGCGGCTGGGAGAAGATGAAAGAGGCCATCGTCACCAGAGAGCTATCGCGGCTTACGGTGCAAAGTCTCTCATCAGAGGTGCCCAGGAGACACTTGATCTCACCCATGAAATCCTTCTGGATCTCCTTGTGCTCGTTGTGTTCATGAGTCAAGAGCTTGAACCCTCAGAAATGCCGGCTCTCGACCCCAGGGAGATCTATCCGGATATCGTCGAGAGACTCAAAGGCATCACAATCTCGAGGTGGCTGGTCGCTACAGCCCGAGCAGATCCGAAGCCCCGTCCCAGACGCTCTTCCGTGTCGGGAGACCAAAACCAGATCGAGAGCCCGGCGACCAAGTCTACGGCGGTAGTCACGCTGTTTGAGAGTCTCTTCATTGGCGATTGGGCCGATATGAAGACTCCTTCAGCTTCAGCATCCGAGCTCATCACTTACTGGTGTCGTGCCTGGTCTTTCGGCCTCCCGCTACCAGAGAACTGGGAGTTCGTTGGCGCTGGGGTTTTGAGCAATCTGCTGAAGTATGGCAATCTTGAATTGGCCACCGACTTCTTACCGTTCGTTCCGAACAGTATTTGGGGGACCTACCTGAAAGGACGTTACTACCTCGCAATTGGAGATTTCAAGCTGGCCAGTACCTATCTCAACAAAGTCAGCTTCGGCTGCGGTAAGCCTCCTTTACTCGAAGAGCGTGGGAATCAAGCCTGATTAACGTGTAGCCATAGGGTTCTTCGACATTTTCAACACCGATCTCTACAACTTCCTCAACCCCAGCGAGAAAGAGTACTTTCACGAGGGCCTGTCCAAGTTTTGCCAGCACGTCATGTACCTCTTCGAGAAAGCCAAGGCGTATGCCTACGTCATTCAATGGGCAGAAGCCGCTCTTTTCGCTGTGCAAGCAGAACAGAAGGACCAGGTTTGTTCTAAATATTATTGTTGTTCTACATTCTAGGCTAACGAGGACTTAGAACAAGTTGTTCAAGCAGGAAGTCCTGTCGAGGCTCTTCCACGCATGCGTCCAGTCCGCTAACTTCCGCGACGCATACGGTGCGCTGTCGCGCTACCTGGATAACAGTCTGTGAGTTTATCGCGCGCTATCTATTTGGCACGCGCAATTTCTAACACGTGACTTTCAGCCGCAAATCCGCCCTGACCACGTTGGTCAAGACGATGATCGCACAAAACCAAATGCCCCTCCTGATCACCTTCCCCTTCACCAGACATCTCGACGATGTCGATGCGATCCTTGCTGCACTGTGCAGGGACACTCTCAATGTCAGCACCGGACCGCCATACCACCGCCTCCTCTACTCTTTCCGCGTCGCCAAGAACAATTACCGTGGGGCGGCGCAGATCCTTTATGACCTCATTACCCGGCTCAAATCTTCATCCGTCGCGCTGCAAGATCCGAAGGATGACAGCATCACGCAAGCGTACCTGGCCCTGATCAACACGCTCAGCCTCGTGAACGAGCAGGATCAGTACTTGTTGGTTGGCCAGAGGGAGGGCGAAGGCGGAATAAAGAGCGTCCCCGAGGGCAAAGCGGCTGTGAAGAGGAGGTTGGTGACCCTGGAGGATCTGCGCAGGGAATACCAAGCCGAGTTGGACCGTGTCGCGGCTATGGAAACGGGCCGCTTTGCGTTCAGTGCGGGGGGCGGCGATGAGATGGACGTGCTGTGAGGGGTTAAATAAAGGAGAAGCAATTGCGCATCTCAGGCAGCGGGCGTGGAGGGGAGTGGATGCTGGTGGAAGGGCATAATCGCAGGCTATTTTCGCTGAAAAAGAATGGGCAAGGATGCAAAGGGTTCATGAGGTTCAATAGCGAGGAGTTATACGGGAGGTATGCATGGTCGATCACAGGTCTTTTACTGGGGGTACAGCACCCGCGCCGGCTCGCTTATCAGCGGGATTTAACAAGTGGGCACTTCAACTATAGGGAAATCACTGCCGTGGTAGTTCTGGATGTTAATGTGCACCCCCTTTTCCGAAGAAAGCTTGATGCCATTTCGGCAAGCATTCCTTCCGCACTATGGTCGAAACTTCCACAAGCCCCTAACGAATGTATTGCGTGAGGCGATCCTGGTTCCCGCGGCACCCTTGGGTTTCTCCAACCCTTCTTCACCGAGAATGGCGTTTCGGTATTCTCTGGTTTCGATGGCGCTGAACGGGGACAACGGTGAAGCTCGAAAGCTCTTTCTCGCAACGAAACCTTCTGCTCCTTTGCCTTCGCCTTTGTCTTCTTGTTCTTCTTGTCCTGCTGCTGCTGCGTCTCCTGCCCCTTCTTTCATTTACAATGCCATGGTCACCGAGCGCTCGGTTTCTTCTCACTTTTTGCAACCGACCAACATGTCGCCTGCGCTTCTTTTTCGAACTCTCTCTGCTATCATGACCATGTCGGAGGGAAAAAGAGAAGATGATTTTGCTTTTGCGACAGCGCAAACAGCCGGCGCTGCCTCGCCAACCACTGCTGTGGTTACTTCGCCGCGCTTCTCCCGCTCGAGATATCGCCGTCACCGGGCGATGAAGCAGGCTTCATTGTCATCATCATCCTCTTCTTCATCATCATCTTCCTCCTCCCCACGAGCAGCGCAGGCGGCAGGAGGCGGTCTGCAGAGCGCCAGCGCCAGAGCTAAGGCTATGTCCGTTGCTCTCCAAAGCAGCAGCGGCAGCAACAACAGGAACGAAGGAGGGACAACAGGCTGGAAACAGAGACCCTGGTCTGTTTCTGGCCCTGTGATTGGAGAGAGGTACAGTTGCTTCACTTTCGCGCCATACCCATTACCTCTCTCACTTGTCGATACGACGCCTTTCGCTTTTTGTTTTTCCTCTCGGACTCAACAGTCGTCACCAACGATGAAGATGTCAATGGAACTGACAGGATGAACCTACAGAAGCTCGTCGCTATCGGCTCCGTCCTCGTCTTCGACTGAGATTGAGGCCGAGATGCTCGCAGCAGCTGCGTCTACCCATCTCGATGCTACTTCACGGGCTTCGTTAAACAACGAGGATGAGTCGTCGTCTTTCAAGGACGGCCCGACCATCACTTTGCGCACATATCTCTGCAACCACCTCGTCACGCTGCCCCTCGTCCCTGCGCCCGAGGTGCAAGAGCTGGAGCACCCGGAGGAGCAGCAGCAGGACCAAGAACACCTGCAACAGGCAGAAGAAAAAGAGCAGAAAGTCCAGCACATAGAGGACACACAGCAACAACAACAACAACAACAACCCCGCACCGCACAACAACCAACCCCACCACCAACCCCACCGCCCTCACAACCCTCCTCCTCCACCACCATCTCCTTCCCCCTCCTCCCCCCCTCAACCTCAACAACAACCCCAACCTCCCCACCCCCTCCCACCCCCTCCCCCTCCGAGCCCGACCCTCCCCAATCCCTCATCCCACCCCCACCCCCTCCCTACTGCCCCGCCTGCCTCTCCCTCCACAAAGCCCTCGCCAACGTCCGCACCCTCGCCGGCATCTACGGGCCGCGCCACCACCTCGTCCAGCGAGCGATGGGGGCAGTCAAGGCCGCGAAGGTGGGGAAGGCGAATAAGACGTGGGAGGCTGCTTATTGGGGTGCTGCTGGCGAGGGGGAGGGGCCCAGGAGAGTTAGGTTTGTGGAGGAGGTTGTTGATATGGAGGGGGAGGGTGAGGGGGAAGGGGGGCAGAAGGTGCTGGGGCTAATATTGGGGCGGGGGGAGCGGTCGGTGAGGGAGTTTAAGAGGACGGCGGTGGAGACGTATGTGAGGGGGAGGTGGGCGGCGGGGGAGGGGAGGGAGTGGTTGGATACGAGTGGGAGGAGGGTGAGGGCGGAGGAGTTTTATTGGGAGAGTGAGGGTGGGGCTGGGAGGGAGGCGGCGATGAGGGTGGTGGATGGGTTTAGGAAGTGGGTTGGTGGGGGGAAGAGGGAGAGGGAGGTGAGGGATGAGTGAGTGAGTTGTGGGGGTTTGGGCTGGATTGGATAATACCCTGAGATGTTTGCTTGGAATAGAGGGCGTTTAGATCTTAATGCGGTATTAATAGACACCGCGAATTCCCTACAAGGAAAGCATGCGGCTTGCCGACCGGTTTCTTTGCCAGGGCAGTGACTTGCCGGTGGTTGGAAGCTAGAGGATCCGTAGGCTTCTGAGCATGAGAGAGCTACCTAGACGAGTGACCTTGCCATCAACTTTGGTATGGTAGGAAAGTCATGAAAAGAGAAACACGAGACACGGGACGCGTGATGTCGAGGCGTGCGGTGGCCGAGGGTGAAGTCGCGAGGCGCGCGCATCACTGGAGCATCTAGCGGCGGAACGGGACTAGCGCGGGTCCGAGCTCAATTTTCGAAAGCTCAAACAGCTGCGCGCGACATCAGCCCGCCGCCTACGACCCTCCTCCACCTCCACCCGGACAAGACAACCCCGCTGCAAGCTGCCCACCATGAGCGTAAGCGCCCCGTCGCCCATGCAATCGACGCTGCCGCTAACTTCCGCAGGGATTCATGCCCATCAACCCGCGTCCCATGCTCCTGTCGCTGTACGTCACCCGCCAACACGTTGCCTCACTTCCGCGCGCCGCATCCTCGCCCACATTGACGCTCGACTGACCGTTCCCGCAGCGTCGGCAAGGAGATTCGCGTCCGTCTCAAGTGGGGCTACACCGAGTACACGGGTGCCCTCATCAGCGCCGACAGCTACATGAACCTGCAGCTTGCCAACACCGAGGAGTTCATCGATGGCCAGAGCACCGGCACCCTTGGCCAGGTTCTCATCCGGTACGTCCCCCCGCACACGTATGCCCGCTCGCTGCGCACACTCAAGCTGACGCAATATCTCGCCTCGCAGTTGCAACAACGTCCTCTGGATCGCCGCCAAGGACGCCGCGGAGCCAGGCAAGTCGAACGATACCGAGATGAGCGGATGATGCTCGCAGTAGCATGTCGCGGAAGCAGCATTGACTACGCTGGTTGTCGCAGTGTCCCTTTCCTACTACCGTCGCAATGCCATTGCAGCTGCGCCCGATCCGAAGCTTCTCATGCCGCCTCCTCCTCGTCCCACTTCCGACAAGAACAAGATGGAGGAGGCTGAGTAGAAGGATCAGAAGGAGATCAAGAACAAGGGCCAGACCTAGGTACTAGCAGTGGCGCTGGTGGTATGCTACTAGAGAGGAGAGGGTGCGATTGCTTCTCAGTCTGCTTCTTCGGTTGCTTTTGCTTCTTCATGATCTCTTTCTTCTGCGACTCCGGCGGCTTCCGCGACTTCTGCAACTTCAACGACTTGTTCCTCCAAGAAAGCGCCGATGAGACGACATGGAAAACAAGGAAGAGGTCGATTAATTCCCCTACTAGCAAAGCATATCAAGGTTAAGGAGTAACTCTTTGGTGGTTTCTATCAGCAGCGTGTGCTATGTCATCAGCATGGTTTTGGGTTGGTTTCTTCACTGGCTTATTTCAAAAGGCGAGGTTCATCGGGTGTTAAGATCAGTCGGAACAACAGATACCACAAATGCGAGAGGTCGGACGGGTCTCGCCACGACCCATGCCCCAGTTGGGCCATTTTCTCATTGCGGTCTCCCTGCGTACTGTGCTATTTCTGCTTTCTCGATTAACTCTAGTCTTCAATGCAGACGCATTTTCAGTCGTTCAGTCGACCTCCTCAATCACAACCTTCCTGCCTGCGCCCGGCATGCCACCATCTCCCGAATCCACATTTACATCCAACCCTCTCAACCGCGCCAACCCTAGATCATCCGTCATCTGCACATCCCGCCCCGCCAACGACCCATCACTCCTCACCCCCAACGCCTTCTTCACCCGCCACGTCTCCAGCGCCTCCAGCACCTCCCTCGCATGCCCCTTCGCAACCGCATCCTCATCCCCATCAGCAACCCACCTCACCACCCGCTCAATCTCCTCCCACTTCCCCGGCCCCAACCCCGCGCCCTCCGCAACACCACCACCACCACCCCTCCCCCCCTCCTCATGCACCGCATCCAACGCCTTCAGCAGACTGTATATCAGCATCACAGCCGCGCGCCGCAAAATCGCCCGCGCATCCCCCGTCTCCAGCGCCGCGCTCCCAAGCGCAATATCCACCCCCGCATCCAGCGTCGCCGTCGGCACCAGCGCAAGCGTAACCGGGTCCTCGATGGCAGAGCCGAGCACGCTGAGCGCCAGCGCGCGCAGCCGGACGTCTTCTTCGAGACCGGTGTCGGACCAGCCAGCGACGATGGCGGCAAGGGCGTCGCGGTCGCGGCGGTCGGCTTCGGATTCTTCTTCCTCCTCCTGTTGCTGTTCGCCGTCGTTGGGGAGGCGGAGGTGGAGGAGGGAGGGCATGGTGGGGACGGAGCCGCCCCAGGCTCTTTCGGCGTCGCGGTGCTTGCGCTGCGAGAGGCGCTGCGCCTTTTGGCGTTCTTTTAGGGTGTGCGGGCGCTGGCCGCGGCGGCTGGCTGTGGTGACGGCGGCGGAGGCGATGCGCGTGATGACGAGGCGTGCGATGTCGTTTCCTCCTGTGCTGCGTCCGCTGGTGCTTCTTGTTCTTGCTGCTGTTTGTATCTCGCCAACGATCCTGCCCAGCACCTCGCCTACCCGTAACCTGGCATCCACGCCTCCCTCTCCGACCGCCTCTTCCTTCGCGTCTAGGAATGCGTCAACGAGCAGTTTTCCCCCAACGAGCTGCGGGTCGCGCGCGCTGAGTGCGACGAGCGTCTTCATGGCGTGGAGTTGGACGAACTCGTCGGGGTCGGGGAGGGCGGTGTGCAGGAGGAGGAGGGTTAGTTGCGGGACGTCGATGGCGGGGGAGCCGGCGGTGGCGAGGGTAGCGATGGTGGAGAGGGCGGAGGCGCGGAGAGGAGGTGTGGGGGAGGTGAGGTCTGTGAGGGCGGCTTGGAGGGTTTGGCGGTCGGTGGAGGTGTCGCTTGTAGCAGTTGTTGAAGTGGTGGTGGCGGTGGTAGTAGAAGGGAGCTTTTGCGAGGTGGAGGGTTGAGGGATGTTTAGAAGGCTCGAGATTTGGGTAGTCAGGTTTGCGGCGGTAAGGGAGACGGAGGGCGGGAGGTCGCTGCTGGGGTCGGGGTTGCGGAGGATGTTGAGGGATGGGAGTATGCTTGAGAGGGTCGCGGAGGTTTGAGTAGTCGGGCGGAAGTTGGGAGCTGATAACAGTGTATTCAGAAGACTCAGTGCGATTGGTAGCACGTCGTTCGAGAAGACTTCGGCCGGCGCAGCATCTGACTGCGTCGCGGTCTGATGCTGGATGATGCTGCTCAATCCGGCGTAAGTGGCTTTCTTCAGGTCTTCGTTCCGCTTCTTCCTGGCTCTGTCCGCTTCGGCCCACTCGTCCAGAAGTTGTTTGACGAGCTCGATCATATGGTCTGGATCTGCGGCTAGCTTGTCCTTGAATTTCTCCAACATCCCCATGACGAGCTTTGCGATGATGAGGGACTGCAATGGATCTTCGTCTCCGGAGGCATCCAAATTCGGTGTCTTTGCAACAGCTTGAGAGCGCGGCAAGAGCCATCTCCTACTCAGCCGAACAAATAGATCTCCCATATCCTGATCTTCCACACTACCAGAAACAAGGATTTCTTGGTAGGTAGATAAGCGCTGTTCGATCTTGCCCATCTGCTCGATGATGTTGCTCTCCTCGTCAAGCTTCCGCTCCCTTTGACGGATCTCGATGCCGCCGCCATCACCAGGCTCCAGCGTCCAAGCTGGTGGTCCACCCCAGAGGATGTTCATTGCCAGCGCTTCGAGCTGCTCCGCGCCGGCACCTAGCCGGAAGTACGTCTCGAGCAGCTTCCACGCTGAGTCTCGCCAGAAACGATCTACGGGGCGTGATTTGGCGTAGTCGAGAAGATACCAAAGCGGCAGCATCAGGCGACCGAGCAGACGTTTCGTGAGGCCTGGGCTCGGTCGGGAATTAAGAAGGGTAGATAGTCGGCTCAATGCGCGTTTGAAGTCCCGTTCAGCGACTATGGTATGGCTTGCACTTGATACAGACGTGCTCCCTCCTTTGTTGGCCGTCTGGTCAACCTTGGGGTTGACGTTCGAAAGAAGAGGCTCCGCGAATAGCCGCCACCCAACTGCTCCAGGTGCGCCGAAAGCCTTCTTTCCGAGAATCCCACTCCCGATGACCAATGCAGCTGCTTTGCTCAGTTCAGGACCGTCGTTGCCATCGAGAAGGGTCAGCAATTGCGGTGCAAGGGCAGTAAAATATGACTCGGCGTCCATTGAGCTCGGGACGGATGAGAGGAGCTTTGATGCTTGTGTCAGGGCCTCCAAAGGGAGTGAAGGACCTCTATTCTGCACGCTTCGGTCCCCGGGGTTGGCGGGTTGTTGGGGGTATGAGGAGGCAATGAATTCGATCGTATGTCGGACACCACGAGGACGTAATGGAATTAACGAGAGTTGCTTGGACAGTTGTATCTTGAGCCATGTCGGTGTTGTTGGCTGAATAAGGTATGTAAGGAGAGGTAGCGCGGATGATATTGGTGTTCTGGCATATTGTCTCTTAGCATGCATGGCAGAGGGAACGAGATATTGCGCTCTACTATTCATGAAGTATTTGGAAGCTGGATAACTTACGTGTTGATGATATCCGCAAAAACCTCTTCGTACCTGCTGTGAAGGCTGTCTATTAGACCGGGACAGAACGCAAGTTCTCCAGCACCAGCTACGACATCGAAGAGGATGCGCTCTCTGATGAGTGGCGCCAAGCCAGCGCTTGGGGTTTTGAGGATTTTGCTCAAGCCATCAATTAGCTCACACAGTAACTCCATGTCCTTGGACGCCGGATCTCCTGGGCTTGTATCTCTCAAGTTTGCGATCATGGATCTGGGACGATGCTTCGTCGCAACTCCTGGAGATAAAGACGGTAGAATGCCACGGACAGCAATCAGATCCAGGAGTCCGTACAGCGCCTTCCTCGAGTCTTCGTCATATTCTCCTTCGCCGTTGCTCGGAGTGTCCTGGTCCTGCTGAACTACATCTGCCTCATGAATCCGCAGCAAGTAACGTATGGCTGCTCTCAGCACATTCTTGTAGCCATCAGAGCCGGCTGAGGCGTCGATGGTATTGCTTAGGCGAACTACAACGTCGTCGTTCCCTATGTCTCCTCAGCATGCAGCTCCGGAGCAGGGCGGACAACAATTACCGGGACTCCAGGCCGGGGCGAGGAACTTCTGCGCCTCATCGAGCGCCTGCCTCAAAGTCGTCATCGTGCCTCGAGACGCGCAAGCTGTTTGAGCGAGAAAGTGGCGGGAGGACGCTTCGAAGTTCTTCTGTCGTAGTCTGTCAACGTGACGTCACGTGCTTCCGCAAAACGCGCTAGTCCCAGAACGCGTCGCCAGCCATCCTCATCTGCGGCGCGCTGCCCTCCTCACTTCCTCCCTCCTACAACACTCTCTTCGTCAACGATTGCGCGGAACAGCTCACTCCTACCCACTCCGCTACTGCTATCTGACCTGCACATTCCGGAAAATCGCGTCGCGTCCGCCCTTGAGGACTCTGGCAATCGCGGGATCGCCACGCGACTCTCGGCTCTCGTCTTCCACCAATCTCTCGCTCACCCGAGCACCACAAAACTCATGCAGCGCCCTTCCCCCACAGCGCCGTTTCTCATCTCCCGGCCGCAAGGTAGGGATGTGTAACAACGCCCCATGCGCGTCTGCACTTACGGCGTCAGCGCCACACTCGAGCCTCACAGCACGGTCTCACGTGGGTTGTCGGTTGCTGCGCGTCTGCGGTGCTGCAATGGCAACATTGTACCTTCGGGCGGCGTCATGGGGAGGATGAGACTCGGAACTTAACCCTAAGTTACCTTCGGTTTCCAGCATCACGGGTTCTACAGTTGCCGGCCGCGCGACTAGCTTCCGGAACAGCGTCCTGATGCGCCCTTGACCGGGATGATGGTCTGCCGTGAAGGGGTGAAAGCGTGGATCGTGGTCCAAAGGAAGTCTCATGCGTCGTTTTGGTAAGATCCTCGGAGAGGACGCGCGTCGATTCTTCTGTCTGGACAGCAGACTCTGGTCAATATGGACGGCTTTCGCAACGACATGCCTGAAGAGACGCACAGAATAGCTCAGGTGGGAGCTGTCGGACACCTCCACGAGGATCGTCTTTGGGATCTTCACATGCCATTGGGCTTTCAGAGGCTTGACACCGTGGCTGGAGCCTGCAATATCGGATACCGGCTCCGGGTCTCGGAAGGTATATTGGACTCTTCACCAGCACCTTCAGTGGTGTCCATCGTCGTCATGCGCCTCTGGACCGTCGAACATTGCCTGGATGGACTATCTGATTGAGCACGGCTTTTATGGTTTCCATTGTCTACCGACAGAATGCATTCCGCTCACCTCGATGTCCTGGCATCATTTTTACTTGCAAGGTCAACTCGTCTGAACCACGCCCCGTCGTGTAGCGAGGTCTTCAAGCATCATACAGAGGGAGGCTGGTCTGTTATTCCATGCTCATGACGAGTCGCAATGCTCCTGTTCAGGTACCTTGAAAGGCTATGCCGACAGTCCAAGGTGTCTCGCAGCGGTGGGTGTTGAGAAGAGCATACTGGAAGAGGCTCACTATCAACAGAGCCGGATCTAATACGCACAAAGGCTCCGACATATCGATGCCTTGCTAGATGATCGCTACTGATGGTGAAGACATCCCGTACAGCTCCCCGACTCCGCAGCGGCAGTGGCACTCTCAAGCCGGCCTAGCGCACCTGACCTCCACCTTGTGCTCTTGTCAGAGAGCTCCGTAATGGAGCCGCACAATTGCGAAGCCCCTGCCACGGCACCCGCCAATGGCTATGTCACCTTTGGTGTCGTCCGACCAGCCGTGTCAATCATCGCCCCCTACGTTCGAGCGAAGGTGTGGATCGATGAGCGCCGAGATATGTCTTACATCAGCTTCTCTCAGCTATGCAGGACACCGCTCCAGATGACTGGAGACGGATGCGGTTTTTGAGGATGTGCTTTGTCCGCAGATTCATGCCCTCGGTATCAACGTTCGTTGATTCTTGAGAGGAAACAAAGACTAGTCTCTGGGAGGACTGCTACCACACACGGAGAGATACCTTTCTTGGAGCTTTCGAGCATCAGGGTTTGGAAGACGAGATACGACGAGTCTGTGGAGGTTCTACGAGAGCAGACGAGAGGACGAGTGGCTTGCGCAACAGGAATCTGCAGGGACGACGATCGCAGCTGCGGGGTGTGGCGGGAGCTCCCGAGCCCGCGTCAGTCGCACAGGTGTTCTTCTCAACCTTAACCCCTCATCGCTGCGTTCCGGCACAGCACTTCCACTACGTTCTGAGCGGCAGCACATCTCGACGCAAGTACGCAGGGATTACCCAGCCGGTCACTGACGCTAAGTCCAGCAGGCAGATCGGCAGCTGTGTTAGGGTTGACGGTATGAAGCTGGAACACCAAGCGCCTGAGGCGGGACCTCTCAAGTGTGGGGCTCAAAGTTACGGCTTGTCTGCTCTCTTCGCTTGCCAGTTGATTGCCTGACGACCTCGACACGGCCGCTGCCTCCACAAGCTTGGACGTGGGCGATGTGATGGCGAGGAAGGTACACCTATGCAAGCTTGCCGGCGGAAACCGCTCGGGGCTCGGTGTCTTGCGTTGTTGTTAGTCTTGCATGTCGATGAGGCGCGCTTGAGCGAGAGAGGGGCATCTCGGCAAGAGGTGTTCACAGGGGACGTCTGGGTGGGTAAGATAGGGAGGAGGGCGAGGAGCCCTGGCCGTCTTCCGGACGAGGTCACTCTGAAGGAAGACGGATCCATACTTTTTTATAAGTATCCCTGCCCCATTTTGACTCATTGTATTGAGCTGACTGCTATAGGGATTCGGTGCTTCGGGGCTGCCCCGCCGCCACTGCGGGGATCCGATGGACGGAATGAGTGGCTTGCGCTTGATGAACGCGGATGCGGGAGAGCGACGAGAGCGACGAGAGCAGCAGGACGGCCCGATGATGATAACAACAAAAGGCAAATTTCAAAGACAGCCGGTCCCTGGTCACAAGCTGGGGGTGTCTTTAGAGGTTGTCAATGTGAGTTGCAGAGCTAAACTGAGGGCCACTCGTCCTGCTTCCGTAGGTAGAATTCTCTATTGGCAATTACGATATTCTCCCGAGTGGATTTCAGTCCAATGAAAGGCCGAAGACTTGAAATCTTCCGGTGTGCTTAGCATCCTGCGTGTTTGTTTGCCGTGCTCTACTGTGTCGCAGACCGGTAGTGATGTCTTTCATCGGAGTTCTCATCTGCCAGCGCTCCGTTTCTGACGTGAGAAAATATATTCCGACGGGAAGAAAGGGTCCTTCCTTAAGACTTCCGTCCTAGGCAAGAATGATCTCTAATCCGTGCGGAAAATCTGCCGCATTAGATCAACATGCTTTATTGGATTCGATGAAGTGATGCGGGATTGGCGGCATGGTTTCACCAATATTTCGAAGATCTTATGATGCGATGACCAGAGCGCATGAACTCCAGGGCAGCCCAACGAATCCTCATCGAAAGCCTCATCACGTTCCTGGCTGGCAAGGCGTCGAACCGGGTGAACCGGAACCTTTCACATGCATGGCAAGACATGCAAGGAAAAACGCTTGTGATAGAGAGCGGCGATGGCCCCCAATCTCGTAATTCTCGCCGCTCGCATATGTGCAACCCCCGAGGCTCCCCGGTCACGTCACGCTTACCGCCAGCTTCTATAGGTGGCAGAATAGACCGTAAGCCGGCGAGGCTCGGGTCTGCAAATGCGGACGGACAATTATGGCACTGTGAGCGGAGCGGGAGGGACTGCGGATGTCCGGAAAGGGAAAGTCTGAACAAGGTGTGTTGCGTTCTCTCGGATGCACGTGTGAAATTACTCGCATACGGCATCGCGGGTCTCAGAGTGCTCGCAGAAAGCTCGGTCCGATCTCATAGTTCGAGGAGAAGCTTCTCGGTCATGTTTGAGTTCGGAGGGCGTGGGGAAAGGGGAGGAGGTTGAGTTACTAAGGGCTGGGCGGTACTAGTACTTCCCAAAATAAGGCTTGCTCTGCTTGCATGTGCACGTACACAAATGCAGACCATGGCAGTCTGACGTCAGGTGCGGCTAATGGGAGGTCCGGCACGAAAAATTGCCTGAGGCACCAAATATAGCTGCGGCTTGCAATGGTGATCGGCGGAGGAGCCGGACTGCGTGAAGGTGATGGTACGTGTAAACATGCTTGACAAATCCATCGCGCACTAGCTATGCTAGACGCGATTGACGGGCCTAGACCTGACCCAAGGGCTCTTCCGCCATCCGACAGAGACTGGCTTGGTTCACTTTCATGGAGACCCGCGGCGCCAATAGATCGAGGCCGCCGACTACTAGACATTGATATCCACATCGGGCATCAAAGCTTCGAACGTGACGCATCACACCACTCCTCCGCTGTTTTGCTCCAGGTAACACACGCGTTTAGGTTGCCACTGCAGCGCAGAACAACACGGGCAGTGACAGTCCGCGCCCTGCATGCTCGCAGTCCGCTCTCATTGAGGCCGACGGACGAAAGAGCCGCACAGCAGCATAAGCTGGAAGCAAGGCGCCTCCGTCTCAGCCCTGCGAAGGGCGACATCATTAGACCCACCGCATTGCGCCGCGAAACCTTATTTAACGAAGGGCACGTAATTCAGGCCGGCCAGCGCCCTCCAGTCCCGCCAGCAGCTCCAAATCTTGCTGAAACGGCTTTGTCTGCTGACAAGCCCAAATCAGCCTTGCACGCGCGCGGGAAAAAAGCGCCTTGCACGGAGAAGGGCCGCGGGTGATCGACGGCAACGGCACGCGCGCGCGCTCCGAGACTTGGTTGTCAGATTCGGGATGTTCCCTCCGGCGCGTCGAATGACGCAGAAGCCGCGGGAGCAGGGCGCGCGGATGCCGGGGACCGCGGTCGTTTAAGAAGGGCAGAAGCAAAGAATTATGGCTGGTCGTCGTGTGAGGCGCGCCGTCGGGCGAAACGAGATGAGGCGCTAAAGCACGGCGCGGCTAGGTCCAGGTCTCAGCTACAACTTGCTTTTTCCCTGTCACTGGCAAGCAAGCAAGTACTTGTCTTCCTCCGCGCGGCATGCTTTTTCGCGGGCCGGTCCCAGATTCGTCGCGTTGCGCATGAAGGAATCAAGGGCCTCTACGAGGGAGGCGCCGGCACGCTCGTCGCGCCGGGTGGAGAGGCAGGCAGACGCTGGCGTGCTGCTTCCCATCCTCCAACGGCCCGCCAGGCGCGAAGAATGGGTCCAACGGGCTGATCCCGCGTCTATCAGCGGATCTCTCAGCTCTGACGTGGGATTGCAACGCTGGAATGGAATGATGACGCGCATGCTGCGGCGAGGGCGCGGCTGCGCGAAGGCTGAACGGCTTGTGGCACACGCAGCGGCGCGGAGCATGGCGGGAGCGGGAACAAGAGCAGGAAAGAGCGAGACAGTGAGACCGGGAGACTGGCGGGCTCGCGACGCGGATGCGTACACGACCTCGTCTCGTCGCGTCGCCCGAGATTGCAGGAGATGACGGGCTCTGCGGGCGCGGCTGCTCCAATCATGCGCGCGCACTCTCACATGCGCGCTCATTTCGTCGGCCTCCTGAGCCTCGAGAAGACGACGACATGGCAGCAGCGACAGGTCGCAGGCGGCGTCGAGGGCAGCGGAACGACGGGCCCGGCAGGCTGAAAAGCATGGCCGTTTCGTGTGCATGGGTGTCGTCATGGGCGCGGTGGTGTCGACGCGGGCAGCCAATGTACGGCCGTACTCGCGCGGCGGCGCAGTCTTTTATCTCTCGCGGTCGTCGCGGGCAACAGTCGCGGGCAGACTCATGTTCGCGGGGGATGCGCCAGCATATGCAGGCGGCGCGGATCGTCGATGGAGGGCCAGCGACACCCATGGCCGCAGGCGTGCGGGATCTCGATAGCGCTCGCAGCCTGTGTCGCGGGCGGGTGGCAGTGGAACGGCCCACGAGCGGCGGGATGCCTCCGCAGCCGGCGTCGCACAGGCGCGGGCAGCACGAGGAGGCCGTTGCTGCGCACGAAATGAGCCCGCGAGCCAATTCGCGAGCCGTTGTGCCGCGGCGCGCTATCTGGCCGGCCGCCAATGAGGGCGCTGTGGCCGCGCTGCTCAGGCACGTCGCGCGCTCATTTCCCGCGCCCGCGCGAAAAGGGGGCCCCCATCCCCCCTCGGCTTCCCTGCGACAACGTGGCTTCCCGCGAAGGGCTGCGTTTGCGCGCGCCCACCGCCTGGCCGCGCGCGCCGCTTAAGTAAGGCGGCGGTTGGGCGCGGCGTGCATAACGCGCCCAAACAGGGAAATCATCACAGTCAATAGCGCTGGCGGCGCAAGTCCCGCGCACGTACGGGACCAGCCGGCCTTCCGGCCCCCGGCGCCGCCCACGACTCGCGCGTCCCCAAGCTCCAGCACCGTGCAATTTCTCCCTCGCACGTAGGGCCATGCCTCGCCGCCGCCCGCGCTCCCCTCGCCCGCCCGCCTCCAGCCCGATCGCCTCCAGCCGGCCGCCTGCAAGTCACTCGCCGCGCTGCGGAGCTCCCAGCCTTCCCGCGCCGCGCCCTCACCGCTCCGCGCCGTCGCGTCGGCCCAGCAGCGTTGGCCGGCCAGCTCACCCGCCGCGGCGCTTTATCCTTATCCTCGCCATTGCCAGCCAGCAATCTCACGACGCCGGTGGGGCCCGCGAGCACTGTGCCTATCTCAAACTCACCCGAGATTATCGGCGTTGGCGCCCGCTCTTCCAGAAGGCTGCTCGAAACGCGCATCGCCGGCGTCAGGCCTGCCCCTCCAGCCCGCGCGCGGGCGTAAACACGCCAGCCCGTCGGCGTGACTCAGGCCGCGCTGCTGAAAATCACCGAGCGCTCCTTTTGTGAAGATCTCCTCCATCCATCACGCTCCAGCGCGCACGCTCCACCGCCGCACGCTAGAAGCAGGGCGTTGCTCCTTTTGATCGATTAAAACGAACCGACTCTCCGGCACGCCTCCCGCCTACCGTGGTCCTGGACTGTCTCCACGTTGGACTGCAAGCCCTTTTCTAAACAGCCGCCGCACTTTTCTCTCTCACCTCTTCTGGACCCTGATTCTCTCCTTCTCCCCCGACCTACCTTGCTCTCCCAAGCCACTGTCTCTCCCGGAACAGCCCATCCTCTCCTTCCGCGCCGCCCGGTCCCCGACCCCCTTCACCCTTTACTCTCGCCCCGTTGTCTGTTCTGCAATGCGCACGGCAAGCTTATAGCACCTTGATCTTTACCACCGTTACCCGAGGCAGCTGTCTGGTTGGTGAGTTGGCTCCGCCCCGACGCGCCGCACGCGCCCCTGTGTTGACCGTAGCAGCTCCCCCCTCTCCATCTTCCCCCCCAATCCCGTGTCTCGCAAGCTACCGCTCGTGCTCGCCCACAGCTTCGCCATGACGGTTGCTTACGATTCGTCGTTTCGGGGCTGGTCTTCGGGCTCTCACGGAGCTGTCTGCTTAGAAGACAAGTTCGAGGTCCTGAAGGACGTCGGTGATGGAAGCTTTGGTAGCGTCTCGCTAGCACGCGTGCGGAGCGCCGGCGCTCACATCGCACGGAGAGGCACTTTGGTACGGCATCCGGCGAAAGAGACGCGTCGAGGGAAGCAATTAACCGCGAGCAGGTCGCCATCAAGACGATGAAGAAGACTTTCGACAACTTCAACCAATGTCTGGAGCTCAGAGAAGTCATCTTCCTGCGATCACTGCCCAACCATCCCCACCTGGTCCCCGCTCTCGACATCTTTCTCGACCCCATGAGCAAGAAGCTGCACATCGCCATGGAGTACATGGACGGCAACCTGTACCAGCTCATGAAGGCGCGCGACCACAAGCGCCTCGACTGCTCCACCGTCAAGAGCATTCTCTTCCAGATCATCTCGGGTCTCGAGCACATCCACGAGAACAACTTCTTCCACCGCGACATCAAGCCCGAGAACATCCTGGTCTCGACATCTGCCCCCGACACAGGCAACGCTTTCAAGAGATACTCCGCCCTCGTCACTCCTCCTTCCACTCCTCCCGCCTACACCATCAAGATTGCCGACTTCGGTCTCGCAAGAGAAACGCACTCCAAGCTCCCGTACACGACCTACGTCTCGACGCGTTGGTACAGAGCACCCGAGGTCCTCCTCAGGGCTGGCGAATACTCAGCGCCCGTTGATATTTGGGCTATCGGTGCGATGGCCGTCGAGATCGCCACGCTCAAGCCGCTCTTCCCCGGCGGCAACGAAGTCGATCAGGTTTGGAGGGTGTGCGAGATCATGGGCAGCCCCGGCAGCTGGGTCAACAAGCACGGCGCTAAGGTTGGCGGCGGCGAATGGAAGGACGGTATCAGGTTGGCACAGAAGCTGGGTTTCTCGTTCCCCAAGGTAATTGACTTTTGTAGTTGCGATGCTTGAGTGATGCTGATGATGTTACAGATGGCCCCTCACGCCATGGATACGATTCTGCAGGCGCCCGAGTGGCCTGCAAGCTTGGCAAACTTTGTCACCTGGTGCTTGATGTGGGACCCCAAGAGCCGCCCGACTTCTACTCAGGCTCTGTGCCACGAATTTTTCCAGGATGCCGTCGACCCTCTCCGCCCCAAGTCGTCCGCGTCGCGTTTCCTCAGCCGCAAGCACTCCGACATGAGCAACTCCTCTGGCAAGGATTCGACCGATTCCCCGAGCCTTACCTCGAAGACATCGTCTTGGTTCCGTAAGTCTTTGGTTGCCAGGGATAGCGCGCCCGCCGTACCGCAGCACATTAGCGCCCCGAAGCCCATCTCTCCTCAGCCCTCGCCGCAAGCCTCGAATACGTCCGCCGGAACCCTTACGACCAAGCAAAGACGGGATGCCGCGAAGAGGGCCACCTGGACGAATGGTGTTTCAGCAAATGGTGCGCCAATGCCAATACTACCTTCCATTCGACCAATCTCACCTCTTTCCGATGCAGTCACCGCCCAGGCCAACCATAACCCCGCGAACGAGAAAGCGTCGAAGAAGATCGGTCGCCAATTGTCGCTCGCGTCGCACGGTAACCACTATGCAGATATCCATCGCGCCGAAGCCGAGCGGGCCCTGAACGGACAATCCGGTGGTCTCGCGTCCCCGTCAAACCCATTCAAGGAGGGCTTCTTCTCGCACCTTCGCAAGCGCGCAAGGCGACTTTCTGGTCGGTACCAAGCTCCACCTTCCCCCGCGTCAGGCGACATCGAAGCGAGCGCAGGGTGCTTAGCTTGGGGCAGCAGCAGCAACCGGCACTCGATGAACATTGATCCCCCTCCTGCGCCCACGAGCAACCCGATGCAGCAGTCAGAATTCGCGGAGATGGACAAGGCGTTGCAGCACGTGCGGTGCAGCTTGGAGGGACTCTCACCTGCGGGTAGTGTGAAGACGTCGGCATCGCCGCGTGTGGCAAGCAACCCGATGCTGAAGCGACACCATTCCTTGCCTCACGGAAGCGACAGTAATGGCCGGGGCCCCATTTCCAGCAGAACCCGTCGCGCCCTCCAGCAGCAAACGACGCCTAACCACCGGTACGAGACGCCCAACGAAGAGGAAGAGCTTCTCGATGAGGCCCTCACCACCGCGCACAAGGCTTCCAAGCGACTGGCCAGAAATGACGGACCGACAAGCAACCCGGCATATCTGACACCTTCCCCATCTGCAAATCGCAACGTCAGCTTTGGACACGGCGACTACTCCACCCCGACGAAGCCCGTCGACATCGCCAAGCGTCAGACGCAAAGTAACGATCCAAAGTGGCCGACCCCGCCATACGAGGAAAATGAGTGGGCTGCCGCTGCAGCAGCGAGTATTTTCGCTGCGCAGAACGCCCACCGGTGATTCTTGATCCGGCCTTCTGCACTTCCTCACATTTTCGACGTTTATTTCTGCTCATACGACTAATTGTAATCGGATCGATAAAAAAATATCCTCTGACGGCCAATATCTCAGCGATTCCGGATCGGCGTCATAACGCATTCCTCCAAAGCGCGCGAGGAATCTCCGTCAGGCACGGATCGGCGGCAACTCAAATATAAAATGGAAGGAGCAAGGGAGCGTTTGGTGTTTGACGGCGTTTTGTTCCCCACAACGAGGTCAACTTCGACTTTTCTGGCTAACCGACGACCATTGACGTCAAGTCGGCAGCCACTGTGCGTTTATTTCGACCGAATAATTTTCTATCGGACTCGCAGCTTTGATTGCGAGAAACATTTGGCGGCATAACTTTGCTCATATCTACGGTGTCAAGGGAGGCAAGGGAATTTGGGATTAGGTAGTCGTTTTTTCTTGTTCGCTTCATACCCCCCCTCCCGGCCCTCTGCGGAAGTGGCCAGGCTGTTTGATGCTTTTTGCTGTTTGTCGTTGTCCCATGTTTTTTTTTTGGCGGCATACATACCACTCACATCACTCCACTACCGAGCACCCGAATAGTTAGACCTACAGCATACCCTTGTTTCTATCAGCACGGAAAGCGAGTTTGCTTTGCTCGGCGCTATACCCCCTTTCGTACCGCTTTTTGTTGATTTTGATTTGAGGCTTGCCTCTTTTGGGGCAAGGATTGAAGCGAAGACACAGCTTGTACAGCATCACTCACAGCGGCGGATACCCACATACACGCCAGCGTTGCATCTCCATCCCATCACTACGTTTTCTTTGTCTAGCTAGCGGGAAAATCCCACGGCGAGAGGCGGCATACGTCCTCGCATAACACCACATCACAAGACATCTTTCCTACCTTTCCTTCTTCCTGTACCATAAAGCCCAAGGCGCGGGCGAGAGCGGCCGCGGGGGCGCGGCAGCCGAGAATGAGTCGAGACGAAACCTGGCGAGATTGGTTTTTACGGGCGGATGGATCCATCAGGGTGGGGAATCCATGGGCAAAAAGAAGAGACGGTGTGGAGGATCACACGACGGTGCAGTAGCGCTTGCAGGCCCGAAGTGGGTTCTCATTCGTTCGTCACGGCTTTCTCGCTTCTCGCCGAGCTGCTCTCGTTGGCCACGGCTTTAATTTTTTTCTCTACTCTCAGCAGTTTCTTTAGACCGACTTTTTGGACTTTCCTTTGTGTGTCTTTTTTTATCTCATCGCTCTTTTCCTTGGCTTTATACTCTTTTCGGAAAGGATACCACTGTCACATCAAGGTTTTGCTTTTAAGGGGGGGATGGAAAAGGGCTCTGGCTGTTTGGCTCTGTTTCTACTTGTTCTCCTTCGTTCTGTACTATAGTATACACTCGATTGTTGTAATTCCGGCTGGCGACAGCCGCAGATACACACCTGCTGGTTTAAGGTTCCTCATATTATTCTAGGTAGCAGCGGAGGAGACGCGGTAGAGACGGCGGGCTACTACAAACGGGAAAGGGAATCAAAGTAAACGGAGTGAGTGGCTCAAGCGCGCCGTCGGTCGATGGCGTGGCCCTCCGTTATCGTCGTCATCATCATCACCGTCTTCGTGTTCTTCATGATTGCCAGTGCCATCTCCGCCACGCATCGCCGAGTGACGAGATGAACGAGGGTGACAAGGCCCCGTCGGCGGAAGTGGCAGTGGGGGGTGGGCATCCTGCATGATGATGGCCTGCCTCCCTCCCTCCTTCGCCTCACGCTTCGCCGCGTTCGCTGGGCTCACGGGCTCCGCGCTGCTCAAACGAGCGCTCTGCTTCGATTCAATCGGGAACAAGCACGGTGCGGAGCGCGGCGCGGTGCGGTGCGGTGCGGTGCGCTCGGCTGATAGGTGTGCTCGATTCACTCCCACGGTGACATGCGATGCGATGAGCGGTTAGGCTGTGGGAACCCTTGCCCGCTTCCGACCAACAGGACAGGCGGCCAGCCGGCACGCGTGCGCGCACACGCACACGACGCACACGCACACGCACACGCGCGCACAACTGCTAGCTACGCTAGTGATTGGATTTACATACATACACTATTGTGTGAAATGTCTGTGTGTATGTATGTATGTATGTGCTGGAGCATGCGTTCTGGTATAACCTTCCCCCCCGAAAACCCCGATCCCGAACCGACCGTCATTACCGATGGTACGTTGTTGTTGGGATCCATCATCCTCGGCTGCCTATGGCTGTAAAATTCAATGCTTTTTTTTGACTCTCCGTTCGTCATGCGAGATGCCGCAATGCAGTGCAGTGCTCATGCGGCGTGAAATAAGTTAACCCTGTCTGCCGTGGCGCTCGTACCGCCCATCCCATTCCATCCATCCACTTGCGCCGCGTGGGGCGCTCTTGCTCTTCGTCGTTGGCAAGCTTTCTTGCTTGCCTGCTTGACCGGCGGGGGGCGGGCAGTGGCGGTGAAGCCGGATGGAAAATCTACGGATACGCGGTGGGGATCATTTCGCGCGGTGCGGGCTGCATAAAGAGAGCACATCATTCATCATCGTCGGCCGGCCGGCGGCGGCGGCGGCCACACACACACACAGTCTTTGGTTTAGCGGTGGCGGTGTGGGCGTGGTTGCATACGTGTGTGCCGGCACCGGATGGTTGCACTGCCACCGGGGGGGTTTGGATGGAGCCTCGGTGGGTGGAGGCTGGGGACCCTGAGTTGGAGTGTTGTTGATTGCTGCTCTGGGTTGGTTAGTTACGTGGTGGCGCTGACGAGCCGCTGGACGACGGCGGCCTTGCGATGGGTTGTTGGCGTGAGCTGGCTGCGTTGTGCTGGCGCCAATGACGTGGACGGATGGGCCGCTGTCTATCGCTGGCACGGCAGGCGCAACTGCTCGGCGGGTGAGCAGGTTTCGCGTAGACGACACGACAACAATGGCGCGTCGTGTTCGCGCCGGGTCACGGGATCGCGGGGGCGGCGGGCCAGACCCTGCGTGGGTTCGTCAGTAGTCAACAAGCATGCGCTGCGCGTGCCGGGGCGATAAGTCAGCGGTCATGCAAGGCCGTTGGGCACACAGCGGGCTGCGCATGGCTTGCTGGGCTGGCTGCTGGTTGGGCGCTGCGCCCGTCGGCCGCAGGTTTTCTTCCAAATTCTCTTTTTTCTCCGACTCAACCACTGCCCGCGCTTCACCACTCACCGGCCTCCGATCTTGCCATCCATCCTCGTCGGCCCGTAGCCCGGGCAACACCTGCCAGCCCCAATCCGGCCAAGGCGACGCCCACGACAGCGAAGCCCGCATGTCCTCAGCCCACTTGGTGAGGTGTGAGAGTGAGAGAAGGAATCCAAGCCAACGGATCGCCCCCAGCCTTCCTTCTGATCGACCGACCAACCGCATTTTCCTTCCTCTCCGTCTTCTTTTTATTTTTTTGCTTTTCCCGTCCCGCCGGGATTTTCTTCAGCAACAGCGGCGCAGCCCCACAGCGCCCAGCCACTTGTTTTTCTCCCGGCTCTTCCTCCTCCTCCGTGATTCCTTCCAGACGCCTTTCCGGCCATTCGCGCGCATGCATCGGATGCACTTGCGTGACGCGTGCATGTCTGCACCGCGCATCAATATTGCGCATCAATGCTTCGCGCAGCCAGTCAGCCAGCAGGACGAACTCGGCGGTGTGCGCCAGCGAAACGGCGGACGCGGGGAGCTGTCGAAGTGGGCAAAGCAACGCAAAGCAGAGCAAAAGAACGCAAGGAAACATTATTCAATCAACCCAGCCACGTAGGCGTAGGCGTCCCCAGCTTGCTGGTCTGCCAATTGACTTGTTGCTTGCGAGCACGACGATCCGTACGAATGAGACGTGTTTACTTTTTGCGTTGCTGTCAGCTCCGCTCTTGCGCGCTGTCGTTTTCGCCCTTCCACTCCCCCCGCTCGAACCCTCCCTTTCTCCTCCGATGACCGGCCGGCCGGCGCCAAGTAGCGGGCGCTGGCGACGCGGTCTAGAGTCCAGCCAGGCAAAGCGACGGCGGCGGCGGCGGCAAGGCCCGTCGGGGGTGGCTGCAGCGAGATGCCGTACGACGGGCTGAGGCGAGTCGTGGTTAGACGGTTTCCTCTTTGTCTCTCTCTCGTCCCTCTCAGCTGTGTGTGTGTCTCATCTCGCTCGTCCAGATTGCTCGATTGGGAAGTGGAAACGAGAGAGAACGACACACCGCCAAAGCTTCGCGGAAACTGCCATTGCACGCGCGAAATTTTCGAAGACCACTCCTCCTCCTCCTCCCCACAAAAGCAGGAAAGGTTTCTGGAAAGAGAGTCGTAGACATGTGACTGAATCTTGACGCAATGCGGCTTGAAGATCCGCTGCTCTGCGCTGTATGATGGGGATCACGCATGGGTGTCTTCGCCATGGCCTTGGGTATGAACAGAGTACACGGAAGAGCGGTCTGGCGCATCGTCAGTGCACCGCCGCTGCCGCCTTTCTTTCTGCCCAGCCTTTCTGCCGCTGCGTTCCGATTAGCGAGAGCGACTACATTAGTGTCTACAAGTTCCAAGAAGGCGGCCCGAGACAAGAATACAACACCGGGCTAGAATGTCTCGGGCGGCTCTTTCGGGCCTGTGGATCTCTGACCGGTCGTCTCGGTGTTGCACGGCCGGTACGGAGAGACTTGTAGAGGATTTCTTGGAGGAGGCGCCGACGAACGGCGCGGCGCGGATGGTGGATGATGAGTTGGTGGCCGCTCTGCGGCGGTGCGGTGCGGTGTGTCTGGTCGTCCGTCCCGTGACTGGTCGTCCTTGCTCTTGTGTCTTTTCGTGCGTCGATTGACTGCTGTTGCTGGCACCGCCACATCACTGCTGCTGTCATCGTCGTGCTAGTGGCACGCCTGGATCGTGATGATGCCACACGACACGATATCCGGTCGAGCAGGGACAACTCGCTGCGACGCTGTCGTAGTCGTCGTGGCCGTCGCGGGCGGCTCCTTGCCTCGTTGCGTATGGCGTTGACTGACCGGAAGTGGGCTGCTCCAGCACTAGCCTCCGTCTTCTGCGTGCCCGTGATGATGTGCTGCCTCTTCGTGCTTCTCTTGCTCGCGCGAGGCGGTGTGTATGACTAAACGAGAGGCCGCTGATTACTCTACAACGCGACCATCGTTCTGCCGTCTGCCTCACCAGCCACGTGATTTGCTTGTTTCTCCGGAAGATCACCGTTGAGGCGTGATGCCCGCTCCCAGCCCCTGTCCGTGTCTTTTTTTTTTTTCATGCGTTCGGGCTGCTCATCCCTCCCTCACACACGGCCTCGGTCCGTGTCCCACGCAAGGAAGGTCCGCCGCAGGGACGAAGCAGAAGAAAAAAAATTAAATGAACAAAAAGAAGAACAGGAAGCTCAGGATAAACTCGGGTCCGTTCACCCCAAAAAAAAAAATCCAATAAAAAGCACGATGACGCCGATGACGATGATGATGAAACCCCTCCCTCCCTCCCTCCCCACGGGAAGAAGCACAAGCACAAGCATTGAGCCAGGCAGCGGCCCCCGATTCCAGAAGCCGCGCCAGAACAAAGGAAAAAAAGCTCCGTTGCCACGCCCCCCCTTCGGGCCCGCGCGCGCGCGCGCGGCATGATAGTGATAAGCAACGGGCGTGTCCGCGGCCCCGACGCTCGGAGAGGCGGTGTCGAATGGGGAAATGGCGCGGGTGAGTGTGCGCCGTTCGTTCGTTCATATGCACGATAATAGACAGAAACGGTCGACTCCTCATGCTGGGCCGTGCGGGGGGGAGGGGGGGTGGACGGTGGGGGCTTGCGTCTGTGGTGGTTTCTCTTGCTCTCTCTAGGGTGCTAAGTAAGCTCCCGGCATAGTGTGTGTGTGTGTGTGTGTGTCCGTCATCCTTCCATCCGTGCTTCCAGAAGGAGTGGCGAAGGATTTCGAGACGATGTCGTGCAGGCGCTGGGCTGGGTTGCCTGCTGTTTTGGGTAAAGGAGGGGCGTTTTTTTTTTCGTTTACTGGCGCGGCTCCACTCGTGTTGGGCTGTTTATATGAAGAGAGGCTGGCGCTTCGCTTGGCGTTGGCGGTCTGTCTCTAGTTTCTGGAATGGGTTTGGCTTGGATGGGGACGGGAGGGGAGAGGTGTGGTGCAATGATGATCGTCGTCACATGTAAAGTGGGCGTAGGTAGCGCTGGCTTTTGGAAGGGGGCTGCGAGTGAGCGGTCAGAGCTGTTAGGGGGTGTTGTGCGAGGGGGTTGGTTTTCTGCCGTTGCGAGGGTGGTCACTGATTGCCTGTTCTGGAAAAGGACGAGAGTCTGGAGGTGGTGCACTTGAGAGCGCTGGGAGCCAGAGGCGCGTGTTTGCGTAAGCTGCTCCTCATGAGAGAGCCAAGGTCATGTCGGACAGGGACGTTTCGGAGAAGCTCAGTCATTGGAAGTTGACAGCGTCGAGCAGTGTCTCGTGCTCACCCGCAGCCAGGGGAAGAGGAAGGTCTACGTTGCTCTTGTACGGGAATCTCAAGATCGTTTATTATTATAGACTTGTAGAGAACACCGAGATAGAACAGTCTGGTAGTTGTTCTTGGATGTCGACGAAGGAAAAACTGTACGCCCGCCATCTCTTCAACGCGTCAAAGAAGTTTTCGGCTACTGTGGTGCCGTCTGCGTCTCCTCCTGTATCCAGAAGCCATCGGGATATCGAACTGAGGAGGGTCAGGATCCAACGTCTCTGGGGACCTCTTCTTCGCATCCTTCACGGCTTTCTTCAGCGAACTGCGGGCCTCTCTGGCCTGAGTGAGGAGCAATTCGGCTTGCTTGCGGAGGTGGCTGTAGTCCGGCTTCGACCTGCCATGGTTTCTGAATGCTTTCTCCAGCGGATTCACAACGATCTTAAGGAACTGGTTGTTGATGGACACAAACTCCGTCTTCGCCTGAACTTTAAAGAATGTCAGTCCGCTTTTGTGTTTGGAAAATACAAACACTGATGAACTGATCTTCACCTGTCTTCTCTGGCAGCTCGGCGTCCTGCTCCAAGAGATCTCTCATCTGCTTTGAATCTCCCTTGAAGAGCCTGCGGATATCGGCCTCGCCCGTTCTCACACTCCCTTCTTCCTTCAGGAGCTTGTGCAGCTCCAACGCGGACCCTCTCAGCCTCGCGATTCCGAAGAACGATGCAATCGGACTCTGATCCTCTTTGATCTTCTTGAGTAGTCGACGTGCCTTCCTTGAGTTCCCCCGAATGCTTTGGTCAAAATTCCCGGCTTCCCTGCGTGGTGGCAGCGGAGGGGTTGGCTCCGGATCCGGCTCACGAGGCTTTGGACGACGCCTGCTGGGCTTCAGAATCGACTTAGGTATTACACCGCGGTCTGCATGCTTGCGGGCCATGATTGCAGATAAGACTTGTCATAGCGCGGATGAAGAAAGGATTCGAAATCCTACGAGCTGATCAGTGTGAGCTCGCACACCTAAATACTCTCATTCTCAGCCTCAGTGACTCCAAGAGAGCCAGCAAAGCTTGCATGGCGGGGCATGAGTGGTTTGTATGCAGGTAAGACGAGGGGGTCCATTTACAACTGCTCGGTTGTGCGGATGCATGGCGGATTGCCAAATCAGGCACTTCGCAGCTGCGAGCTCAACGAGAGAGCCAATGAGGATATAGACGAACGTATCCTACCAATAACCCTTTGGTGCAACATCAGCTCTACCCTCGCCTGTAAAGAGGATCGGCGCGACACACGTCACGCTACGTGTACCATGGACACCATCTTTGAAGCTGATCCAAACAAAGACGTCAAAGTTGGAACGTCGAGTATGGAGGACACACATGCCTTCAAGACTGATCTTTGATCGGGGGGTTTTGGGCAGCAGCTCTTCCAGTAGGAACTCCGCTGTGAGAAACGCCACCGAAACAAACACATGTCAGAGATCTGCAAAATATGAACGCATTCCAGGGCCAGCCCGAAAGCACCGATTCCCACCTGGTATGGCGATGGAGGATGAGCTGGAAAACATTCGTGTGACTTCACCAGGACATGAGAAGATCTTCATGGCCCATCCGAAGCATTTGCCACAAGGCGTACGTGGACTTTTACACGGCCATCGAAGACGTCTTTAACAACCATGATATTGATCATCCCTGACGCGAGAAGTGCTTCAACGTATTATGTGTGCGATGTATCCTGCGCCAGCTCCGCTGTCTGTCATGCACTTTGGATTGATCAGTAGACTACCATGTGCTCCATTTTGCCACATCCACGCAAAAAAGGACGGACAAATGTTCCTCTTTGAGGACCAGACTTTTATCCTTGAGCTCACGATATACCCACCCCTGGCTTTTGCCACTTTGTACCTGCTGATTGAGCACCGCAGCCAGTTTTGATATGTCGTCCTGTAAAAGAGCAGGCGCAGCTCCTGCAGTGGGGTTCAAGGACAGAGATAACCATCCTCGGCATACAGAGCGTCTTGATTTGCACAAATATCATGTGGACATGAATGCGTTGTTCTTGCCCTAAAAACAGGTGGGACAGGAATTGGGTTCAACCGACTCAGCATCCGAGACTGAGGCTTCGAATCTGGATATCTAATATCTGCTTTCTCTTGAGTCTATGATGTACTTGAGCACGAAAAACACAGGTATCATTTTCGCGTGTGTGTCACGGACCGTGGTGATTTCTGTAGTGATGTATATCTGTTGAATTCAGCAACTCCATGAGTTCTAAATCGCATGAATCTTTACGCGACCCTTCCCCCTATTCCACCTATCATACAATCTGTCAACATCATGTATATAGCAGACCTCTATAGCATCACGAAAGGACTAGTCAGTTGCACGTCAATTAAGCAGTTGCACTCCTATTCAGACACCGGAGCGATTCAGAGATGCTCTCACAGGTTCTTCTCAGGCTCCTGAGCCTCGACGCCATTGTCATTAGCCCCGCTATCGCAAAGAAAGAACGCTGTCACGGGAACTATATGCAGTCTAACGGTTTGCTTCGGGCAGGCGCGCTCACTCCAGGGCAGCACTCCGACCAGGAGATCACTGCTGTGCCCTACCATCTCATCACTCTCTACTATCATGCCTTTAGGAGTACTCTCGAGGCCTTCTGCCGGCCCTCTCCGCTATCTGAGCGCGTTGGTGGGGGCCACGCACCTTGGCCTGATGCTGCGCATCCCGCTTGATCCCGAATGGGGCAGTTTCGAGCAAATGTGTTCGGGTGGACCGCTTGAAGCGTTGCAGTTGACTTTTCTGGGCGGTTGGCTGAGGAAGCTGCCGAAGCTGCGCTCGCTCGACATCACCGTCGAACCGCCGACGGACCTGGACTACGGAACCCGTGTGCAGGCACCACCAACTCGACATGGGACGTATGTTTCCTACAAGCACTTCAAGGCTCTCTGTCACTACTTCACGAAGTGTGTCGCCCTCCTTTCCTCCGACCTGCTTGGAGAGTCGCGCTTTTCAACCAAGAAGTTCAGGATGAGTAATGCCGCGAACGACAACTCCTCCGCTTCCTCATTTCCTTCCTCCTCGATGATCGATAAGGAGGGCGATGAAAAAACAAGCAGTAAAGACCAACCCACTCCTCCCCCAATCTTCGTCCCGGTTGTTCAGCACCTGGAGCTACGCAGCGTGCCCATGTGGGACACTGACGGCTTGGAGGACTCATCCTGCCGCACGCGCACTCGCTGCGCACCATTGAGCTCAGCGGTCTTTTCTGCAGCGACTTGTGCGGTCTTCGCAGCCTTGACACGGATGACCCGTTCCATGCGAAGGTGTTGTAGGCGTGTTGAAACGTTGAGAATCTCGACGGTCTGGCTGCTGACGGTTGGCTCTCATCGCCGCTCAGACCCTGCAAGCACGGCGATGTGGAATGGGAATACTTGCTATGTTGGCAATAGTAGAGCGGGTTGTGGATCTGTGGAGACACTCCAAAAGCGGTGTTTGGTACTCCGATGAGTACAATTGTCTTTTCTCTTGTCACATACCCTGCCAGCAGATGCAGAGTCTCAGAGATGTCGCAGGGTGTCAGTGGTGTCATGTCACTCACTCTTTCATAGTGAACATACATGTGAACTCATCACGTCCTTGCAAGCAGATTAGAAATCTCAAGCTTAAAAGCGGAGGCCCTCTCTTCCTAATCGACACATCAAGTATATTCACTGTCACTGTGCTGCTATCGAACATGCGCATTCCTTCACTTTCCTTTGCCTCGCTCATTGTCCCTGCTAGTTGGTCGGCGCAACCCAAACGCCTACCAAACAGTAATGATGGCCTGCAGCACGAAATCTCGCTGCTCTGCATCTTGAGGAAAAGAAACTGGGCTGGATCATCTGTATGATTTCTTGGTGAAGATTCATATCCTTTTATAGGCATGAGCTTGATGGATACTGGCATAGCTGGCGCGGTATGAGCTTTTGGTGTTGGTCCAGAAAACATAGAACACACATAGTTTTGGGAAAGGCTTGAAGTTTCGAAAGAGTAGAACTTTTTCGCTAGACACAGACGAGCCATAGTTGTTCACGCAATACTTTTGAACTAGAGCACAATATGTGGCCGCGACCGAAAGAGCAGGTACACACATGCAACTCTTTTTGACCTGAGACCGGGTCAGTCAATCAATCTTGACTGTCCCGTCGTGGCTTGTACTTACTCCACCACAGCGGGGACTCAACCGGACGATCGAGGTATAAAACTGTCTTTTGAGTGGCATCTGGAGTTGAAGTATTTAGATTTAAATATATGGCTCGAAAAATGGTATTTAGCTAAGTGTATGGATGCTTCAACTCGGACGACTCAGTTACGTTTTTGCTCAAAGTGTTATAGCAGTCGGACTGAATTTCACGCCTGGGGAGTGCGCACCAATCTTCCAGTCAAGGAACCCTTGAGTACAATGTTCTGTCATCTACATACATTCCATATCCTCGTCTGTATTTCCTCGACATACATCCGAATCTATTACCCAAGAACCCTCAAGCCACTACCAAACATTCAAACCCATGCCACGACACAACATCAGCACGAACGACCACAACATCCCTCAGGGTATTTCTCTGCTGCAACAATCTACATCAATCCCCACCTCCTCCCACGACACTAACCTTCAAACCACCAAAAACCCACACGAGCCGCCGCCAAGAGGAAACCATAGAACGCCTCCCATATATGCACATATGCCACCCGACCGTGCGAAAAAGAAAGTTCCCTCCCTCCATACCGAAAAGCCCATGCTCCCATTCCGAATGTTTCCCGTCCGTGGATAATGCTGTTGTTTCCCCCCCCTTTTTTTTTTCCTTTCTACCACCCCCCACCAATGCTACTAGCCAACCCGGCCACCCTCTCCACATCACTGACCCCCTTCTTACTCTTCCCTACATCGCTCTCCACCTTCCTGTAGCTAGTCGCCGTGAGCTGCTGGACAGACGAGCCCGTCACGGCAGCCCAGCGGTCCAGAAAAGCGTGGATGCGGGAAGGGGAGATGCCGTTAACGAGGGGGAGGTCATCCGAGTTGCTTGTCCGCCAATTCGACGGGGCGGTAGTGGAGGCGGTAGCAGAATCGACGTCCATAGCGGCGTCGTTGTCGGCGTCGCCCATCTCCTGATCGTCTTCCTCTTCCTCGGCCTCAGACGACGACGAAGCGGAGAAATACGCCTCGTCCACCTTCTTCAACCACTCCTTCTGCTCCTGCGGCCCCGGCTTTGTCGCGGGCGGCACACCCTGCTCCTCCTCTCCCCCTCCCGTCACCTCCGCCAACTCCCCTACCTTAATTTGCCCACCCCCATTCGTGCAACCGCCCGGACAAGCCATCACCTCGACGTACGCGTACTCGCCGCCGTCGCCACCACCACCGCCCGCCTTCCCTGCTCCAGCCGCACCACCACCAGGCCTTCTCGCAGCGCCCGTCCTAGCGCCAGGCATGCGACTCGCACGCGCAGGCTTCAACCGCCGAACCAGGTTCTGAATGTTCCTGAACCCGTAGAAGCGTGCCGTCTTGACGATGGTCTCGCCCTGCGCGCTCTTGAGCACGTACTCGACGACGTCGGCGTTGCGGCCGCGCTCGACGTGCAGCGAGGAGCCGGGGTGCTTGGCGGCAAAGGTTTGCATGATGTGGTACAGGTAGCCGCCCGAGGTGCCTGCGGCGGGTTCGCCGTTGTTGCGGCGGCGGGAGCGAGGAGGGGGGAAGAGGAAGGCGTCGAGCTGGGGGTCGGGGAAGCGGGGGCGCTGGGACCGGGAGGGGGGTTTGGGTGGGAGGGAAGGAAAGTGGATGTTCCGGGTTTGGGCGAGCGTGAGAAGCTCGCGGGAGGTGATGACGCAGTCGACGTCACGGACGCCGGTGGTGGAGGAGGAGGATGCTGGGTCGGAGGAGAGCCAGGCGGAGGAGGTGAGTTCGGAGCGGCTGGCTTCGAGCTTCTTGTCGAAGCACGGCATCACTGCTAGATGCCAGACGCTTTCCGGAGGGATGCCATATTTGCGGTAGAGAACGGATTTAATGAGCGTGCCGGTCAAGGCCTGGGGGGACTTCATGCGTGAAAGATGAGGAAGGACGTAGGGATGCGTCTTCTCGGCATAACATATCCAGCCGGGGCATGCAGACGTCAAAATAGGTTTCTTCGGCACAGCGGTGGCCGAACCTTCTTCCCCGGATGCCGGCGTCGAAGGATTCGAGAGCGCGGATACAACCTCGTCCGCCGCAAGCACGAGCGCGGCCTCCCGCACGACATTGGTGTCAATGACCCAGGTAAAACCGCTGCCGTACGTACCCCCACTTCTTACTCCTTCTGGCCCGCTCAGCAGTTGCTCGACCATGTGCCCGGCTTCTCTTTCGCTGATGCCGTACGTAGCAGCAATGCTCGCGCGTGCCTGGGGACTGACGCTGGCAACGAATATCTTCCCTTCACCCACAGCACCTGCTGCTCCGTTATGCGCCCCATTTGCGGACCCGTTGGCGTGCTCTTTCGATAGCCACGGCAGCGCCAGTTCCGGGTATGTGTCAAGCGTGTTCAAGACTTCAGTGTGCGACTGCAGCGACACGAGTACGGCCTCGGCGGAGGTGACGCAGCCGGAGCAGGCGAGGCAGTCTGTCAACGAGATCTGTGCGGGCGGCGGGTTCGCGGCGGCGATCTGGTCTTCGGTCGTGACTTCGTATGGGTTCTGATAAATCGAGCGAACAAATCAGTACTGTGAAACGACACTACGGGGCGCGGAGTGTGCTGCTTACGGAGCCATCCTCGGGCCCCGCGGGGATCGTCTCTATGGGTTTTATGCACGCGACGCCGGGAGAAATGAAATCGTTCAGATCGTCGGCGGAGAGAATGGCGCTCATGGTGGGCGGAAGGAGGGAGAAAAGAGGACGGCGCGCTCAAATGAAACTGTACAACAAGCGTGGCGGTGGCATCCAGGAAGTCGAGTCTGAGTCAAGGGAAACGGAAAAGAAGCAGCAACGGCGAAGGCTGGTATGTCATCGCGCAGCAGCGATTGCGGTGGCGGTCGGCCGCCGACGTCGGCCTATCGATAAGCCTGCGTTTCTAAGCACTCAGCGTTTTTCCGCGGCAGGCCCCGCCCTGACCGCCTGCCCTATGCGGCAAAGCGCCAGGGCTGGCCGCAGCTCACTGCCGCCCGCCGTGACACTTTCTTTGACATCCGCCGAATCTTCCACGCCGCCTTCACCGCACAACCCTCCGCCACGACCTGATCGCTCGCCGACCGCGCACACCGTTGTCCACCGAAACCTACAGTCGCACGCTCACTCGCCATGTCGCAAGCCTACCAGCCGCCTACCAGCAACCTCGGCAACCAGGGCGCCAGCAGCGGCGCTGCTGCCTTCGAGGATACCACCAAGCCCGTCGCCTACCTGTGCGGCGACTGCGATGCCAAGGTTATCCTGCGCCGCGGCGACCAGATCATGTGCCGTGAGTGCGGTCACCGCGTGCTGTACAAGGAAAGGACGAACAGGTGAGTTTGAGCGCGACAGGTCTGCTTTGGGTCCTGAGGCGGTTGAACCGGTAGCATTGGGCGAGTCTTGTCAAAATGAGATGCATCATGTCTATTTGAGGTGGAAGGCGCTGGAGCAAACCGCAAATCAGGAGAAGCAGCATGAAAGAGCGCAGAGGGCTGACAAGCGGGATGTAGGATGGTCCAATTCGAAGCGCGCTAGTTTTCTCGCAAGCAAGATACCAACACGAGCGGACACTACGGCATTATTCAAATGACGTTAGAGAAGAAGGAAAAATCTCGCGGTCGAGACGTTGTACAGGGAGAGTGGTGAACAAAATAGAAGCTCTCCCGTTCTGGACGCTTGTGCTGAAGCTACTTGTATCACATGACGTCTTCACGGCACACGCCCCGGCGGCTACGGCAACTCTTGAGAGATAGGCCAAGCACGCTTGCGGACGAGAAAAGGCGTTATTTGGTCCGGAATATTTTGGTTTATGGATAGCGGGAGTTTTGAATAGCATGTGCGAAGCCGCATTGAGAGCAGAGGAAGACTCAAAAGCCAACTTGTCTATTTCTCAGCTTCTCTGACCTCCTCTAGTCAACGTTCATGCCTGTTATGCTCCCTCCACCTGAACCGAAACTTAGTCTAAAGCCAACCTCACTACTCCAATCAAACCCAGGAATACGCAATGTTAATCCCTTAAGTCTATCAACTGAAAAACGTACCTCCGGCCACTCATACCCCTCAATCAATGGATTTAGTGAGATCCCACATACTACTGCTATTCCGCCCTGCTCTTGTTCTTGATTCACGATCCGCCCACCCGTGCTTCACACACCAGATCCCTTCAGACATCATCTACCCAACCCCGCCAACTACCGACCAATGGACGAGCCACCTTAGCCAACCACGCCATATACGAAGCTCCGCCCGCCGTTATTGACTTAAGCTATTTCTCAGTAGATCCAACCACATCTGTTCTCATCAACTCGCCATTCAACATGCGTGTGACACGCCTCGCTTTGACAAACCGACAATCAGTAAAACCAAAGGACACACGCATGCATGGCAGAGCAGACTTGGAAAAGAGAAATCGAACAGATAAAAGGAAAACTGGATGTTTTTTTTTTCGATCTGACGTTTTTAATGCACTATGCCTTTCTCCGCCCGGTTCTACTTCACCCCTC
The DNA here is from genome assembly GCA_037356115.1 of Neofusicoccum sp. Z2. NCBI lineage: Eukaryota > Fungi > Ascomycota > Dothideomycetes > Botryosphaeriales > Botryosphaeriaceae > Neofusicoccum > Neofusicoccum sp. Z2. The sequence goes on from JBAWJY010000033.1 coordinate 150,284, forward strand.
CACCTCTCCACGCCCCTCCTTTCCGTCCAATACCCATAATCGACGGACAATGAAAACCCACGATGACATGACGAGAAAAGACGTTCTTTCTTTCTTTCGTTCATGCAGACAAGCGGACAGACAGGCACATATGCAAGGCGGGAAATACGAGATGAAAAAAAAAGAGAAAAAGCTTATCGTTTCAACTTGATTTCCCCTCCCTTCCTCCGTCCCATCCTCGTTTCCTTCCCATTTCGCTTCACGCTTTACCCCTACACCCAACCACACACAACCTCATACATGCATACATTTACCACGTAAATCCCCCTTCCCCCACAGACCACCACCACCACCAACAACAACAATAATGGCTATATAGATCAATGCCGACATCAGCTAGATGCAAAGACCTCATTCTCTCACGCGTACCCACCCGCCCGCCCGCTCGCTCACACTACACCCGCGCGCGCATCAGAAAGAATTTCAACAGGACGAGGGGTTACTTGGTCTCGAGAAGAGCAGCAGCAGCAGTAGTAGCCCGCCTCCCCCCCACTTACACAACAACGCCAGAGAGAGTTTAGAAAAAAAAAAAAGGGTGGACATTGGCGACGACGTTTGATGCACGAATACGCGCATCTTCGATGAAAGAAGTAGTAACGTAGAGTAGAATCCACATCCGTAAATGCATGCATGCATAGCATTACCGCCCCCCCTCCCACCTCATGCAAGAATGAATCGAGGTAGAGAGGGACGCAGAGAGAGCGCGCGCGCGCACGCGCGCGCTTGAAACTAGTATAGTGGTGTTGGTCATGGCTCGCCCAAGTGCTAGACTGACGAGATATGTAGAAAAAGGAAAAAAAAAAGAGAGAGAGAGAGTGCAACCTCCCGGCAAATAAGAGAAAAAGCCCTTGCAAGACATGCCCTCTTCTTCTTCTTCTCGTCTTCTTCTTCTACGAACCACGGAACGCGTCGAACCGCTTGTACGTGTACCCGATGAACGGCAAGCTCATCTCAGCCGCCAGATCCTCGCTCTGGTGCGCCGTCTGAGCCCGCAGCGCCGCCGAGTTGTCGTGCTGGTCGATCTCATCGATCGGGAAGTACTGCGTGTCGACGTTGGATTGCAGCTTGGGCTCGAACGGCGCCCTGATCTTGCGCAGGCCGTCCCACTGCACGCCCCGGAAGAAAGGATGTTGCTTGATCTCGTGCGCGCCGCCGACGTGACCGAGACGGTCTTCGGAGTTGCAGATGAGGCTTGGTGCGAGTTAGCTTGATGTGCTGGACTGTAGCAGAATAGTGGGGCGGGGAGTTGTTGGTTAGGGGGTGGCAAAAGTGAGACGGGTAACCAAGTTGGGCACTTCGGATGCTTACCTCCTGATGAAGTCCTCGGCCTCAGCACCGAGCTGCTGGTCGGGCGGGAAGTGAAGGTTGCGGGGCCAATCGACGATCTTGCGGTAGGTGTCGTGGGGCTCCTCGGCGCAGAACGGCGGCCAGCCGATAAGGCACTCGAACATGATGGTACCGACGGACCACCAATCACAGCCGAAGTCGTAGCCCTTGCCGCTGAAGATTTCGGGAGCGATGTAGTCGGGAGTACCGACAGTGGAGTAGGCCAACTGGCGACGAGACTTACGCCAGCTGTTGATCTGTGTACGGTTGCTGACCGTAAGTTGAATCTGGTCAATGGCCACCGAGTTGCGGTTATCACGGTTCGACGATTTGGACGTGCCAGACAGCAACTTCTGGTAGTACGATGCTTCGTGCTCTTTGTGGAAGCCAGTGGAAAGACCAAAGTCGGTGAGCTTGATGTGTCCGCCGCGGTCGAGGAGAATGTTATCGGGTTTGATGTCACTACGACTGGTCAAAAATGTAACTGTTCCTCGCGTGGCAGGGATCGGTAAGAACTTACCGATGTATGAAGCCAAGCTTGTGGACAGCCTCAATGGCCAAGGTAAGCTCGGCCATGTAGAACCGCGTAATGTCCTCAGTGAAGATCTCGTACTTGATGAGCATAGTCATCAAGTCACCACCGGGCAGGAACTCCATGAGCATGTAGAGGAAGGTGTTGTCTTGGAAGGTCGTGTGCAGCTTGACAACCCAAGGGCTGTCCGATTCGGCGAGGATATCACGCTCGGAGCGGACGTGGGCGAGTTGGTCCTTCTTGAACTGTGGCTGCAGTTAGAGCCTGAACCGGCCAGCAGGCTGTCTCCGGGTACGTACCATCTCAGCCTTGATGAGCGACTTCAACGCGTAGACCTTGCCATCGTTCTTCCTCTGCACGAGCTTGACCTCTCCGAATGCACCCTTGCCAATGATCTTGACCGTGACGAAGTTCTCCGGCTTCTCCCGAGTCCGCAGGAAGCGCAAGAACCTCATCTCTGCTGCCTGGATATCCTGAATCTTCGCCTGCTTTTTTGCTTCCGAGATGTTCGGGTTCGCCAGGATCTGCTCAAGCTCGAGCGCTCTGTGTTGTTCGCCGCAGTCAGTCATCGCCAACGCACCGAAAAAGGGGCAACCCCGCAGTGACTCACCTGGCATTCCTGTCGCGGGCGCGCTGCACGCTCTGGCGGAAGAAGTCGCTGACCAGGCCGGTGGACAGGCGGGAGCGCTTGATGATGTTGTCGGTGTACTTGTCGGGGTTCTTTGGCGGGGGCTCGTCGTCGTTGAGCGAGGGCTGGTGCTGGCCGGGAACGTGGGCGCTCAGGTAATTGCCGTATTGCTGCTGCTGCTGCTGCTGCTGCTGCTGCTGCTGGCCGGAGGAGCCAGCGGTGCGCGGGCGCTGGGCATTGGGCGAGGGCTGGCGGCCATAGGGGCTGCCGGAGCGCGGGGTGCCCAGATTCTGGTTGGAGAACTGGTGGACGAGGCCATTGGTGCCGTCGTTGTAGCCCTGGGGTGAGCGGTAGCCCTGCGGGGGCTGCATGCCCGGCTGGTACTGCGGCGAGTAGCCCTGAGCGTTCATGAAGTAGCCGGCACCACCGTAGGCGTTGTTCGCTTGCTGGGTGCCCCAGACCTCCTGTTGGCCATTCTGGTTCGGGTAGACGGGCTGGGGGAAGGTGGAGGGCGTGGTGGGATATGCACGGCCCTGCTCCGCGGCAAAGTTCCGGTCGTTATTGTTGAAACCGAAGTTGAGCTGGAGGCGGTTCGGCTGATTGTTCTGCATGGTGGGCGCAGGGAGGCAGCGTTTCAGCTGCTGGAAATCCTGGACAAGCTTGGTGGTTGTAAGCTTCGGGCGTGACGAGGGAAGGGGGACGGCGGCCGGCAGCACCCCTACCTGCGTGAAGAAAGACGCCTGGACAGCGGCAATCGCGCCGCAGGCTCACCGAATGGCGGGAGTTCGCTCCGGCGGGCGGAGAGCGGTGCAGCAAGCTCGGGGGCTTGGTGGGCGGGCGAGAGCGGCGGCGAGGAGCAGCGCACACGGCGAGGGAGGCGGCCGCGGTACGGGGGAGTTGGGGCGGTCGCGGGCCAGAGACGGAGAGCTCGCGGCGGGGCTTGGTGGGCGGGCGTGGACGGGCTCGCAGCGAAAGTTACGCAGCGACAGGCAGGGCGGGCGGGCAGCGAGGAATTGGAATTGAGCCAGATGTCTTGCTTGGGATTGGGGGGTGCAGCCTCCGTCACGAGTCGAGGGCGGTGCGGCCGGCGGATACCTAATCGATAGCGCCCCTGGGCACGCGTTTCACCTGTCGACAGCGCCGCCAGGGAAGAGCCCAACCGCGCCGTCGCCAGCCCTGCCATGCGCCTGCACGTGCGGGCCTGCAGCTTTCCACGCACCGAAGGCCTGCCAGTGCGACCGCCCCGTCCCCGCCGCCCCGACGCGCCCCAGAGCGCGCTGCAGACGTCGCCGCCCGACGCGGCGGTCAGGCCGTCTCAGCAGCTGCGTTTCACTTGCCGACGTTTCACGCTGCGCGCAGACGCGATACACCGCTGCGCCCGATGAAAATAGAACACCCGCACGCGTGAACTTTCTCGGCGAGCATGCGGTGCGCGTCCGATGGGGGCAGCGCTGGCCCTGGCCCTGTGCGGGAGACGACATTCGCCGTCAGAACCTCCTGCTGGTGGGAGACGCCGCTATCCGCTTGCCTAATCTGGAAGTGACCTATCGACCACACCAGGGCCCACTCTGACCTCCGCCAGAATGCGAACGAGATCCTTGGCCATGCCTCTGCCCAGCCAGCAGGATGCATTCTCCGCAGTGCATGCCAGCACGCCACCTGCCGCGCAGAGATGGTCTGGGATAGTAAGCCTGACAAACGCTCCAGTAAAAGTCAGATCTCCTCTGCCCTTGCGTGGCGGAAAACGCGCATCTGCAAGCCACAATGCGCATGCTAGCCTATCGCATCAACCCCAGAGTCAATCGCACCAGATCCGCGAATCGCTGAATTAATTGTCTTGCACAGCTACGGAGCCTATCATAGACCGAGCCGTTCCAGGCATCTTACCATCATTGGCAGCTACACTACCACAACCGCTCTCCACAACTACGCTCCCCGCTGCTGCTGACATCGCTGAGCCCGACCGACCAATCAGCCTTCCTCCCAAGACGCAGTTACCAAATGCTGCCCAACGACAATCCCTGAATGCCCGCCCAAAGTATATCCCACCAAGCCGCCGATCTATATGATTACCCAAGTGATAAAAGATAAAAATAACAAGCATGTTCTACAAGCAGTGGCCATCTACTCGCAAAGCAACAGGAGAAAGATACATCAAACCGCGCAAATGGCCAGATACCTCGAGCTCAAAGGCACAGACACAGATGGCGCAAGTGACGAAGCGAAGATGAGAAAGAAAAACCAAAGTCTGAGGAATTAGGAAAACGTAGTCGCCCCGGGCCCGGGCAAGGGGAAAGTCGGAAAGTTGAACCAAACCTCGTCGAAGGGCAACACCTGCAATGCACCAGATCCTACCATTCCCTTTTTGTTTTTATGTGTACTGGTGGGACAAAGCCCAAGCCAAGAACGCCAACCAATGCGATGCAAGTAAGGGGAAGCCAGGGTCAGCTGCCCCTGCGTGTGAAATGCAAACAACACGTCCCACTCCTTTCTACTTCCCGATCAGAACAAAAACATTTTGTGCGCAACGTTGAGCAAGGGTCTACGACTATTGGCTCATCAGCTCCTTGACCAGCTCGCGTTGAGCAAGGATCTCGGCCTGCAGTCTTCTTGTCTCGCGCATAGCCTCATCCCTACAGTTCGAAAATGTTAGAAACAATCCTTTAGCAAACATCGGACAGAGGTACTCACTTCTCAGACTGCAGCTCGGCGACCTCGATCTGTGCCTTGTTCATCCTGCCGACAACTTCCTCCATCTCCCTGTCTGTATCCGACAGCGCCTTCTCCAGCTCATGCACCTTCTGCTCGAGAGTGTCCGTCTTCGTTGCCTTTTGGATCGAAATCCCAAGGCCACTCGTCGTGATGTCCAGCCTCGGGCTTCTCTGCGCGAAGATCGGGCTGAGTGGCTTAGGCAGGGGGCTGATGGCGGGAGAGAGCTTCGTTGGATCAAGTAGACCCCTGGCATTCTGCATGCGCTTGAGCTGCGCAGTCTGGCTGTCCTTGAGGGCGCGGAGCTCGTCTTCGTGCGGATTGAGCGCCTCATCCGATGTGTTCTGCGCCGCCATGACGCGCTCCTCGGCGACGCGCAGCTTGCTCTGCATCTCGGTGATGCGTTGAGCGGACGCGCGCTGTTCGCTCTCACCGCGCCCGATGGCCTCGGCAAGACGTTGCTTGAGCGTCTCATTTTGCTTGAGCTGGGTTTGTACCTGTGACGCAAGGTCATCCATACGCTTCGCGGCATCGAAGAGCTGTGCTGCGAGAGAGTGCTCTTTGTCCAAGTGTGCAACCTCTGACTCTTGCAGGGAGCGAGCCTGGTTGCGATAGGATTCAGCCTCCTTGAGCGCATAGTCCCGCTCAGCCTTTGCATCGGAGATACTCTGCTTGAGCAGCTCCAGAACGCGTTCGGCTTCATCACTTCCCGCCTCTTCCCCGGTCTCCATACCCTTGACACGTGCCACAGAGAGGGCGTGGATGGTTTGAAGCTCCTTGTAGGCTCTTTCAAGGGAGACGGGCGCCTGGGAGTCGTCGCTGTAGACGCTGCCTGCCGAGGGTCTCCGTTCCTGCGCAAACATATCCTTCTCGGACAGCAAGTCCCGGAGAGAGCTCGTCTCCAATTCAGCACGGGCAAGGTCTATGTGAAGACCGCCAAGGTTCTTCTCGACTTGCCACTTCTGGTCGAGAGCGTCATCTGCCCGACGACGCAAGACATCGATTTCTGCTCTGAGGTTCGTGACTTCCTGGTGGAACGCAGTCCGCCTCGGGGAGACGTTGAGCGCCTGGTCTCTCTCCATCTCCAACAGTTTGATCTTCTTGGCGTGTTCCTTTTGCTGCAGCTCGTAGCGTGCCAAAAGTTGCTTGAGTGCACGGTGGAGAGCATCGCGTTGATCTTCAACGTCCTTAATCTTCTCGCCAATGTCGCGAGGAGCCTCACTCTTCTCCTTGACAGAGTTGGAGCGTGAAAGGGTTCCGCTGCGAGAGCCCCGCTTGAGGATCTGAACCGAGTTTCTTGCAAGAGAGTTGGAGCGCGACAGGCCAATCTTAGGGGTCATCGATGGTGCTCCGTCCTCTCCCTCCTCAGAAATCGAGTTGAAGCGGTTGGACTGGTGCGCCAGCTCCAGCTGCATGCGGCGAGCGTTGACCAATGTCTGATTCTCGTTACGAAGAGACTGAATCTCCGACTGAAGCTTGGAGTTCTCCTCGCCGAGAGCCTGGAGTTGAGCGGCTTGCAGCTGTGCAACTTCTGCGATGTTGGCTTCGTTCTGCACAGTGCTGAGTTCGCGCTTGAGCCGGGTCACTTCATCCTGAAGTTTTTCTATGCGATCCGCTTGGGCGTCGTTGGTTTCGTTGCGGACATTTTCGAGTTCGTTCTGCAGGCGGGTGTTCTCCTGCTGCAGATCCTTGAACTGCTCCATACGAGAGCGGAGGTCCGGGAGAATTTCATTGTGGAAGGAGTCGATTTCCGCCTGCAAGCGCGCGTTCTCATACGTGAGCTGCTCCACTTGACCAGCTCCGTTCTCGAGGCCATCCAGACGAGCTTGAAGTTGTGGGATGACCTCGTCCCGAAGGTTGTCCCTCTCACTCCGGTCCCGGTCGTGTTCTTGGCGGAGGGCTGTCAACAAGTCCTCCAAGTTCTCCTTCGATTGCCGCTCATCTGCAAGCCGGCGCTTGAGATCATCTAGCTTTTCGTTACCCTGAAGCTCCTCCTCCAAAGCCTGAACTTGAGCCTCGAGGTCCGCACGCCTCCGCAACTCATCCTGCAGTCGCTGGGCCGTCTCATTCTTGGCTTGCGCCTTCTCTTGTTCCGCTTTCCTGCGGAGCTTTTCCAAGGACTCTAATCTCGCCTCGCTATCTCCAATTGGGAATCTTGCTGAGCTGGCACCAGAGTCCGAGTAGTAGTCACTCGTCCTTCGGTTGTCTGTGAAGCCTGTGGGGTTCTCAACCTTGTGGCGTTCCAGCTCATCCTCGAGTTCCAACTCCCTTTTAATCGAGCCCGCTAATTCCAAGCTGATCTCTCTGAGCTCTCTCTCAAGCTCCTCGACGTGTGCGTTGACACTTGGGGAAGATGAATAGAGGGGGGTTCCGGGTACGGTAAAGTAGGAGTGCTGCGCGTTGGCATTGGCAGCTGGGATATCCAGCGCAGCCGGGCCCTTCTTCGCTTGGTTCGCCGACGCAGGTGAGTTTTCGGAAAAGGAGGTAGTCGGAGAGTCTACGTTTTGTGATCCTGACTTCCATCCAAAGAAGGAAGTGAACTTGTTGCCGGTTGCCATCTCAGGTTTTGGGCCAGTGTCCTCGTCATCGGTGAGGTTGTCATAGTCCAGGAAGTCGCCTGTGACGCCATCCTCCCCGTGGATCTGAAGTGTCAAGTTCGGTGTTCGTTGCGACTCATAAGAGGACATGGTCGGGGTCCGTGAATGACTGCGAGACGGCTGGGCCTCCGTTTCAGGATCCCATTCAGATGTCGAAACCCGCGCTGTGTGATAGCTGCTGGCCGCGCGATCGTATCCTGGGCGCGCACCCTGTTCCACCGGGAGAAGGTCACCGTACTGGGATGATGCTCGCCTAGTGCGCGCGTCGTCGTCTTCGATGTAGTCGTCGAGGGGATCGTCAGGAGTGCGGCCGTTAGAGAGTGGGCTAAGCGCGCGTCAGTATGCTCTTTGGAGTCTTGAGGCGAAACGGCGAAGCTGCGGTGACGTACTGGCCGAAGGAGTTTGGGGTAAACTCCTCTTGCGTCGCGGTCAAGGGAGGCGTGAAGATGGCCTGGGAGCGCGGGGGGAAGCGCAGAGGCGTGCTGTCGGTAGAAAAAGCGCGCTGAGTGTGGCCTTTCTCGACGGCCTTGGGAGCGGCAGTGTAGCTCTGGGTCGAGAATCGAGTAGCCACGGGCGAGGCGTTCGCGGGCAGAGGCTTGCGCCGGACGGGCGAGGCAACGGATGGACTCGAAGGCGTTTGAGGTCGAAACGTCGCAAAGGAGGGCGTGGTCACGCTGGCGAGCGACGCGGTCGTAAGCCGAGGGGCTTCTATATCAGGCGACAAGGGCGTGTCAGACGAGTTGGAGCCCCGGCGGAGGGGTGGAGTAGGGTAGTCGGAGGGCATTATTCCAATTGGGTCAAGATGGAGATAGTGAACATGACCTCTGCACGAATCGGTTTGGGACACGAGAATCTCTGCCTTCCAGACTCTGGCGTCCCAAGGCGGCACTCGAATCTTGCCCGCGTGCGGAAGGGGAAGGGGAGAGGCTTGAGAAAGATGCGCGCTCCGCAACGCCATCGGGGGAGGCCCGGGAGGCGGCCAAGCCGCGCGCGGTTGCCAGGGCAGGCCCCTGATTGGCCGCAGGGCGCAGGGAAGACGCCGTTCGCTGCCGGTTCGGGGGCCAGTGGGAGCCAGGCGCTGCGGAGAACGGCGCCTGCGCCGGCATTGCCAGGCGGCGCGGGCAACGGGCGCTTCCCAAAACGACGCCAGCGCGCGCGAAGCAGAGGCCGGCCGCTGTTCCTGCGCCGGGCCAAGCCTCTGCGATCCCCTTCTTGGCCGCGCCCTCATTTCCCTGCGCGCCCGCCGTGCAGCCCCCGCCACACAGGCGCGCACGCTGCTGGCCCACGCAGTTCGCAGCGCGCCAGCAGCGATCGCGGCCCACTCTGCGATCCGCCAGCCCATCGCCAATCGCGCCATCGCGACGTAGCGCTCCCGTCCAATCGCGCGCGCCCCCACGCGCGACGCCGCAGCGCGTCTCGCAGCCGGCGCGCGCAGCGCTGTTCCACTGGGCCTGGACGGCCGGCCGCCGCCGCGGTGTCGTGCAGCCCTCATTTGGGCCGGCCCGCTGCTGGCGAATTGTTTCAGGTCCCGTCGATGCATCGGCGCGGCTAGCTTGGTGTAATTTCGTTGGGTGCCAGCCACGTTATCCCGCGGATCCTGCCCTTCAGGGGAGCCCGCGCTCTCGGCCTCCTATCGCCGTTGGTGCCGCCGGCGCACCGCAGACGCCCCCTGGCACCGGGCCGTGGGTGTCTCCGGGCGGCAGCGTGCACAAGGAGGCGTGCAAGCATCGCAGCTCCGTAGATGCAGCATTGTCTCTGGTGTCGGAGGCGCGCACGGCGTCAGCGCTGCCGACGAGCTCTATCAACGGCACCGGCGCTGCCAGGGTCTGCGATCGACCGCCGGCGGCTTGGCGCCGGCTGAACTGTTGTTCCTGCCGTGCAGCGCGCCTGCCGGCTCGAGAGCGTCATATCGCGGGGACGACATGGAGGCGTCCTGAAGGAGCAGTGCTGCAGCGCTCCCAATATTCTCCTCATCTCCCTTGAGTCGCCGCTATCACACCGCTCACGCCCATGTCGTACCATTCTCCACACCAGTCCCAGGCGCAGTTCCAGTTCGATGCCTCCACTCCGCCTCCCCCGCCGCCCAAGCCCTCCACCCATTCAAGCGGAAGAGGCACACCGCTTACCGGCCCGCCGCTGCCGCCGACGCCCTCGCAGGTAGCTCAGGCGCAGGCCGGTGCGGCGTCGCAGCAGCCTCACTCCTACGGCGCTCAGCCGCCGCTCGCCGAGGACAGCCTACCGCAAATTGAGCTGCCCGAGGAGGGCTGGCTTCCGGATGTGCTGAAAGATAAGAAGTGCGAAATTGCCCCTTCATGCACAACGCGGATCGTTCAATGCTCACACTCATGTGCAGCACTGCGGAGCTCCAGGCGGTGCTCGAGAATCCCGAGCTCCAGCGCGCCCTCGTTCACTCGTCGGAAACTGCACATCCCTCAGTTGCTGCCTCAACGGTGCCCCTCAATGAGCTTCTTTCGGCCAACATAGCGCTCGCAGAATCCTTGAAGAATCTCGAGACACATCTGCAACACCAGCGCCAAAGCACGCAGTCCCGTCTGCTGAGCATGCGCGCCCTTGAGCGACAATGGCGTGCAAAGCAGGCAGAGCAGGATGCTGCGCTGCGCGACTTCAGCCCGCCAGCCCTATACCAGAGGCTGAGCGCGGCTGTTGGCGAGCAAGAGGCATTGTGTCGCGGACTGGAAGAAAGCTTCTTGGAGGGTGAAGGCGGTGGACAAGCGAGCGAGCGAGAGGTCGCGGAATTTGTTAGGAGAATCAGGGAGGGCAAGAAGATTGCCTACCTGCGGAGAGAGAGGAAAGAGAGATGGGACGAGGGCAGAGTAGGCGGCTGGCGGTGAAAGCCGAGTGCATATTCATGCATCCCATGGCTGCTTTTCCGACAGTCTTGCCGGATTGACCTCGATCCCTCTTCTCTGTATTGCTTTATACGCATTAAGATACCCAAAGGATGAGACGCTTGTGCCGAACATTCAGCGCGCGATGGCAGCTGCGCCGACTCGCGGGTGTGCGCGGATCCGATGCTGTTTTCAGCAAAATTCGTCAAGTATGAAACGCAGAATTCCTTTCGGAAGGATCCAGCCGTCTCAATCGCTGCTTCGCCTATTTAGCACTGAAGTGGTGTTGAGGGACGATCCAAGACACCAGACGTCGGACGAATCCCTGTCGGGGCTCGCTCGGCACAGGGATCCGGATAGCGGAATGCAGGTGTGGGGTATCAACATTGGAGCCACCGAAAAATTATCCTGCTAGCCCTATGGAGTAGGTCGAGTCCGCCGATTTAGCAATTCTGCCCGTCAAAATCCTGCCGTTGGGCAATGAAAAGAGCGCGGCTCGCTGCGGAAGATTGGCGCCTTGTGTCTCTGTGAGGCCTGCGACTTCCCTCGCATTTCGGCTCTCGGTATCACCAGCCTGCCTTATCAAGAACGCATCACGCGCGCCCAACACCCAGGTAAATCCGGTGGCGCGGGTTCGCTTCACACTGTGTTTAATCTCAGCCCCCTCTGCCTTCAGCTCCGCCCTTCACGGCGCATACAACGCCGCTCAGCGTTTCTACGCCTTGGTCTTCCCTGTCGCAAAATTCACACCATCGGCTTGAGGACAGTATGCCTGCACGCGGCGCGCGGTGACGAATCAGATGGCCCTTCCGACTCTGCCTCTGCCGATAAGGCCAGGACGCTTCCTTTTCGCTTTCGCTGCCATCACTGCGCTGGTTCTGTGGCATGCTCACATTCTCAGCTCCACGCAGCCCGTGCAGATAGCGGAAGCGCTCGTTGAGCAGGCAAGCGCCGGAATCGCCAATTCCACACTCGGCGTACGTACCGCCGACATCCGCACTGAGCCGCAATGCTTTGTTAGCCATGCGTACTGACAGAACCCTCTGCGCAGTTCCAGACTATAATTGCAATCTCGTCGGAGGATGTCTCGGCCCCGGGAGCATGGCGCCAGCGCGGACTCCTCGCTGCCGCGAACCGGACCGGCCTGGAGGTGAAAGTGCATCAGTCGCGTCCCATTCCAGACAATGAACTACGCACATTCATGCAGCGCGCCTCCAAAACCGGACAATCTCCGCGCATAGGAAGCGCAAGAGCATGGATAGCGCATCAGGACGCGCTGAAGCACATCATCGCGCACAACATCAGCACAGCCCTCATCCTCGAAGACGACGCCGACTGGGACATCCGCATCCGCGAGCTCCTCGCCCCAACCTCGCCCATCCCGTCGCTGATCCGCGAAATCCTCGCCGACGACGACCGCGACAGCGCCACCACGGAAAGCCTCTCCACCGCCTCGGCCAACTCCTCCCGCCCCTTCACCCTCGACTACGACATCCTCTGGCTCGGCCACTGCGCCTCGGTCAAAACCCCCTTCAGCAGACAGCTCTACCACGATAACGACCGCACCCTGCCGCCCGCGCTCCGCCTGCGCGCCCTCAGCGACCGCTACGCTTACACTCCGCTGCCGGACTTTACGCGCGCCGTGATGCGCTCGCCCGGGCCGACGTGCACGTATGCGTACGGGGTGACGCTGCAGGGTGCGAAGAGGCTGCTCGAGCGCACGAGCGAGGGTGGCGCGGCGTTCGATAATGAGGTCGGGGCGGCGTGTGCGGCGGGGGAGGGGAAGGGGAAGCAGAACGGGAAGAAGAGTGGCGGGTTGAGGTGCGTGAGCGTTGCGCCGGAGTTGTTTCATCATCAGCGGGTGATTAGCAAGGGTGGGGGGGAGAGGGAGAGTAGTATTGTGGATGGGATGAATTGGGCCGAGGAGGAGGAGCTGAAGAGGGGGAAGAAGAAGGAGGTGAGGAAGGAGGAGAAGGAGGAGAAGAGGAGGTTTGTGACGATGAATATAATGTATAGTGCGCGGTGTAATGTTGGGAAGAGTGGAAAGGAGTTGGTAAAGTGCTTGCCGACTGAAGAGGAGCTGGACAGGTATACGACGTGAGAAAGATGGATGTGAAGCGATTAATTAGTAGTTTGGATAGATACCCAGTTTTCTTTTTTTTCACGCGAGAGTAGAGATATGATCAATGAAGTGATTTAGCACTGAAATCGCCTTTGCACTGTTGGAGTGAAGTTGAAGTGAAAGTGAAATAGACAGGAATGAAGGCCTACCAAAGCAAGTGATCTCTAATGCTGCTGACAAGTGCAAATAAGCATGAAGATCTAACTTTCATAGAAGAGTGAATCACCACGGAGCGGAGTATTTCACCGGCTCGTCTTAGCAGCAGTACTAACATCTTACAGAAGACCACTTGATAAGCTTCATAGCTTAGCTTTCCCAGATCCCAGCCTCATTAAGCTTTTCGCCATTCCAAGGCTTTGAAAGAGAAAGGTGACCCAGGAATTTTGTCTGCACGCAAGAGAATCGGTCCGTTGCAAGCGCTGGCATAATCTCTAGGTAGTCGTAAGGCCTGCATATACGCATGGCCAAGGAAGAAATACCGGACGTTACCTCACGCTTCCAAATGAGTGGCAGACCTTGTGTGAACCTAATCTCAGCCTACAACGCTTTCTAGAACATCCGTATCGTCAAGGTTACCGTAAGACGGAGCCTGGTTGCCGGGCCGTTTGCATGTGAGCGTGCTGACGTTTGAGGGACGACAGTTACATACGCAAGAGATGCGCAGGTGGCAGTCAAAGTGTCTTATACGAATCAAAATGACGGGTGTCAACCGCGGGAAGTGAGCAAGAGCTACCGAATTATCCAAACGAGCAGATGGAAATGCCTCGTCCGCAAGAAGCCGAGGCCTATTCGAGCCCGTTGAAGTGCGCGTAGACATTTGGGTGGTGTCCGAACGAAAGTACAGAGCGCAATGCAGAACGCGCGGCTTGGACAAGTCGACGGGAGCGCCGCGGGAGGGTGCAATTGGGCGGTGACGTCTTTGCCAAGGCTGGCGGGCGGGCGGTGCTGCGGAGTTGCTCCAAGCAACGTGCGAGCTGCCGCAGGGGCCGCCGAGTGGCGCGCGCGCAGCCAAGCCGAGACGAGCAGGGGCCGCGCGCTGCGCTGGCCGCCCCGACGGATCGCCGCTGCCAGCCCCAAAGTCCAGCCGCCTGATAATTCGGACAACCCTCGCTGCGCTGCTCTCGCGCCCTTCTTCAATTGAGCGCAGAGTCTGGCAAGCGCGGTCGCAGCTGCTCTCCGCCTCAACGCCCGCCGCCGAGCCACCGCCCCGGGAGAAACGCGCAAGCACGGCGCCGTCTTCACAGCACGCCTGACCTTCGCATCCCGGCGCGACTACACCTCTCACCTGCCGCCGCGAGGCGCTTCCTCCTTCCTCCGCATTCCAACCCTCCATTCCTGCTCCTTCTCACCTCTTCCAATTGCGCCCCTCACCATGCGGTCCTATCTCCTGCTCGCCCTCGCGCTGCTCGCCAGTGCAAGCGCAAGCACGTCTCCCGCTTCCGCCTCCGCTCCCGCATCCCCGCCCGCCGCCTCAGATGATACCCTCCACGAAGACGCCAACAACCTCGACCTCAACCCCGACCCGGCCTCACACGAGCGCCTCTCACCCTTCCACCCAGGCTTCCTCCTCAACAACCACCTGATCCAACACCCAGCCGCCGCATCAGCCCCGCGCACCCCCGACGCCAACGCCGCCGCCGCCGCACCCACCATCACCACACCTTCTCCTGCGCACCCCTCCCCCGCCACCACCGCCCCTCCCGCCTACGTCTACGACACCTCCGACCCCTTCTGGAACATCCCGGACCTCAAAAAGCGCCAAGGCAGCACCGCCTGCCCGCGCAGCTACTCCAACTGCGCCGCCCTCGGCGCCCCGGGCCTGTGCTGCAACCGCAACAGCAACTGCGCCGTCGACCAGGCCGGGCACGTGGCCTGCTGCCCCACGGGCGCCGTGTGCACGGGCACGATCGCAGGCGTGAGCGCGGCGGGCGGAGCGACGGTGTCTGGGCTGAGCAGCAGCACGACGAGCTTGAGCTTCGTTTTTGCGGGGAGCACGACTACGACGTCGTCGGTGGTGGGGGTTGGCTCGAGTAGCTCGACGCAGGGGTTTATTGTCGTGGCGAGCTCGACGGTGGCGCAGCCGAATGCTGGGGCGGGGAGGAGGGGGATGATGCCTTTTGTGGGGTGGTTTGCGTAGGCTGTGGTCGATGGTCTGGTCTAATTTTTGAACTCTTCTTGATTTCGGAGGGAGCTAGGGAAGTGGTGAAGATGCATGGGCGGAATTTCCTTTGATTTGAGAGGGGTTGAAGAAAGATATGAAGATGACGATGGTATACGAGTCTGAGAAACGGGATATGGGTCATGGATTGCTAATGGTAAGATGAATGATGGGAAGTGCATCGTGGGCCGTCCTTCGTATGAATATTTATCTGAGGGGAGTTTGGTGGCTGTACATATCAAGGCTTTGTCGCGCTTTTCCTCGAAATTGGCTGCCGTGAAGTGTAGCTCTAGTCACTGGTCCTAGAAATCGTACAAGTTATTTCGGAACGAAAAGAGGGAAAAGATTCTAGCCAATTGCGTTCAGGTTCACAGGCACGTCACACGGTGATCACAAGCGTATTCCGTTCCATCTCGAACTGCGAGTATCTGCGCATATGTACCACAAAACTTATACACAACCGTGAGCTCTTTCTAATCCAATGTAGATCTGCCAGAGGGGAGAAGCCATGCCATAAACACACCTTTATCCCGCTCCCAATGTTTTCGTGAAGCTCCATACTCCAACCAATGCAAAACCCCCATATCTCCAGGAAAAATCCTGCAAACCATCCACAATCCCTCCCCATCCGCACTATACATTTCCCACATTTCCATCACCCCACCACACCCCCCAGCCCACCTCCTCACCAAATACCCAACCACTTCTTAACCGGCCTCTTCTGCTGCCTCCCCTCAAAATCCCTAAACTCCTCCTCCTTCTCCTTCCCCTTCCCCTCCCCCTCCACCCCCTCCCTCGCAACCGGACTCTGCACATCCACCTCCTTCTCCTCCTTCTTCCCCCCACCAAACCACCCCTTCAGCAACCCACCCTCCTCCCCCTCCTCCCCCTCCAACCCATGCGCCCGCCGATACTCAGCCCTCTTATCCACATCCTCAACCTTGCGCTTCCGCCGCTCCGCCGTCTCAGCCGACAGCGCCTCAGCATGCATCTTGTACACCGACGCGAATTGGTGCAGGGAGCGGAGGGGGTGGGAGAGGAGGTCTGGTTTGGAGGGGAGGAGGTCGCGGTACGGGGTTTGGGTGAGGAAGTTTTGGAGGAAGGTGTAGAAGGCGAGGGTGAAGAGGACGGCCTACGGAATCGATAATGGTTAGCGGGCGAGGAGGGTTTGGTGGGTGGGGTGGTGGTGGTGGTGGCGCACCAATGCGACGTAGGCGTGGAGCATTCGGTTTGTGAGGAACCAGTGCATGAATGTGCCTTCGGGCGGCATCATGTGTGGGTATTGCTTTGTTTTCTGCGCGGCGAGCTCCTCGGCGCTGAGGCGTGGGCCGTATTGGTATTGGGGCCGCTTGCGGGTGGGGAGCTTGGAGGGGTGCGAGGGTGGGCGGAATTTGTCGGGTTTTTCGAGGACGGGCGGTTTGCTGGCTTTTGGGTTGGTGGAGGCGTGGCGGCGGAGGGTGCGGAGGAGGAGGAGCTGGTGGTGGTGCGGTGGTGGTTGGATGGGTGGGGTGAGGCGGAGAGGGTGGACGATGCGCGCGAGGGTGCGCGACATTGAGGCGGGGGTCGCCATGGTGGGCGGCGGGAGAGGTGCTGCTGGGGGTGGGGTCCGGTGCGGTGGTGGTGAGAGATGCGATGGAAAATTGGTGCGGCGGTGGTTTGCGTGGGCGGCCGTACTTAGTGATGGGGACCGATAAGACCGCCTTCAAACTCTTTTCCAACCGCAGCCTCGGTCGAATCTGGTCGTTCGTGGCCGGGCTTGCTGGTTTCTCAATTACTATAGTCTCCTTAAGGTAGGGTCCCCAGTTTAGCATAAATTGGCGACTGCGGCAGGATTCTGGCCGCCGCTCTGAAGGCATGGTTGCTTCTGGGCGTTGTTGGAAGAAGTCAATGAAAATGCTTCACCGTCTGGACGCCACGAACCCCTCGCCCTCGGCAGATCCATGATACAAGACTAGAAGGAGGAGCTGGACGATGCACAAAGGCACGTTTCGTTTCGTACCGCACTCAGTCTTCTCTCCGTCCAGCCTTCTGACGCAGCACCAAACACGAGCAGTCTTCCCCAGCAGAGCAGCTCTCTCCATACTGCGTCACTTCTCCCACTTCCTCCTCTATCTCCTCCACCTCTTAATGGCTCCCAACCCCCCTCCCTTCGCCCAGTCCACCTACTGGGACGACCGCTTCACGAAAACCCCGGCCGCCTTCGACTGGCTCCTCCCGGCCAACGCCCTGGACGGCCCCATCATCGACGCCCTCGCCAAAAGCCCAACCCCAAGCCCGCACATCCTCCACATCGGCTGCGGCACCTCGGTGCTCTCGTGCCACCTGCGCGCTCACGTCGCCGATCCCCGCCAGATCCACAACACCGACTTCTCCCGCGTCGCCATCCAGCTAGGCGCCCGCTGGGAGCGCGAACTTTTCGAACCGGAACTGACCGCGCAAGAAGACGAAGACAGCGGTCCCGTCGACGGGAAGGGCAAGGCGCCGAAGCAGGACGTCGCGCCGCTGCCGCAGGGAAGCGGTAGCCGCGAGCGAGAGCCAGAAGTAACAGAAGAGCACCCGGAGATTGGCAACGACGACGACGACGACAGCCACCCTCCCCGCATGCGCTGGAGCACCCTCGACCTCCTCTCTCCCCAATCCATCCGCGCCCTCGCCGACCGAGACGCCCACGTCCCCTACGACGTCATCATCGACAAGAGCACCTGCGACGCCATCGCCTGCGGCGACGACGTCATCGCATCGCTACCATACCCCTTGCACCCCTCCCCCGCCTCCACCACCACCACCACCACCACCCGCATCCACCCCCTCCACATCCTCGCCCTCCACCTCGCCTCCCTAACCCCTCCCGGCGCCCGCTGGATCGCCCTCTCCTATTCCAGCCACCGCTTCCCCTTCTTCGAACCCTATCCGGCGATGGTTGAGGAGGGGCGGTTGGACGACGAGGTGGTGAAGGCGGGGTTCCAGCATCCGGGGATGCTGTGGCGGTTGGAGAGGAAGGAGCAGGTGGAGGCGCCGGAGGAGGGGGTGGTGGAGAAGGGGGAGGGGGAGGGGGCGGCGGTGGTGCATAGGCCGAGGGTGACGCATTGGCTTTATGTGTTGGTGAGGACGGAGGTGGTGGTGGGGGTGGGGAGGGGGTGAGTGGGTGTGAGGAGGGTTGATGTGAGGGAGGGGTATAGAGTGAAAAGCACTGGAATGATTGCTCAGCTGTAGGGAATTTGGTTCCGCTCGAAGATGGGGCAATATTTAAAAGTGGCGCTTAATCAGAAACTCTTGAGACCGACGACGTGCGGATAACCAGCCTTCTTCCGTGTTGACGCAAGACCGTCTCACGGTGCCATTAGCACCTCGCCAATCAGAAGACCAGGCCCGTAAATGATCCTTAAGGAAGCGCTCAGTCAAACTGGGTGCTCCTGTCAACCAAGTCTCCGCATCGCCTCTCTCGCCCTGGAGAGGCGATGCCGAGAAAGCTGTTTAAGAACTCGTACTGGCTATTTGTGGCGCTCAAAGGTTCCTAAATAGCCTTTGACTCTCTTCCACGAAGACATTCGATAAAGCATGCCGCCATCTTTTCTTGATATTGATGACTACGATTATTTTTGCCTCCTGCTGAATAGCATTACTTGCACGCAATGCTCCATCTCGACTAGGAATCGCTTGCCTCCATGAAGGAAATGCGCGAAGGCCACGGACGGCTGAGGTCGTGGCATGCTTCACTATGGAGAGACAGCAAAACCACAGTGATAGTTACTGAGAAGCCCCGGGACGGCCTCGTAGCGCACATTCCACCGCGGCTTCGATGCATTGACATAGTGCAATCCTTTTGGGAGCTTGAGAGAGGAACGGGAGTGTGTGGTCAGAATTAGCTTCCTAAACGCTGTTCCGCAAACTCAGACAGACGTTCGGCGCCTCCTCGTGGTTCCCAAATCACGCTTCTTCTGCATCTGCCCGCAGTTGGTCAAGTGGTTATACCAAATCTCTTGTCATGCGGATCGTGGTCCCCATTTCGCACGACATTCAGAAGATGCTCATAAGACGCTTTGACGTCCCTGTGCCGCTGCGGTCACACTGGAAGGAGCGCCCTCCGCCTAGGTAAGCAGCATAAAAACCGGCAGGCATCCTGCGCTGTTCTTCGGAGAAAGACTCTGGCCACGGCACTCGTTAATGTGTGCGCTGGATCTGCAAATTCCACTGAACTGCGTGCGTTCGCGCCGTTCCCGGAAAGAGCCAAAGCCTTGACTCGGGGCTTGTTGAGTTTTCTCTCTCTTTCCTACACAACAAGTTTATCTCTGCGTTACATGATTTCTTCGATTGCCAGCCTCGTTTTTGAGAGATGATGCACTGCACCGGGAGAGAGAAACGATCAGGGATACGATAATTCGAGACCTTCGTGCATCATCATCAATGCGCCTCCAACGCACTGTATGCTCTTTCTCCGCCGAAAAGCTTTGTTTGTGGGGACGCGAAGAGTGGCTGTGTGAGGTCTAAGTAGGGAAGTACGTGTGAATTGAGCTTCTGGTTTGGAGGAGAATGGGGGCTGATGCTTAGAAAGGGTGTGGGCGAGCCTGTTGGTCTTTTAAGCGGTAATGGTAGCATCAGTGCCTTGGTGTAGTGAAGATTGATCACTTGCTGACCGAAAAAGAATAGCGCAACTGCCTGGAATGAAAATCGCAGCGTCTGATGCAGCTCTCGAAGATCTCGACAGAGATGTCAACACAACCTTTTTCGCCCCATGCAGCGAGCTATGAAAAAGACCGCTACAGTGCCAGGGACGAGTACAAATAAGCACATCGAATACTCTGCTTTTAGTTCTAACCTTCCGATGCATTCCATATTCCTCTTCTTGACCATTTTGTTCCGAAGCCCCGTTTAACACCAAGCAAGTCATCGCAGACAAACCGAGACTCTTCACCCACCTTTACTGAACACCACCAAGACTCGATAGAGCTCGCCCGCATTTTGCCCGTTCCCCCCGACCCCACCCCCCACCCCGGACCAACCTCACTCTCTCTTCTTCCCCATCCTCGGCAACCCCATCCAGCACAACCAACAAGCCACCAACAACGCCAACACAACCGGCTGCAACACCTGCACACCCCTCGCCTGCGCAATCGCACCCACCGCAAACGGAAAAACCGCCGCCCCACCCCCACCAAAAGCAGCCGCGAAGCCAATAGCCGAAACATGCAGATGCCTAGGCAGCAGCTTCGTGGCAGCGACGACGGCGCCAGGGAACATGGGGCCGAGGAAGAAGCCCTGGAGGGCGACGGCGATGGCCGAGAGGAGGAAGCTGGGCACGAGCCAGAAGAGCAGCTCGAGCGCCATGCAGACGGGGAGGTAGATGGCGATGGCTAGCTTCGCGCCGATGCGCGGTGTTACGAAACCTAGGACGATGCGCCCGATGGCCATGCCGAGCCAGAACCCCGTCGCCGTCATGCCGCTGGCGAAGGGACCCCCCGCACGCACGCGCATCATGAAGGTGACGATCCAGCCGCCCAGCGCGACTTCGACGCCGACGTAGAAGAGGAGGAAGGTGGCGCAGAGCCAGGTTACGCGTGCTGCGGGCAGCTGGGCGAGGGCTTCGCGCATGCGGTTTTGCTTGGCGTTGGGGGATTTGGGGTTTTCGGCGCGGAAGACGGTGGCGGTGGCGGTCCAGAAGGCGGCGAGGCAGGCGATGAGTTCGAGGATGGCGCTGCCGAGCTGGTGGGTGTCAGTGATGGGTTGCTTTCTGGAGGGGATGAGAGGTGTCTGCTAACCATCACGTAGTAGAATTCGTACCATTGGAGATTAGCTTTCGTGATCATGCTGGTGGCGATGAGCGGACTGATGGTTGCACCGAAGCTGTAGAATGCGTGCAGGAAGCCGAGGACCTCGTTGGCGTTCGCCATGTTGCCCATCCATGCGTTCCAACCAGCATCTTCGAGCCCGTTGCCGAAGCCGGCGAGGACGAGAACGACGACGAGCACAGGGTATGGCGGATGGACGGCCAGGACAATGTATGCCAGGATGTGACACACAGGTCCGAGAAAGGCTACGCCTCGTTGCCCGAACTTGAGGTGAATGTAATTGTTCAACGTCGCTGAGGCGGAGTACCCTAGTAGCGGTGCCAAAAAGATCAGAGACACGACGAGGTACGTCAGGCCGTAGTATTCTTCAAGCTGTGGGAGAATGCGTGTTAGTCTGGTGGTCTGATGCAGAAGCGAGTAATATCAAGCGTACGTATGGCAGCAGAGCGCCGTAAGCGGCGTCGTTAGCACCCATGATGAAGAAGCTCCAGAAGGCAGAGAAAGTGCGGTACATGTTGACACGAGGAGTGTTCCATTTCTGCAGCCTCTCGGTGGCAGTCGTAGGGGAGGGCAGTGTCTCGACGGGGTCATCGTTCTTGCTGCTGTCGTCGTGGACCTGGTATATAGCAAGGCTTCTGATGCTCGTAGGCCTCTGATGCCCCGCAGAGAAAGCCTTGCTGGGAGAGCGGGGCTGATCTTGAAGCTCAATGACGCAGGTGGAGGAGCCTCCATGGTTCATAGTCTGGAAGGACATGGCCCTGATGTCCAAGAGAGGGCAGGAAAAGAAACGGACAGGGAGAAAACAAGGAGAGAGACATAGGGGATCAAGCGAGAGAGGAAGAGAACGGGCGTCTTGACTCGGCCCGCATGAAATAGTGGTGCTGGCTGCGGGGCAGGAGATGCAGCAGCGCGATGCGGACGGAGTGGTGCGAAGGCTGCGCTCAGGCCAACGGCAGGAAAGCGGTGACACCGCAGCAGTGAGTCACAGGCGAGGGGATCATGGCCACATGTCGACGAGCGTCGAGGAGACGGTCGCGGTGTCCGGGAGAGGAACCACAGATGGCGTCGAATGGCGGGACGGGAGGGCGCTGAGGTAAGCGGCCGGAAACGGAGATCGCTGGGGAAAACGCGGAGACGGGCCGCCGGGCGCACGTCGGCTGATGCTCGGCGACGGGCGGCGTCGTCGCGGGCCAAAGAGGCTCAGCGCAGGCGCCGCTCACTCGCCCCAGCCCGCACCACCACGCGACATGGAGGCCGTCGACGCGACCGAGCGCAGCTACAAAGGCTTCGACGGTACGGCTGCCGGCCCGCGCTTCCTCTGCTCCTGTGCATAGACTGACCGCAATCCGCCCCAAGGCCCTCCTCCGTCCCTGCTGACCATCATCGTCGACACCAACCCGCATGCCTGGGCCTACCTCTCCCCCACCCTGCCGCTGTCCAAGGCCATCGCGAGCCTGCTGGTCTTCATAAACGCCCACCTGGCCATCAACTCGGCCAACCAGGTTGCTGTGCTCGCCAGCCACACGCAGCAGGCAGCATGGCTGTATCCCACCCCGCATCCCGCCAGAGCCCGTGGCCGCGCAGCTGCAAATGGGAGCAGAGATAGGAACGGAGATGTCGACGGAGATGTCGACATGGCGGACCAGCCGAGCATGGATGACGCGAACAAGTATCGCCCCTTCCGCAACGTCGAGACGGAGCTGCTGGCCAACCTGCGCGCTCTCATGTCGCAGACGAGCGAGGCCGACCTCAAGGCCAGCACCACGACTCTTGTTGCCGGAGCGCTCAGCACGGCTCTTGCCTACATCGCCAAAGCCACCATCAAGTCCGCGCCGCAAGTGTTGGACTCGCAGATTGCCGACCTGGCCACAGGCACCGACCCTCCGGCTGCGCGGGCCACCTTGACCTCCCGCATTCTTGTGCTCAGTGTGTCTGGCGACCTGGCGTCACAGTACATCCCCGTCATGAATGCCATTTTTGCAGCCCAGCGCCAGCGCATCCCGATAGACATTCTGAAGCTGGCGGGCGATACCGTCTTCCTGCAGCAGGCGTGTGACGCCACGGGCGGCATATACATGCAGCCGTCAGCTCCGCAGGGCCTGCTGCAATACCTCATGATGGCATTCCTGCCGGACGAGACGGCGCGGAAGCATCTGGTGCTGCCGAGCGGCGGAGAAGTCGACTTCCGAGCAGCGTGCTTCTGCCATAGGCGCGTGGTGGACATCGGCTACGTCTGCTCGGTGTGCTTGAGCAGTAAGTCTTCAGCCCTGTCCGTGTCTTCCTGTTTTTGGTGGGTGCTAAACATGCTCGACTCAGTCTTCTGCGAGCCGCCCGCAGATCAGACATGCCCGACCTGCACCAATCAGCTGTCGGTGTCCAGCTCGATGACCAGGGTGCCTGCGCTCATTCCTAGGAGAAAGAAGAAGAGGAAGAGGGTTGCGGGCGAGGCCACGCCCGCGGGTACGCCTGGCACACCGGCGGGCGGGGCCACGCCGATTCCTTCATGATTGCATTTCAGAGAAGCATGTTGTCTGGCACGGGGTGGAGAGGTCTTTTGGCGCACGAGATCATGTTTCAATTCGGGCGCGGCGTTCGTTGGGGGGAAAACAAAATACCTAGGGTGGGATAGGCGTGAGGGAGGATGCGTATTACGCGCTGCACGGCGTCTGGGGAAGGGGCTCATGCGGCTCGTCCAACGGCGGGTACCAGTCTAGGGAATTCTCAGGGCATCCGCCGGGTCTGGAAGCTCGATCAGCAGCACGACTGCGGTGAAGTAGTCAGGCCGGCATAGAGCAGATCAAACGGCGCTCTCATAGGCTCGCAAAGACGTCCGGCTCGGACGCATGTGCTATGGGAAGAGCGGGCGAGAGACGGGCCAGCATAGCATTCCTCGCTTCCAGCTTCCTGGCTTGGGGCTCGCCCATTCCGCGATCATCAGCAGATTTGCCGTGATTTGGCACGAGCAACACGCGATGGCAGCGATCGGCTCCAGCAAGCTTCCAGCTCCGGGGCGCTCCTCCGCGTCTTGGCTCTCCGCGTCTCGGCTGAATCGACGGCCTCGCTGGCGGCCCCGCATGGCGTCGTATTTGCGCGCTGGCTCAACGCCGGGCGGAGTATTATCTGCCGCCGCCCGCGGGGGTACCTGATCGGCGGTGACGTCTTCGGGCAGCTCGACCGGGTTGCGCTGCTCTCCCCTGCGCGGCCTCGCCGTGTCCATTGGCCAATTGTTTCGCCCATCGGCGCTGCATTGTCGCGAGGGTTCGAAGGAATCTCGCCTCGCCTCGATGCTCCCCATTCATCATGGCCTCCGGATCGGTCCCGACGGCGGCGGTGCGGTGATGATGCTGGCAGCTGCTCCGTGCTCGTCCGCCCATCCATCCCACCGGGGACCGGGGGTGCCCACGCCGCGGGGAAAGCAAATGCAGGATGAGGAGATTTCTTGGGAATTTAAAAACCCTCCGTCGGCCTTTTCTCCCCTGGCCCGCTCGCAGGCTTTTCCCGGAATAAAGCTGTCGTCGTCGTCGCCGGCTTTTCCGTTGCTGCTGTGCTTCGCGCGTAGGTAGCTGGCTGTAGCTTGCCTGCTCGACTGTCAACTCTCCAAGAAGCTCCCCAGAGCACCATGAAGCTCTCTGCCAGCTTGCTGGTGGCCGCGAGCTTGGCCTCGCAGACGCTGGGGCTGGCTGTCGGCGGTAAGCCCAAGGATCTGATCAAGCCGTACAAGCGCCAGGCCCTGCAGGACATTGTTGGTTTCCCTCTTCCGGTTCCGAAGCGGCTTACTGACGCGCCGGGGACAGGTTACGTGGGACGAGCACTCCCTGTTCGTCAATGGCGAGCGCATCATCTTCCTCAGCGGCGAGTACCACCCGTTCAGGTGCGTGTCTTCTCCCTCTGCTTAGAGAGCTCCCGCATTCTGACCCTGCCGTGTGCATGCAGACTCCCGGTTCCGTCGCTGTGGCTCGATGTTTTCCATAAGATCAAGGCGCTCGGTTTCAACGGCGTGTCCTTCTACGTCGACTGGGCTTTGCTCGAGGGCAAACCTGGTGATTTCTCCGCCGAAGGCGTCTTTGCCTGGGAGCCTTTCTTTGACGCTGCTAAAGAGGCTGGCATCTACCTCCTTGCCGTGAGTACAAATTAGCTGTCGACCTGGATGTGGACTGATCAGCAAAGCGCCCTGGCCCGTACATCAATGCCGAGGTGTCGGGCGGTGGATTCCCGGGCTGGCTTCAGCGCGTCGACGGCAAACTGCGGACTGACGATGAGGCCTACATGAACGCTACCCAGAAGTATGTTGCGCCTAGTCGACCCTGCTCTAAGTCAATCTCGCGCTAAACACGTCTGCAGCTATGCTAAGAGCATTGGCGAGATCATCGCCAAGGCCCAGATCACCAACGGCGGCCCCGTCATCCTGTTCCAGCCGGAAAACGAATACACCGGTGCTACCGATGACGTCCTCTTCCCCAACGAGCGTTACTTCGGCCTGGTCGAGGATCAGTTCAGAGACGCCGGAATAGTCATCCCCTTCATCAACAACGATGCTTCTCCTCAGGGATACTTTGCTCCCGGTTCCAACTGGTCCAACCCTGTTGATATCTACGGTCACGATGGATACCCGCTGGGCTTTGACTGCGCCAACCCATACACTTGGCCTGACAACGCGCTGCCCACCACCTGGAAGACTCTACATGAGAGTCAGAGCCCCAGCACCCCCTACTCTGTTGTCGAGGTATGAGTCTCCCTGATCTACTTCTGCATTGACTTTGCTAATCCTGTGCTCAGTTCCAAGGAGGTGCTTTCGACCCCTGGGGAGGCCTTGGTTTCGACCAGTGCTCCGTCCTGGTGAATCACGAGTTTGAGCGTGTCTTCTACAAGAACATCCAGAGCTTCGGCGCCACTATTTTTAACATCTACATGGTGGGTCTTCGGAAAATACGTGCTGATCGATCAATGCTGATGCCGCTCCCAGATCTTCGGCGGCACCAACTGGGGCAACCTTGGCCATCCCGGTGGATACACCTCGTACGACTACGGTGCGGTTATCAGGGAGGACCGTGTCATTGACCGCGAAAAGTACAGCGAGTTGAAGCTTCAGGGAAACTTCCTGAAGGTCTCTCCGGCTTACCTTACAGCTGAGCCCGGTACCCTTACGAACGGCTCGTACGTGGACTCTGCCGCGCTCGCCGTGACTCCGCTCTTCGGCAACACCACGAACTTCTTCGTTGTCAGGTACGGACATGAAAAACCCTCTGCCAATCATCTCATAGCTGATTCTGAATAGGCATGCTGCGTACAACTCGCTGGAGTCCACTACCTACACCATCACTGTGCCGACCAGTGCCGGCAACCTTACTCTTCCGCAGCTCAATGGCACTCTGTCTCTGAATGGACGTGACTCCAAGGTCCATGTTACCGACTACGACGTCGGTGGTGAGAATCTTCTGTATTCGACTGCTGAGATCTTCACTTGGTACGTGGTCAATAATGCCCCTCCGTGGGTAGCACAGCACTAATAAAAGAACAGGAAGAAGTATGACTCCAAGACCGTGCTTGTGGTCTACGGTGGTCCTGGTGAGCTCCACGAGCTTGCCTTCTCCAGCGGCAAGAATGCTACTCTTGTCGAGGGATCTGGTGTCACTATTGCTACCAAGGGTGGTGCCACGGTCCTGAATTGGTCGGTTACTCCTTCTCGTAAGGTTGCGAAGGTCGGGGAGAGCCTCTATGTCTACATCCTTGGTACGCTCATCTATACCTGCTCCTGCGGCCATGACTAACGGATTTCCAGACCGCAACTCCGCCTACAACTACTGGACCGCGGATGACGTTGTCCTGAAGGCTGGCTACCTCATCCGCAACGCCACCGTCGACGGCAGCACTCTCTCAATCGTCGGCGACCTCAACGCCACGGCTCCCCTCGAAGTCATCGGCGGAGCCCCAAGCTCCCTGACCAAGCTCACCTTCAACGGCGCCGAACTCCCCTTCAACCAGTCCTCCACCGGCGTCGTCTCCGCCACGCTACAGTACACCCCTCCATCCATATCCCTCCCCGACCTCAACACCCTCATCTGGAAGACCCTCGACACCCTCCCCGAACTCAACCCCACCTACGACGACTCCGCCTGGACTCCAGCCACCCTCACCAAAACCCACAACACCCTCCGCAACCTCACCACCCCCACCAGCCTCTACGGCAGCGACTACGGCTACCACTACGGCACGCTCCTCTTCCGCGGCCACTTCCTCACCACCGGCACCGAAACCACCCTCTCCATCTCCGCCCAGGGCGGCTTCGCCTCAGGCTTCTCAGTCTGGCTCAACAGCACCTTCCTCGGCAGCTGGACCGGCGCCGACTACGCCTCGAACGGCAACCTCACCCTCCCCATCCCCGCCTCCGCCTTACCCCCCGGGGCAGGCTCCCCCGCCGTCCTCACAGTCCTCCTCGACACAACCGGCCTCTCCGAAAACTGGATCGTCGGCGCCGAGGAAATGAAGTTCCCCCGCGGCATCCTCGACTACTCCCTCGCCGGCCACCCCGACCCCGCCGACGTCACCTGGAAAGTCTCTGGCAACCTCGGCGGCGAGTCCTACGCGGACCGCTCGCGCGGGCCGCTGAACGAGGGCGGCCTCTTCGCTGAGAGGAACGGGTACCACCTCCCCGGCGCGCCGGTCGCCGAGTGGGACGATAGCAAGGGTCCCGTCGCCGATGGCATCGATGCCCCTGGCGCCCGCTGGTTCGCGACGGAGTTCGAGCTGGATATTGCAGAGGGGTGGGACGTGCCTCTGGCATTTGTGTTTGGGAATAGCACCACCGGGGCGCCTGCGAACGAGACGAATAGTACGGGGGGCGCGAGTAATGCGTATAGAGTGCAGCTGTTCGTCAATGGCTGGCAGTTCGGCAAGTATATCCATAATGTTGGCCCGCAGGATAGGTTTCCTGTCCCGCAGGGGATTTTTGATTATAAGGGGAGGAATTTTGTGGCGGTTAGTTTGGTGGCGCAGGAGGTGGGGGGTGCGAGGGTGGAGAGTTTGGAACTGGTTGCTGGGACGCCGGTGAGGTCGGGGTATGGGGGGGTGGAGTTGAGTGGGGGGAGTGGGTATAGTGTTAGGGAGGGGGCTTATTAGGGGCTGGGAGGAGTGCGGGGGAGGGAGGATTCGATGGGTGGGGTGTTTGAGTGGTGGGTTGGTTGGTTGATTGACTGACTCCTGTAGAGGAGGTGGGTGCTTTATGATTCTTATATGAGTAATGGATCTGTGATGAGATGAACCAAGCTGAGCTGAATGCTGTGCGCTATTTGTCTGTGTGTCTGAAGCCGGCTTTTTTCTGTGACGACGTTAAGAAGCATGAGTCCCGCCACGTCGAGTAAATATATGAGGCTCGTTCACTTGCACGAACGTCAGACGGCAATTGCGAAGAGAAGTTCATGGCAGAATCTTCGCCGTCTTCCTCATGACGTTTGGCATGTTGCGAGAAAAATCTTGAGATACAACGACCATGTGAACAACTAGACACCAACACTGCTTACCTTCCATCACCAGAAACAAATATCCGCTAAAGAACGTGACTCGATGCCACCCCTCACCCCATGGTCAAGAGGAGGAGAGAAGGGAGAAAGTGATCCTGGTCCAGGCGTCGCGAAAGTTCGCAGTGAAACGTACGTTGAAAAAAAGGTTGATAGATACTCTTCCATCAGTAAAGACGGTGGAGTGCAGGAAGAAACCCTTATAGATCTACCTGGTTTTTCCCCACAAGATTATGGCAGATATCCAGATCCTCGCATGTTAAACCGCGTATAGAAGACTACGTCAAATGACAGGGGCAATGAGAGCCAGGGTCCGGCAGCTGGCGTCTTTCACATCAGGGGAAACTTAGATTGTGGAATGGTGGTGAGGAGTACTTGGGTGACGAGGAATATGGCGTCTTTCTGTAGAGAGGTCTCACGATTGAAGATGACCCATGCCAGAATAGCGCCACAGAATAGGTCAACCACAAGCAAGTACTACATATCAAGTTTCCGAATCGTATCCACAAATTAAACTCCATTCGCTATGGTCAATCTATGAAAAACGCCTTAAGCCAACTGCACTGGTAGCAGCGGAAATTCTCGGTGTCGAATCTGTGGAAAGGCAGGTATTGCAAGCTGAACAGTTTGAGAAAGAAAAGCTAGGGGATGGGTTCGTAGGGGGGAGAGGTGGAATCAGTGGCGTCACCTCTTCCGCTTGTAACGCATGCAACGGCCACCCTGCGCAACAGCGCCACTGCCAGTGCTGCGTGACATAGTGCATGTTGGTCTGTCTTCGTCCGCGTGCATGGATGCGAGAGCCTAGATATCATGAGCAGGAAGCCTCTATTGACGAAAGTGGGCAGTTGGATGTTCTTACAAAGGAGTCGGTATTGTGGGCGAAGAAGAGATAGAGGCCATCCCTGGTCCTCTTGACGCTCATCACCCCAATGGCGCCGGCTGAATTACTGTGCTTGACACTTGGATGACCTTATCGGGCCTAGTCAGCTTACGCTTTAAACATGCGTAAGAATTTGGGGTGGAACACATACCCATAAACTCTTTCTCGATCATGGCCCTGACCGCTTCCTCCTCAGTGACACCCTGCAGCTTGTTCTCTTTATCCTTCTTGACGCTGTGGTACAGCCTCTCCGCACCAACAGTTGCAGCCATGGTGGTGGCCATATGTTCTCCGGTGCCACTGGTAACAGTGGCGACTGACACCCTCTGTTTGTCATCTGGATCGCTGGGTACCACGGCGGCGCCTACGCCAACTAGAGCTGCCGGACCTACCCTTCCGTGGTATTTCATGCCTATTCCGCCCGACGAGGCTCCACAGGCGATGTTGCCATAGCAGTCCACAGCAATGGCCCCGACAGTGTCCGTGATATTGTCCTGCCGTTGTTGTTCATCTTGAGGATATTCCTGTCCTGGACAAGGCTCTTGATGCTGGCTGGAATTGTACGCCTGGTCAGGTCGAGGAGACAAATGTGCATGCTCAATGACATGGCGAAGCTCAGTGGATGTGCGATCAAGGTTAGTCTTCTCGGTTTGAGAAGTGTCCGGCGAAGGTTTCTCGACAGCATCCTGGGATGTAGGGCTTGGTGTAATTGAAGGAAGCTGTAGAGTCGCCGACGACGAGTCAGACTCCTCATCAGACCCGTCGTGCCAAGTCTGCGATCTATGTTGGTGGCGGTCTCCAGGGTGATAGGTGTGGTAGTCCTCGTCTTTATCAATGTCACTCATATCAACGTCAGGAGTAGGGCTCTTCTCAGGGCCTGCGGGACTAGGAAGAGACGATAGAGTCGGCACGGTTTGCGTGCTGTTGATGAGAGGGTTATGAGTAGCCTCAGTGAAAGAAGCTTGTCCAGGACCGCGATCTAAGAGAGAAGCTGTGGATGGGTCTGACGCAAGATTTGACTTCCTAGAAGTGTCCGACGTACTGTTCGAGCCAGGCGAAGACTCCTTGGGAATGGAGATGGGCTCTGGAAAAGGTGTGCTTTCTTTCAGAGCTGGAACACCGCGGAGCATCGTCTCCGTGTGTTTCGTCCGCAACCTTTTGCGCTCCTGCTCTTCCTCCAGAGGATCCCAGTTCTCAGTTGTGTACGAGGGTTGGGATATGGGGCTGAAGATACTCCGGTGAGCCTTTCGCTCCGCATGTCTCAAGTCGGACCTCCACTTGACCCAGCGTTCTCGAGCAGCCGGGGAGACCAGCGCGTCGTGGGGAAGAATCGACATGCCTTGCTCAAAGGCAAAATCGGTGGCGCCCTGACCAACCAGAAGATTAGGGGGGACGCGCTTCAGGAGCAACGGCTTGGTAGTATGATCAAGGATGAGACGGGCCAAGGAGATCGGATTCTTGATTTCTGTATCAACTTTAGTCCCCATGTCAGCAGCTACCGGGGATGAACTTACGCGCAACTGCGCCAACGCCGCCACTGCGGCCGAGGTGATCCACGACAATGGCGTCGCACTCGACAATACCATCCATAGCGAGATTGCTCCCATATCCAGCGTTGGTGATTTCGCGGTCCTCGAGAATTTTGATTGCAATCTCTACGGCATCGACAGCGGTTCCTCCGTTGCGAAGTACCGCCATTGCGGCCTTCGCCGCACTGCTCTTCAAGTTAGCATCATCAGCGGGCCCTAACGTGTCTTGGGGTGATGAGAATGAGGCATTTTCATCTGCTGTAGTCATTACTGGTCGGGCAATGCGGAAAACCGGGCCACTCACTCGTTGCAGGCCTGAAGGTGCAAGCCCTCGTTTTGGATGCTGTGGTAACCGGCTCCAGCATGCACGAAGATGGCGCATATATCGCCAGCCTTTCGACCTCTTCCACTGCGATAGGCCATCGTGCTGTCTGAAGACGCTGCTGTAGGTGTCTTGCGAGATCTGCTGGGCCCGTCGCCTTTCCGGAACGAGAGACGACGCGCTAGGTTGAACAGCCTCGCGTCGAAGTCAGATGACCTCCTCAACGCGCTCAGCTTGTCCAGATGTCGATCGTGGGGCTCATTCGAGTCAATGGTGTCAAGTTGCGGTTGCTGTGGGAGTGAGACCTTGATGTGGATGCGAAAGAGGCTGAAGGCGAGTTTTGGCAGAGGCGACGGGACATGCAGCGAGTCGCAGGCTTTTTGGATGAGGGTGGTAGTGTCGGGTGAGGAGACTTATCGAGCGGCGTCACAGGAGCGAGTGTGGTCCATAGGCCAGCCGCGTGGCCTTGGGGGTGCTGGTAAGGATGGCAAAGACGAGGATGATGCGGGAAAAAAGCGATGGAAAGAATGGCCGCTTCCGCTTTGAGGAACACGCTCTTGCGCACGCGGGGAACGTCGGCAGCAGAACGGACGCAGAGGACGCGTGAGGAAGAAGGGGAGTCGAGGACGACGTGAAGAAGCTGAAATGGAATCGTGGACGGGTTTGTATACGGTGCTATTGCGGGCGGCACACGTGGTTGACTCCTTCCATCGCGAAGCTGGCAAGAACGCGCGGATGTCTGCGTCCGAGGCGCTCATAGCTCTACCAAGTCGGTCGCTGCCCTATTTCGCAACGGCACGCCGCGCCTCTGGATCCTGCCCTCTCTGCGCGCGTTCCCAGGCTCTACTCTGGTCTCCGCTCCTCGAGCTAAGAGATGAACGCACGAGACACCTCTCGCGCGGAAGTGAGCTGTGCATGAGCCGGGACGAACGGATGCTGCAGCGCAGCGATTCGTGGATGCAGACCCTCTGGCGCCCGCGCGAAGGACGAAGTCCGCAGGAGGCGGCGACGCGGACGCGACGACGGTGGACGCGCAGGCGTGGAGAGGAGGGCTTGGCGTGGGCGGAGCGATGATGCAGCGGCCAGCGGGGCGCGGAGAGCCCCCATTGGGTTTCGAGCGCCCGCCCTCGTCCAACGACCTACACCACCCCCGAGCCCTACCAGGCAGCCCTCCACCACACCTCGCATCCTCCCTGCCTGCAAGCTCCCTCTTATCCCGCCAGACATCCCGAGCTGTAGCCGCCGGCTTCGCTTTCCAACATGGCTACCCAGACCCCCGCCGTTGTCATGGACAAGTGAGCTAGCTCCCCGACACCGCCGAGAGCCCCTCCGCGGGCCTGAGACCACCCTAGCTAACGATTGATCCGCCGACAGCGGTACGGGATACTCGAAGCTAGGTACGCCGTTGCTCCCCGCTGTCCAGCGCTGAACACCCGCTGACCCCTCGCTCTCAGGCTTCGCCGGCAACGACTCCCCCTCGTTCGTGTTCCCCACCGCCATCGCAACCAAGTCCGGTGCAGGAGGTTCTGGCGGCTCCGGTTCCGGTCGCCCTGCTGTTGCGAACAAGCCATCGTTCCTTACTGGTGGCGCTGGCCCCGGTGGTCACCTGTCAGCGAAACGCGGAACCGAGGACTTGGACTTCTTCATCGGAGACGAGGCCCTGGCCGCCTCCGCTGGCCCTGGTATGCTATGCGTCGGAGGATATACTGTGGCAGGAAGATACAGGCGGCTGACTGCGAGCAGGCTATGGTATCCACTACCCCATCCGCCACGGTCAGATCGAGAACTGGGTAGGCACCAGCATGCCGCGCTCTCCGCTAGAGATGCTTACAAGCAGTTAGGACTACATGGAACGCTTCTGGTCCAATTCGATATTCAAGTATCTCCGTGTCGAGCCCGAAGACCACTACTTCCTCCTGACGGAGCCTCCGCTTAACCCGCCGGAGAACCGCGAGATGACGGCCGAGATTATGTTTGAGTCCTTCAACTGTGCTGGTCTGTACATTGCCGTGCAGGCTGTCCTTGCGCTTGCCGCCTCGTGGACCTCCTCGAAGGTTACGGACCGCTCCCTCACTGGTACCGTCATCGACTCGGGCGAGGGTGTCACCCACGTTATCCCTGTCGCAGAAGGATACGTCATTGGATCCAGCATCAAGAGTGTCCCGATTGCCGGAAGGGATATCACATACTTTGTCCAGCAGCTGCTGCGTGACAGAGGCGAGCCCGACAGCAGCCTTAAGACTGCGGAGCGGATTAAGGAGGAATTCTGCTATGTCTGCCCCGACATTGTCAAGGAGTTCTCCAGGTACGACCGGGAGCCCGATCGGATCGGCAAGCACGAAGTCAAGTACCCCAACGGGAAGAGTGTGACGGTGGATGTCGGTTACGAGCGCTTCCTTGCACCCGAGATCTTCTTTAACCCTGAGATCTACTCCAGCGACTTCCTTACGCCGCTCCCTACCATCGTTGACACCGTCATCCAGACCAGCCCTATCGATGTCAGGCGTGGTCTGTACAAGAACATCGTCTTGTCCGGAGGCTCCACTTTGTACAAGGACTTCGGTCGTCGCCTGCAGCGCGACATTAGGCACCTGGTCGATGCGCGTATCAAGGCATCAGAGGCGCGCAGTGGCGGTGCCAAGAGTGGTGGTCTGGATGTGCAGGTTATTACGCACAAGAGGCAGAGGCACGGTCCTTGGTTCGGTGGTAGCTTGTTGGGCCAGACCCCCGAGTTCAGGAGTTACTGCCACACGAAGGCTGAGTACGACGAGATTGGCCCCAGCATCGTCCGTCGCTTTGCTCTGCTTGGTGGCCCGGGCAGCTCATAAGAGTGTGACCAGGCGTGCTTGGATACCTTTGCGGAAGCAGAACGCAAAGAAGCTGTGGGCATCATACGCCAGGGACCGTTCACGGCGGGAAAATGTGTGCATTTCGATCATGCGTGGAGTTGGCAGAAGCGGTCCGGGAAGATAGCAATTGATAATAAAGCTGATGAACGACACATTTCTGGCGACGGCGCGCCCGCCGGAGACATGACACATGTATCCGTCGTGCTGCTTCGGCGGTGATGCACACGCCAAACACAGATGAACGGCTCCCCTTCCGTAGCATATGCGCTGCGGATACTTGTCTCTAGCTAGCTACGAGCAGGCGACGAGAACGAGAAGAAGGGAGCAGTGGGACTCCAGAAATGAGAGGAGCACAAACAGGCTATAACGGCTAAGCATAATAGACAGCTCTACCGCGGGAGCGCTCTGCCCGCCCTGGTGCAAGAGCAATTTCCCCCACGCCAATCAGTGCGGGCGCGGCGCGACAACCTGAGACTGCGCGACCATTGAGGATTGAGCTGGACAGGCGCAGGCCGCAGGCGCATGAATACAAGAGGCGCTGCTGCGCTTGGGGCCCCTGATGGCCGGGCGAGGAGGCACACCGACGGTTCGTCGTCCTCGCGAGGCACGGCGGCGCGCAATTGGCCGGTGGGGCGGCGTCGGAGAGCGTCCGGCGGAGATCAAAGCTCCTCCCTCGTCACCTCTTGACTTCAAGCTACCTAGTCTTAGGGCCCGGCGAGGCTTGACACCCTTGAAGATGGTCAGACCGCTGGATCTCTGTATGTCGATGGGCCTCAGATCTCCTTCCTCTTCCTCTGCGGCTCCAGGCCCGCGAGTCGTCCCAGCGCGATAACCCGGTCCTGCTCACTGACGCGCATCACCAGCAAGCGACTCTCCCGCTGCCCCGGGCCCCCAAGCTCCAGCGCCCTCTACCACTAGCCCTACCGCCGCTCGCGCTCCCAAGCGCCCTGCCCAAGCCATAGGCACGCCCTCGAAGCGTCTGAAGTCGCAGCCCCTCGGCCCCGCCGCTCTCAGCGGAGCGCACGCCGCCCAGCCCGCCCAGCCTGCCTTATCGCTACAGCAGCCCGCGACGGCCGACGGCAGCAATGCCTTCGCCGTGAACTATACCCAGACGGCCACCTCGGGTCCGGACAGCTTCGTCTCTCCCTTTGGCGTCGGCTGGCCGCAGGTGGGCGGTAGCTACTATGATAGCAGTTTCGCCGCCCCAATGGCCCCGCAGCCTTTCGCGTCCTCGTACGACTCGCAGTTCGTCCCTCAGCAGTCCCCCATTTACAGCGAGTCATACTCGCCCGCCTCAGAAGTCAGCCCAGAGCTTGTGAAGAACCTGCCTGCTCTGGACAAGCTCTGTGGCCGCATCCTGTCCACCCTTGGCCAGCCTTCCTTCCAGGACACGCTGAATGCCGTAAGCAAGGTCGACACGCCGCAAGGCCGGGACTATGCCTCGAACAAGAACGTGTTCGAGCAGCAGTTCAAGCAATACAGCCGGGGCAACCCTTTCATCGATGCGAAGGCGCTGCACCTGGATGGTCCTCAACATCTTAAGGTAGTGCGGAGGGCGAACTTGGCAGCCTTCGTGAGCAGCATCTTCGGCGGGCAGGAAGTCAGCCTCAACGAGCTGAACGAGCACTTCTTGGACATATTTGTCCCCCCAGGCGGCAGGTTGCTGCAATGGCAGGGTGGCTTGTATCTGGAGCTCAAAACCCAAGCTTACATCAGAGAGTTGATGAAGGGAGAGAAGCGCCAGGAAGTCATAGATCGCCTGTTTCCACCGAACCTGAACGAGAAGATGCTGTCTCGCCACCCGGAAAGCAAGCAGCTGATGCCGTCGGAGCTGGAGTTTGTGAAGTCGGTCGTCCAGCGGCGACAACAACTCTTGGCGGAGCCAGACACTATGGAGGTACGAATCCAGCTGCCCAGGAAGTTCGGCTGGAACGATTTTCTCAGAGAAGTCAACTGTTGCATTGGTAAAAACATGGACAGCGCCCATGCCTCATCGACTAGTCGGCAAAGCCCTCAGTCTGCAATTTACAGCAACACGGCTCCTCAGTCCATCAGTCCGAGTGGCTTCTATCCTCAGATGCAGGACGCGGTCGGCGGTAACTATGACGAGACTATCACCAGAGCAGCTCTGATGGCTCATGCAGCGCTCCACGGGCAACAACCTACCAATAGCCCAGACGCTCAACAGAATGCAATCTCCTTCTACCAAGCCTATCCCAACGTTGCTCAACAGCACCAGCCTTCTTTTCCCGCCAACAAGGCACCAAATCCTCCAAGCCCGATAGCTGTTCAGAGTGCGCCGACGCAGGTGCTTTACGATCGCGCGCGCTCCGCGTCTACGGTTCGTGCGCCGCCGAACTCGCGCAAGCCGGGAGCGGCAAACCAGCGACGGCCTTGGAGCATCGAAGAGGAGCGGGCGCTCATGGACGGTCTCGATCGGGTCAAGGGTCCTCACTGGAGCCAGATCCTAGCTTTGTACGGCCCAGGTGGCACCATTTCCGAGATCCTCAAAGATCGCAACCAGGTGCAGCTGAAAGACAAGGCACGAAACCTGAAACTTTTCTTCTTGAAGAGCGGCGTCGAGGTGCCTGTGTACTTGCAAGGCGTGACGGGCGATCTGAAGACGAGAGCTCCGGCGCAGGCGGCGAAGCAGGAGGCGCTGGCGAAGCAGCGGAGGGAGGAGCAGGAGGGCAAGATGAGGGAGCAGCGATTGCAGATGGATGCTGCAGCTGTTTTAGCGGGGAGGTGGCCAGGTGCTGCGGAGGGGTTCCCTCAGATGGGCTTTGCCGCTCCGCAGACCCATACGGCCATCGACCCGTCGCTTCGAGCGAGCGACGGATCCAGCAACATTCAGGAGCTGTGAAGGGGGGAATGACGGCGTTGGGTTGAAATTCCGGCGACACGAACCTTTGAATTTCCTTCACCTAGATCGATTTCGGGCTAAGGATGGCGGCAAAAGCGCGGTGGGATGGTAATGGTACATTCGTTCGACGGACAGGAGGAAAAAGTTACAGTATCCGTGCGGGATCTGGGTATGGATGACGCCCGGCTCGGGCAGCGTGCAAGAAACGACAGTATGATACCCGAAATATGAATAGATTAGCGATCCCGTGCTGGTGAGCTGCGCGCAGAGCGAGGAGGCCGCGGTGGTGAAGGCGGGCTTGCAAGCTGCAGGAATAGCTTCCTGAGTTATTATGTATGGCCCCGCTCTCGCCATAGCCGCTAAATGTGAGGCACTGGAGGGAAGCATGCGCGCATCTGAAGCAGGCCGGGGCGCGGCGGTGATTGGCTGGGCGCGGGCGCAGGCAATCAACGTCAGCGGAGGCGCACGGCTACGCCTGGCGATTAGATACAACAGTACATTCGCGACACACCACTCCTGCATAACACGGTGACACCCTCGCAGCCCCCCCACGCGCGTCAGGTGCCCTTGCCATCCCAATCCTGACAAATCACGCTGCGACATGTCGTCCGACCCCAGCGCCAGCGCCCAACCCGGCGAACCGACCCTGCCCGCCAGCGGCCCGGAGGTCAAGAAGGAGGAGCTGGACGCCTCCCTCGAAGCCGACATCACTTCCACCACCGACGCTACCGCCGCTGCCCAGCCCGACGCCATGAATCTCGACGGCGCCAACGACATGGACGGCCAACCCGCGCAAGGCGCGCCCAACGTGCCCGACGGCATGATGGGCGCTGCGCCGCCCGCCAGCGAACTGCGCATCCCAACCAAGAAGGACGCAAGCCTGCGCGAGTTCCTCAGCAAGATGGACGACTACGCACCTATCGTACGTGTCGCGCCCTTCGCCCGTCCCCCCGCACCCTCACATCTCTTCCTCCACACCCCTCCACCCTCCTCCTTGCCCGTTCGCACCCTCAGCCGCAGCCGCAGCCCCAGTCGCACCCGCTAACGCCTCCTCCCCCAGATCCCCGACGCCGTCACAAACTACTACCTCACGCTCGCGGGCCTCCCGCCGCCCCCGCAAACCCCCCCACACCTCGCGCGCCTCCTCGCGCTCGCGACCCAGAAGTTCATCGCCGACATCGCCGCCGACGCGTACCAGTACAGCCGCATCCGCTCGTCCAACACCACCAGCAACAACCCGATGGGCGGCCTAGGCGGGGCCGCGGGCTTCGGCATGATGGGCGCGCAGGGCGCGGCGGGCGCGGCGGGCGGCGCGCAGGGAGGGAAGGAGGGTGGAGGGCAGCAGGGGAAGGGGCTGAATTTGGGGGTGCAGAGGCCCGGGTATGGCGGTGGTGGGCAGGGTGGGAGTCAGGGGAGGACGGTGCTGACGATGGAGGATTTGGGGATGGCGGTGGGGGAGTATGGGGTCAATGTTAAGAGGGGCGAGTTTTATCGGTGAAGGGTGAAGGGTGGATGGCTACGGCTACGGCTTTGCGGATCTTTTATGCTTCAGCGGGGTTGGACGATGGGGTTTATGGGCACACGGCATTTTTCATGGGTCATGGCGTTGGGAGACTGGACGTCTTATTAATCGACGAGATGTGCGGGATCGGATTGGATGGTCTCGTTTTGGTCGTCATCAGGTTTGCGGGTATCATCAGGCTAAGTCGCCTGTCACATCCACAGAGAAATGGAATATCATGATACAGGCAATAATACATGAAAGCGCGCCCGATGCACGCTGTGAAAAACGCCGCCCATATATTCGAGTACCCAGTACAAATAGAACAACGCCCAGGGTATGCCAATTGCTTTATTTGTTCTTCGAGTGCTTGTACGAGAATCTCTTTCTCGTCCTGTTAAGAAAATTGTCAGCACTCGCCCCTCCATTTACGCCTCTTGACCATAGTTCCAGAAATTTCCCAACCAGAGATGCGCATCTCCTCATACCCACAGTCCATCTCAACCACATCTTCCAGCATCGAGGGGAAACCACTCACGGTGCGAATTCTCCCAGCTTATGCCCGACCATGTCCTCCGTGATGGTCACATCATGATATATCTTGCCATTGTGCACCATGAACTTCAACCCGACAAAGTTCGGCAGAATGGTTGCAGACCGCGCCTGCGTCTTGATCGGGGGCACGCGCTCGCCGGCCTTGGCACGGACGATGGGGAGACTGCGGAGACGTGTCAGGGATGGTCCGAATAGTTGTGGCGGCGGCGACGACGGCGGCGACGGAGGCGGGTCATAGACGTGACGGGCGGTTGGACTTACGGGACGATGTGAGGGCCTGTGACGCGGGGCGTTAGCGGATATTGGCGGAGGAGATGGAGGGGCGGAGAGCGAACCTTTCCAGACGGAGCGCGCGAACAGCGCCCGCGTTGGTAGCATTGTGGTTGGTGGTGGTGGGTGGTGGGTTTGGGTGATGCGGCGGAGATCAGCAAAGTTCGGTGGTTTGCTGGGTGCTTGCTGAGCTGCGGGCCAAGAGAAGCGAGGAGCCGCGGCGGCGGCGATCACTACTGCTGAACCACTAGGCAACACTGCGCGACGGGAGCTGCACCGACGCGTCTTTTGCTTAATTTGTCGCGTCGTTCGTGCCATGGACTGAAGTTCAGCCACTCTTTTCCCCGTGCCTTGTTTGTAGAGGGGAGATTGAGTCTTGCGGCATCGCTCGCCTTCGAAGCTACTACCACACCTACCGCGCTCTACACAAACGCAACACGCCGCCACGATGCCTACCTCACAGCGCGGTTTGTCCCCACCTTCCGAAAGCTCCGCTCCTACGCCTCCTGAGCAGCTTCTAACTCGATATCTTCTTCCCCAGGGCTCGACGACCCCAACGACCCGGACACAATCCGCATCCTCGTTGCGACGGACAGCCATGTAGGCTACAACGAGCGCGACGCCATCCGCGGTGACGACAGCTGGAGGACTTTCCACGAGGTGATGTGCCTGGCCAAGCAGAATGATGTGGATATGGTGCTGCTGGCTGGCGATCTGTTCCACGAGAACAAGCCGAGTCGCAAGAGCATGTACCAGGTTATGCGCAGCCTGCGTATGAATTGCTTCGGGGATAAGCCGTGCCAGCTGGAAATGCTGAGTGATGCGAGTGAGAACTTTCAGGGGTGAGTGAGGGAGGCGTTTGACAAGGCAAGGTCAGTGGAATTGGAAGAGCAATTGCTAAAGCTGAAGACAGAGCGTTTAACCACCCCAATTACGAGGATCCGGATATCAACGTCGCGATTCCGGTGTTTTCGATTCACGGCAACCATGATGATCCGTCGGGAGTATGTGTGCTGGATTTTAAAGTAATCCGGGAATGTTGCGCTGATACTTGCTAGGAAGGCCATTACTCGGCGCTGGATCTGCTGCAGGTCTGCGGTCTAGTCAACTACTACGGCCGCACGCCCGAGTCCGACAACATCGAGGTCAAACCGGTCCTGCTGCAGAAAGGTGGCACCAAGCTCGCGCTCTTTGGCATGAGCAACGTACGTGACGAGCGCCTGTTCCGAACTTTCAGGGATAGCAACGTCAAGTTCTTTCGGCCCTCGACTCAGCAGAACGACTGGTTCAATCTCATGAGCGTGCACCAAAACCACCACGCGTACACGGATACTGGATATCTTCCCGAGAAATTCCTCCCGGATTTTCTGGACCTCGTGGTTTGGGGTCATGAGCATAAGTGTCTTATTGAGCCGCGCCATAACCCGGAAATGGGCTTCTACGTCATACAACCTGGTTCTTCAGTCGCAACCTCACTGATGCCGGGAGAGGCAGTGCCCAAGCACGTGGCTATCCTCAGCGTCAAAGGCAAAATGTTCGAGAGCAAGCCGATTCGATTGAAGACAGTGCGGCCTTTCGTAATGAAAGAGATTATCCTTGCGGAGGAACGGGCGCTGGACGATGTCTGGAAGAATGACAATAATCGGCCTATCATCACGCGTCACCTGATGGGCATTGTAGAGAAACTTATCAAGCAGGCAAAGCAGGAGTGGCTGGAGGCTCAGGATCCCCAGGAGGACGACGAACCATTGGAAGTTCCCCTGCCGCTGATCCGTTTGCGTGTGGAATACACCGCGCCAGAAGGAGGCAAGTTCGACTGTGAGAATCCCCAGCGTTTCTCAAATCGATTCATCGGCAAGGTTGCGAACGTCCACGACGTCGTCCAGTTCCACCGCAAGAAGCTGCTCGGTACTAGGAGACCGAAACAGGAGCTGGCAATGCCTGAGGAGTCCGTTATGGCTCGGCTGACGTTGGACAACGTCAAAGTTGAAAAGTTCGTGCGCGAGTTTCTTACAGCGCAGTCCCTTACTATCTTGCCGCAGAACTCTTTCGGAGATGCAGTCAGCCAATTCGTCGACAAGGATGACCACAAGGCCATGGAGATCTTCGTTGAAGAATCTCTTGCTACGCAGATGCAATACCTCCTCTCCACTGAAGAGATGGATGAAGACGAGATCGCGGAGGCTATGGACAAGTATCGCTCCAAGCTTGAGGAGATGTTCGCTGCCGGTCAGATAAAGAACAAGACGAGCCGGAAACTCAAACCTAAGCCTGATAACTGGGACAGCGATATGGAAGGCGACTGGGCTGATCAACCCGGCGCCATCATTCACAGCGATGACGATGCCATGGAAGAGGACGACACTAGCTCGAGACTCGGTTCTATACCACCTAAGGCGCCAGCCACACGCGGTAGGGGACGCGGTCGCGGTCGCGGAGGCCGCACTGCTGCCTCGACCACGACTTCCCGCGCGTCCTCTGCCGCGACTAAGAAAGCACCCGCGAAGTCTACAACCGCAAGCAGTCGCAGCAAGAAACGCGTCACGGAAGAAGAGGATGAGGACGAGGATGAGGATAACGACGTCATCATGATTGACGACGACGATGACGATGAAGAAGAGTCGGATGCAGAAGATTTGTTCACGAAGCCAGCGCCGCCGAAGAAAACAACCGCCAGGCAAAAAGCAGTGGCTGCCAGCAAGTCGACCACCGCCACATCTCGGTCGCAACGTTCATCAACTCCTGCGGTGAAGAAGACGCCGGCATCGAAGCCGACGGCCAAGCAGACGAAGCTCAACTTCTCGCAGGTGCCCGACAGCTTGCCGAGCCAAACGGGAAGAGGTGCGGCATCGAGAAGGGCGAGGCCGCCAAGTGACGACGAGATATCGGATGATGACGAAGCATTCGAGCCGGCTGCGCCTGCGGCGAGGTCGACCAGGACTAGAAGATAGGCGGTGATTGAGTGGAGCTACAGGGAAGAGAAGCCAGCGGACGTGTGAATCTTTCTGGTTGCTGTTCATGGCATTGCTGCATAGCGAGTGGGGGTCTGGCGTTAGTGTGGGAAGCGTTGCTACTTTGCTGACATTTTACGGGATGGGAGCATGGCTAAGGTAAAGGTGAGATGGGGAGGTGCAAGCCAAGGCAGGGACAGGGTGGCTAGGTCGCATCGATTCTAACAAGCATATCTGATCACGGCAATGGCAACGGCAGCAGACGCAGATCTGATCTTGCAGCCCCGGGGCCGCGCCGCCTTTGGGCCAGGTACTTGGGACTCGTCCTGCAAGGGAAAGACACATCCGCCAGCGGCGCGGGTATGCGCTGAATCTGAGCAGCCTTCTCTAAT
Source organism: Neofusicoccum sp. Z2 (assembly GCA_037356115.1). Classification (NCBI taxonomy): domain Eukaryota; kingdom Fungi; phylum Ascomycota; class Dothideomycetes; order Botryosphaeriales; family Botryosphaeriaceae; genus Neofusicoccum; species Neofusicoccum sp. Z2. The sequence goes on from JBAWJY010000033.1 coordinate 192,656, forward strand.
CACGGGTAGGTAGTTGCTAAGGAACACTCTTTGCGCTCAGTGCAAAGGTCAGACCTGTCTTTCTCTGTTCTCTGTCGAACTTTGGAACTGTATGTACTTGGCATATGGTGGCGTCGTCTCGTGCGCTAGCCACGGCGGCGCAGAATCATGTTTCTCTTCTCCCAGGATTTCAAATCAAGCCACAGCGTCTTGCTGCGGCGGATGCGAGCTTGCTTATGAGACTCTGGGTCTGGCCATGATCGGCCGAGGCAGACGATGGGGCGGGTGGTCGTGACTTCCGATTCCCGACTTCCCGCTCGGGAAGGGGACGGCTCCCACCGCTCCCCGACCGCTATTCCGCCCAGCCCGCTTGATTCCACTGTCCATGTCTCTTTCCTCGTCCTCGTGCATCTGAGAAATCCGCCATCGTCACACACGACTTCCCTCCATTCCTAGACCCGAGCGTCGGTTGTCCAGAAGGTGCATCTTGCGCCTTCAAAACAACCATCCATCACGGCCCAGTCCCATCCCCAACTTTCTCATCACTCACGGTCTTGCTTCAACCGTCCGTACGGCTTGCTGTCTGTCTCTCATTCCACTATCGACACGCTTGCTGCACGCTTGGATACCGCAGCTCTTGTTTGCTCCGCGCCACCCACTTGCTTTGCCGTTGCTTGATACCCGTCCCATCCACGGATTCTCGGACGAAAGGTAAGAGGCACTCGGGCTCCTTGGAACAACCCGAAGCAAGCTAACGCAACGTCAGGCCAGTCCTCTGTCGCCGTGCTCCCGCTCCTTCTCGCTCCCATCGCCTGCCTCACCAACTGCGAAATTCCTTTCTGGGCTCTGTCGACTCTGCTGGGATCAGTGACAAGGGGACGACGGCCGTGGCATGTCGGTCAGGTCGAAAGTCGCGGAGCTTTTAGCTCTGCGCGACTCTGTATCGGAATCTGCGGTGTCGATTGAGAAGTTTGCAGATGAAGAGGCCGTTCGAGGTAAGCCATCACCGCCGTTCGCCGAGAGTCGCCCTTGTTCGATCACTTTCACTCCAGACGGGGGTTTTCTCCTCTGATGTTCACTCCCAAAATCTTCTTCCTCCCTTATCTGCACCTTATTCTGTCCCACAATCCTCCGCCCGCCGCGGGCTCGACTGCTCGTTTCGCCCGAGTTCCCCTGTTGCGCCTTCGACCAAGCGGTCAGCATGTACATAACTCCGCGCGAACGGGCGCGTCGCACGCGCTATGAGGAGAAATTCGCCTTCCGCCCTGACATGTCACCGACGCCGATGCCACGGAGTATGACGAACGAGGGACGGCTAATCGTTGAATATCCAGAGCACGTCCTGCGGCCCGCCGCCTCTTCCTCGAGCATAGGTCTTCGGGGCTCTGCTTCAGTGCCAGTCTTTCGTGATCGCCTGGAGAACGCGCGCTCTTCCTCGACAGCAGCAAACTCTATGCTGAATGTTCCCGCCGGCAGCGTCAATGGTGGCGCCCCCACTCACTCGAACGGCTACAAGAAGCCGTCTCCAACTCCCTCGGTCAAGCGCGACAAAGTTCAGAGGCTCATCAAGGAACATGGTTCGCCTCCTGGGCTCCGTGTTACGGCTGGCGGCCGCATTGTGCCGCACGACATGCCCGCTCTCGGCAGCCCGCATTACCCTGTAAACGGATCTAAGCTTGGCGAATGGAATGTGGCGAATACTCAGGGCAATGGTATACAGCGCGCGACTTCCCAGCCGCCGTATCTGCGTCGTGCTTCGGACGCCGTCCCTCCTCCAGCGTTCGAACCGATGAGCCGTTCGAACAGCTCCAACACCGCCGTCAACACGACCATCCCGGCTTACGCTCCAGGTTACAATCCAAACTTCATGCCTTACTTCTTTCCTGGTGCTCCGTTTGCCTACGTGCAGGGTCAGCCGAGGGCATTCAGCGTCCCCGTGTCAGCTTCAACCAACTCAACCAACGCCCCCCGGGCAGACGCTGTGGAACTCAGGAAAATGCTCGACAAGCTTCACATTGAACAGAGAGACCTGGAAAGGGAAATGGTTATCCGAGAGAATGCCCTCACCACGGAAGAGCGTCAAAGCATGGTGGAACAGAAGGTTCAGATGATCAACGAATCGGATCGGATCAGAAAAGAAATCAAGCGCGTTGAATCTGGAGAGCCTGCCGCAACTGGCTCGCTCGAGCAACAGAAGCCTGTCTATCTCCAACAGCCTGGCGTCGTTCCTACCCAACCCGGAACCCAGCCTGCATTGAACCCTTACGCGTTCGCCAACGCGCCTAACGGCTTCATACCTTTCACCCACGGCAACCAATTCCCGGCACCTTACATCCCGCTTCCAAACATGGTTCCTTTCGGCGGCTTTACTTCCTTCGACGGTACAGCTTCGACTCCGGGTGGCGAAGTCATCACGCCCTCCGGTGAAGCCGCCACTCAGAGCAACAAGGAAGACAAGGACGGGCCTACCAGCCACACCACTCGTCGCTCGCATGCTCTGGAAATAAAGGATCCAAACAAAGTGTCGGAGCCGACGATCAGCGGCAAAAGATCCGTCTTGGACCCAACCAGCCCAGCATACACTCCTCAAAAGAAGACGAAGTCGGAGGCAAGCCAAGAGGACTCTTCACTTGTCTTCGTTCCACCTTCACCTTCTCCGATTGCTTCGCCGCAGCGCGATGCAGCCTTCGAGGCCCACTTTCCTTGGCTCTGCTCGGATGGCAAAGACGAGAAGAAAGTCACTGGACTTGTCAAGACCACCCCCGAACTTTCAGTGAGATCCTCAGTACACCGCCCAAGCGCTTCCAGCATCAACACGGCCGACTTCTTCCCGAACAACCCTCACGAGCACTCTTCGACCAGCTTCAACCTCCGGAAGAACATGCAGAACCGCCAGCTCACTCCAGAGAAGCCCGAACTTGCTTGGAGCAATGTCTTTCAGAGCCCAGACGAGAGCCATAGCCTGCTTAGAGCTCCCCAGGTGTCACCTGTTGATGTTCCACTGATTACGAATGACGCAGCTCTGGGTCTTCACCAGCGCTCTGAGAACTCCGCGACTCGAGAGGGACAGTTGCGTGTCCCGCGGACCGACTTAAGACACAACAGCGAGGAGAAAATTTCTTCTGTTGGAGGCAGGTCTTGGTCCAGGACGGAAGCGAGTCGTGCACCTACATCGTCTCTGGCCGGCCAGCTTGACTTCAAGAACAAGTCCGTCAACTTCTTGCTTGGTTTCTCTGCGGGTCTTACCGGCCAGGCAATTCAAGGTACCGAGGATGTCGATTATATGCAAGGTTGGGCTCAAGGATTGCTTTCGGTCAAGCATTCCAGCTCGCGTCAACCCAGTGAGGGCAGTGTGACTTCAGAGCTGGATAATTCTGCCCATTCTCGCCAGGAGGAGCACAGCGGGCAACGCCAGATCGGACTTCCGCATCCGGAAACCGTCCGCTCCCGTTTGGAGGTGACCGGTCCTCGTCCGATCGGTTACATGCCGCTTACTGGAACCCCGATACACAAGATGTCGATGTCCACTCTGAAAGCAGTGGCATCCTTCCAAGAGCCTCGACCCGTTGTAGCGCACTTTGAGTCTTCGGAGACCAACAAAAGCATCGCCTCGAGCATGGGTGTTCGACCTTCGGCTGTTCCTACTGGCTACAGGACTGTCAGCGCTGAGACGGATAGGACCATCACCGAGAAGATTGACGCAATGATGAAGGCCCGTCCAACTCCAATGACGCACCACTCGGGGAATGAGAGAGACGAGGTGAAGCCTGCGGATCGCTCCAACCGGTCCGGATCCCCTTCTAAGCTTTCGCGGGTCTTCTCCGGCCAGTCAACATCTGGTCAGGGTCAACAAAGGCTTAACCGTGGCTTCAACTTCAACTGTCTTGGTGATCAGCGCGAGCAGGCACGCAACAGTCGGACCTCATACGATGGCACTTTGGATGACTTGGAAGAGATGATCGATGCTCCGAGAGCGGAGTCTACCGCAGCAACTCGTGGCTCACCGTCCAAGGCCTCGGTCTTTACTGAGTCTCCCGCCGTGTCCACCGGGTCTCCGAAAAAGCTTTCCAAGAGCGCTGCCGCCAAGAACAAGCTTGAGGAAGTTGTGGGAAATGTTGGGGGTTATAGCAAGCCTAAGAAGGGCAAGAAGCACAAGAAGACGGAGCACGAGGCGACGGACGACCCGGCAAAGATGACGCGTGAAGAGAAGAAGAACTGGAGGGAGATGTGGAGGAAGCGCTTCGAGGGCATCAGGGCCGAGGAAGAGGACGAAATCCACCGCTACCGCCTCGAGAACCCCACATCTCAATGAGAACTTCCACGGTATGACAACGATCAGCGACTGGCTCAGTTGGCACGTCAGCAAGAGCCTATCTATTTGAAGAGCATTCTTCATCCACGAGATTGATAAAGGCTCAGTCATTGACTGAGGATATGGTTTGGCCCTTGGCAAACGAGACTGCTTACCCAAGCTACTTCTTTTTTTCGACTGTCCATGCTCTCCACCACGGCAAATGGGTTCTTTGTTCTTTTTTCAGTTCTGTCCGACCGAGTGGATACTTCTGATTCGGATCGGGTAGTAGCGACCGTTGGTGCATCCATTGGTGGATCATGGTTCCCAGCGGTCGCCATGAAGGAACCACTTCTGGTATCGGGCTTTATGGTTTTCGTTTTACCTCTTTCAGCACGTCGGGCTTACTAATGATCGGGCTCCCTGTCGAGACGATGAAGAAAAAAGCCCCCGCGATGTTGGAAACAAGCTGCGATAAAGTTTGCATGCCTTTTCCTCAAAACTTTATCGGCAGCCCATTACCACGGCTTTCTTTTTTTTACAGCCCTAACCTTACTCTTTTGCCTCCAAGGCCTTATGTACACCCCCAGCGAATTAAGTCTCCCCAAAACTCCAAGGCATGTTTGTATTATATGCGATAGGCTATAAAACAATACAGAGATACTTTATGCCAGGAGAAAGTGCAGAGGCTTTGCTTTTGGCAAGGTGCATGGACGGATTGCTCGCTCGGCTGGTGACAATATCGGTAGCAGGACTCGTTCTGGGTAGCTGCGTCGCGGCTCGCTTGGCGCACTGATGGGCATTGGTGATGCGACAGGAAGGAAGAGATAGAGAGAGCACTCGGGCCTCTCTCGGCCACGCCGCTCTCTCGCGGAGTTTCTTCTCCAATCTAATTGGGCAGTCCTTTGACTCGCGGGCCTCGATGGGGGAAGAAGGAAGGAAGGAATCGGAAAAGAGGTCGACGCAATGCTCACCATCCGTGACCGACGTCCGTGGCGCCGGGGCCTTTCCCCCGAGCCGTTATTGTGTTCAATATTGGATGCGAAGGGCAAAGAGAGACATTTCCCACAATGTCCATACTTACCCGCTGCGGAACAGAAATGAGGGAGAGAAAGCTTAAATACTTACCCTCACCAGACACTCGCCCTAGGTTGGCCGCCGTGCGCACGTGTTTGTATCAGAAGCCGAACCGATCTGTTCGGCGCGTTTTTTTGTCTTGAACGGGACGACGGAACGACGGATGGGCCGAGGGAACGTGGGGAGAGAGACAGACGAGCTCGATGAATGCATACTATCTACGGACTCTCGGGTGCGTGGCGCTGCAGGGCCTCGTATGCAGCACTGTTGCTGGTATCCGTACATTGAGTGTGCTTGAGCCCTCGCTCGTTCTCCTTTCGGGCATCACGGGAAGGACCGCTTAGGGCTGGGGGCAAGACCGGGAGACTACGACGCAAGTCCTGAATCCTCCCTCCTGCTCCTGCTCCCATGGTACTTCACGGCGGCAGAACTTTCAAGCCACAGCCACCGAACCGCAGGTGCGCGCGCGTGAGAGAGGGGAGAGGCTGTGCGTGCGTGCGTGCGTGGGCCGCGCTCGCTCGGGGTGGTGAGAGAGACGGGGGAGTTCGTGCTCGCGGTGCTGGGTGCGTCGGCTGCCCTGGTGGCGCGCCCACACGGACACGGAGGTCAAGGTCAAACAGGGCGGCGGAGGCGGCGGCGCGGGACGCCCTGACTAACTGCGTAGACGAGCCAGGCACTCACAGGGGGGACGAGGGCGTGAGGCCAGACGGAGAGGCAGGCAGAGGCTTTCCCAAGCAAAGCACGCAGCGTGGCAGGGGTTGTTGGCCCGGATGCGGGCGGTGCGTGCCGGGGGGCAAAGCGGCGGATTTTTCTCTTGATTTCAAAGCTGCGTCGTTACTGTACTCAGCCTGCGCCTCGGGTGCCAGAGAAACGCGGAAGCGGCGCGAGTGGCCGGCGCATGGCGGAAGGCCGTCGCGGCTTGCCCGCTCCGCTGTTTCTGTTCCAGAGCCGCCGGCAACGGGTGTTCAACACGCAGTGACGCGTCGCCGTCGCGCCTTGCAACTAGTGGCGGAGAGCGCGCCGCGAGAGCTTAATAATGGCGGCGATGGCGCCACGAGCGGATGGGCGAGAGTGCGTTGCTCCGGGCGGCGAGGCGAGGCGCAGCAGCCGTCGCCCATCAGTATCTCGCGGCGGCCCAGAGCAGAACGTGCAGCCGGGGCCCCCAACTGATTACGGGAGATGCTACGCTGCCCTCCGCGCGCCCCGGCCGTTGCTGGTGTGACGACGCGCGCGGGCGGATGATGACGATGGGCGCAGGCGGCATGTGTCAGACGGTGCCGCGGAGGGCGACGCCGGGCGCTGGCGCCGACTCGCGGCGAAACGGGGCCGGCAGCGCAGGGCGAGGCTGAGCAGGCGGCGCGCCAGGAGCAGCGAGGCCGGCAGCGGGCAGGCGTGTCGCGCGCGCTGCCAAGCCCGCGCTCCCATCCCCACCTCGCTGGCCGATCAAGTACCTGCCGGCTGCATTCCTCGACACGCCCGTTGCTCGCCTCGACGCCGCGCGCAGCTCGCCCAGCAGCCTCCCAGCACCCGCCCCAGCCAGCGCCGCCCGACGCCCGCGCCGCCTGCCCTCTCAGATCACCACCGCCGATCCGGAGGCCCTTCCCCCCCGCGAGACATGGCTCAGTGAGCTGGCTCGCTCCGCCGGCCCATTGACTGACTCCCTCTCCACCACCACCACCGCCCGCGCCCTGCTCTCTCCTCTCCCGCCCCGCGCCCTCTCTCGCTCCGGCCGCTGCGCCGCCGCTGTCCCCCATGACGCAGCTCTTCAGCTCGTCGAACCACTCGACGGCGCCCGCCGACCCGAAGCGCGCCTTCACCGGCGTGCCCGTCTCCACCAACAAGCAGCTCAATGGCTCCAACAGCCAGGTCTCGCAGAAGATCAAGAACTTCTTCCGCATCAACACCGGCGGCAGCAAGGACAGCTTCGACTCGGGCAAGCACAGCGGCGATGGCGGCTCGTCCACCTCCCGGAACGAGTCCAAGTCGGCCTTCCGCCAGTCGCGCTTCCTGCCGCACATAACCCGCAACCGCAGCACCACCGTCGCAAGCGAGGGCAATCCGCTCGACGAGGGCATGTCGCCCACCGCCAACGCGAACCCCTACTTCATCCACCAGGGCCCGCCCGCCATCCGCCACCACAATGAGGGCAGTGTGCCCCCGTCGCCGCCCGACACCCCGCCCATGCCCACCACCAAGGTCGAGGAGGTCGATGGCCCGGGCGACAAGGCCACCACCGCCGGCAAGGAGGAGCTCGCCCGCAAGCTGCGCCGTGTCGCCTCCGCCCCGAATGCTCAGGGTCTCTTCTCCAAGGGTGGCGCCGGCGAGCGCCCCCAGACCGCCGAGCTGGGCAAGGAGCCGCTGGTCCAGCACGGCAACAGCTCGACTCTGAGCATGGTCGAGACGAACGACAACGGCCATCTCTCCATCCCGGCCGGAGATGGCGCCCAGGGCATCCCCTCGCCGGGCCAGATCCGCCAGAACATGGCCTTCAGGAGAACGTACAGCTCGAATTCGATCAAGGTCCGGAATGTCGAGGTCGGCCCCAGCAGCTTCGACAAGATCAAGTTGATTGGCAAGGGCGACGTCGGAAAGGTCTACTTGGTGCGGGAGAAGAAGTCGGGCAGGTTATACGCGATGAAGGGTATGTACGGTCTCTTGGCGGGATTTGAGCCGGATTGCTGACGTGATGCAGTGTTGAGCAAGAAGGAGATGATCAAGCGGAATAAGATCAAGCGCGCTTTGGCTGAGCAGGAGATTCTCGCTACCAGCAACCACCCGTTCATCGTCACTCTGTACCATTCTTTCCAGTCCGAGGACCACCTCTATCTCTGCATGGAATACTGCAGCGGTGGAGAGTTCTTCAGAGGTATGTGCGTCAGTCACGGGGCAAGGTCACATTACTAATACGCAAGCAGCGCTGCAAACTCGTCCGAACAAGTGCGTAGATGAAGATGCTGCGAGGTTTTACGCCGCAGAGGTTACGGCCGCGCTAGAGTACCTGCACCTAATGGGCTTCATTTACCGTGATTTGAAGCCGGAGAGTGAGTGCAAGGCTTCTTCTTTCCATTGCCATACCTAACTGGATTAGATATCCTGCTGCACCAGTCGGGACACATCATGCTTTCGGACTTCGATCTCTCCAAGCAGTCCGACCCGGGTGGAAGGCCGACCATGATTCTTGGCAACAGCAAGGGTTCGTCATCAGGCTCGCTCCCTGCCATCGACACCAAGTCCTGCATTGCAAACTTCCGGACAAATTCGTTTGTCGGCACGGAAGAGTACATTGCGCCAGAAGTCATCAAGGGCTGCGGTCACACCAGTGCCGTTGACTGGTGGACTCTGGGCATCTTGGTTTACGAGATGCTGTACGGCACAACGCCCTTCAAGGGCAAGAACAGGAATGCTACGTTTGCGAATATTCTGCGCGACGACGTACCATTCCCTGAAGGTTCTGGCGCACCACAAATTTCCAAGTAAGCCCCCGTTCTTCCGCATTTGTAGAAGCCGGCGAGACTAACTCCCCTACCAGCCTCTGCAAGTCCCTGATCCGCAAGTTGCTCATCAAGGACGAGATGCGCCGCCTCGGCTCACGCGCAGGCGCGTCAGACGTCAAGGCGCACCCCTTCTTCCGGACGACGCAGTGGGCGCTGCTGCGCCACATGAAGCCGCCGATGATTCCGCACCAGGGCCGGGGCATCGACACGATCAACTTCCGCAACGTCAAGGAGAGCCAGAGCGTCGACATCAGCGCGGCCAAAGCCAAGGGCGTGCCGCTGGATTCGGGCTTGGCCACGCCGGGCTCCGAGAAGGCGGTCGATCCGTTCGAGGAGTTCAACAGCGTGACGTTGCATCACGATGGTGATGAGTATAGCGGGGGGCATGAGGAGCAGGGGAGGAGGTAGTGATTGTGGAGGTTGCGGACAGGGGCAGGCTTGGCTTCGTTGAGGTTCGTGTGCCTTGCCTTGCCTTGTCGGTGTTTTGGGGTCTTGGGGATTTTGGCTCTCCTTCTCTCCTTCTCCCTCTCTCTCTCTCGTCTGCGTCGGACAGATAGGAAACTGTCTCGTCTACGCGGCCGCTACTCCCCCTCCACCTCTCTCCCTCCCTCCGCGCCTTCCCTCCCTCTTCGGGAATCAGACTCTCTCGCATTCACGCGTCATCATCGGGTTCATGGGCGTTCAGCAGCAGCAAGCTTTTGGGCACTTTGTTTTTCGCTTTCCTCACACGTTTCTTTGGTTTGTCTCGTCGAAAACGCGAACCTGCCTGCCTGCCTGCGCGAAGGAACTAGTAAACTTTGATCGATCGATTTTTGGCCGATGGGGCTATACCTTGCGATTGAAATGCCCGTACGAAGATTAGGCGTTTGTTTGTTCGTTGTTGTTGTTGTTGTCCATTGTTGATGCTTGTTTGGTTGTTGTGCTTTTCTTTTTCTTTTTTATCCTTTTTTCTGTGTTGGGGTGGGGGGCATTGGGATGGGTATCTTCCTTTTCTCTTTTTTTTTTTGTGCTCGTTTCACTTCTTTTCTGTCTGGAGAAGGGGGAGTGGGAGGGGGATGGGGGCGGAATGGTGGGGGTGGGATGGGAAGCGGAGCGGAGCGGAGCGGGCGGGTGTAGAAAGTCAGAGAGGAAGAATACGCTGATTCATGCGGTCGTTGTTGTTGTTATTAATGATGATGACGATGAAGCGTTTTTGAAGCGAGCGAGCGAGCAAGCAAGCAAGCAAGCAGGCAGGCATGCGATAAGATGAGGTAGTATGTCTTTTTCTCTGCGGGAAAGCCTCTCTCTGCTCTGTGTGATGTGGAAGTGGGAGTAGGTAAAGCAGGCGAGGGGTTGGTGTGCTGGCTGCTGATTGATTGGTGTTTTTCCTAAAATCTTCGAAAAAGCAATACAGATGGTTCTTTCTCCAGTGTCACGACCGACTTCTTCTGCATGCATGTGTTTGAGAGTTTCGACCTTGGCGAGACAGGGTTGCCGGTGAATTGTCAATAATATTTGATAAGTAGGAGAACGCGTTGGGTTGATTGGAGGCAGGCAAAGGCCATGCCATGCCGATGCTGGTGCTGGGGAAAAGAAAGGAAAATGCGAGCGAGCAGGTTTTTTGTTCCCTAAAAAGGAAGGAGCGCGTCAAGTGCGGCTCGGTCTAGTAGGGGCAAGTGGTCGCATGGGCATGGTGTGCTTGCTTTGCGCTGTGCTTGTGATGTGCGCCTGCGCCCGCATGTGTGGAGTGGATGGTGGTGTGTGGCGCATGAACAATGCGCCCCCCGGCCGCGACTTTTTGGGTGTCATGGAAGCTGACCCGCTCTGCCCGCGTAAACAATGCCCGACGCCACTTCCAACCCCCAACCTAGCCAACTTCGAAGCCTGCCTCGGTACTAGCGGGCTGCCCGACTGAAGCCTGTCGGCATTGACGACTGCGCGCCCTACCTACCTACCTACGTCAACATCTCGCATCAACACAACGGACGCGCCTGGCGCTAGGTACACGAAACCCCCGCCGCGCACCCCTCCAACCAACGACGGCACCACGACCACGACCACGACCAGCGCCCAGCTCAGCCCCGCGAAGAAAGACAAACAACCCACGACAATCGCAATATGGTCTCGCCCGACCTCTCCGCCAGCACCGCCGCCCGCACCGGCGGCGCAACATCCCCCGCCGGTCCCGCCGAAACCCTCTCCCCGCTCGAGCAAGAAGTCCTAGATGAATACGCAAGGCTCTTGGGGAATCTGAATGATGTGAGTGCCTCCCTCCCTCCCCCTCTCCCTCTTCCCCTCCTCCCCCCAACAGCAAAGCTAACGCTAACCTCGCACAATAGTTGTCTGGCCTCCTCAACACCCTCTCAGCCAACCCCTCCGCCGATATTCTGGACGCTCTGCGAGGGCTGGAGCGGAAGACTAGTTTGGTGTTTACGTTGTTGAAGGCGAGTGTGTATAGTATTGTGTTGCAGCAGCAGATTTTTGGGGAGGATGAGGAGGGGGGTGGGGGAGAGGGCGAGGAGCAGGAGAGGCATGGGGAGGAGGGGCATGAGTGAAGGGAAAAGAATTTTCGGTTTCGGGATATCCGGGTTTTTACTTGTTGTGGGATGAGGGGGGCGCCGAGAGGTGCGAGGAGGCTGGATTGCGAGCGAGTGCGCTCGAAGGCTTGTTCAGGTGGCTGCTAGGCTTGTTCGAGTGGACTGGAGAGGCTGGACGATTGACTTGCTGCTGGCTTTTTGGGACGGCCTGGCGACAGAGGAGGGCCGCGGCTACTCATCCGTTTTGCGTTCGCGGAAGAGATTTCGCTACCAGAGGTGGTTTCGAGAGGGAGGTTGAGGTGCGGTGGGTGGGAGTCATGTCTGAAACAAGACAAGGAGAGCACCGCTGCTTCTGTGGATGGGCAAGAGTCTGTGGGGTTGATCCGAGAAGGCAGGGCATGAGGGATATGTAGAGTGGCTTCGGGATCGAAGTCGGCTCGGAGCAGACAAGATGAGGCAGCTTCTGAAGGATGAAAAAGTCAGGTCGCTGGCTGACTTTTGCTTGCTTCCAATTCGAGGAGAAAGAATGATACCAAGCACTGCCAAAGGTAGAGATATTAGCACCATAGCATGTGCCAAAAGGTGGTGAGATTTATATGAAGCATCACGTCACCACCGCTGAGAATAATACTTCCGGCCAAATGCTCGTATAGTACAAAATAACATTTCCGTAATATCCACAGTCCCTATTTCGTCCTGCTATTTTTCTTCAACTCCAGCCATTTACATCGGCTGGCCGTGTTTGCCTTAAGATGTATGGTTGATTCGTACAGGATTTCCTCGTACAATGTTGCCCCCACATCTTCAAGCTTTCGCCTGATCGTCTCCATCTCCCACCTCTTCCATGCAGCTTAACCTCGAATCCCTGGCGCCTTGAGCCCCGTCCCCGACCATGTCTCCAGCTCCAGAACCATTTCTTCAAAAATATTCAGAGAGAAGATTGATCTCCAGTCCAACCGAACCATCTCCCATGATTGGATAAACACCCAAGTCAAGTTAATACACGTTGCCGCCGTAGTAGACCTTGCGAACATCGACAAGCTTCCTGCCACGTGCGCGAGCAATGTCCTCGGGCAGCTGCTGGCCGAGCAGAGCCTGCCAGGTAGCCTTGACGGTGTTCATCTTGTTGCGGGAGCGGGTCACGCGAGCGGCCAGATCGTGGATACCCGCGGCGCGGGCCATCTCAAAGATGAGGTGTTGGCAGCGGAGGCCGAATCCTGCCATTGTTTGATTAGTCTGGGTGGGAGGAGTGATGGTAGAGGTGGGGGAAGGAAGGGGGATGATTTACCGGGAGGCCTGGCGCTCAGCTTCAACTCGACGGCGCCGACCTTGCCGTCGACTTCGCCGTAGATGGTGCGGTTCTCGTAGCGCACGACGGGCTTCATGTTGCGGATGGCGCTCATGATGGCCTGGCGGCGGGCGTCTTCGGGCTCGGTGCTCTTGCCCTCGCCGACGCCGAGCAGGCCGTTGCCGTTGCCGGCGATGGTCAGGTAGTACATGGAGGCGACCTTGCCGAGACGGGTCTGGTTGACGACGCGGCGGGTGACGAGGCTCTTGACGCGCAGGCGGCGGATGTCGGTCTTGCTCAAGCCGGTCTGCTGCATCAGGCGGAGCATGGCCGCCTCCTCGACGTCGCCCTCGCTGCCGCCGGCGGCGCCCTTCTTCGGCACCAGCCCGTCGATCTTGGGCATCTCGGGCGCCAGCACCGTGTACGCGTCGTCCTCGAGCGCGCGGTAGCCCTCCTCGCTCTCGGCGTGCATGAAGGTGCGCGGGCTGTCGAGGAACTGCATGTAGCGCACGCGGCTCTTCTCCTCCTCCTCCTTCTCGGCCTCGGATCCCGGCGCCAGGCCCAGCGCCTCCATCCGCTCGCCCTCGGTCACGTAGAAGTCGGCCAGCGCGGCGGCCATCTCGTCCTCCGTCTTCGGCCGCACGCTGTAGTCGGCGTACGGGTCCAGCTCAGCCTTGCGCTGCTTGTCCAGCACGGGCTGCAGGTTCCGCAGGTCGTCGATCTTGTACTTCAGCGCCATCGGGTCGGCGTCGCGATTGTTGGTCGGCGAGCCCCAGCCCTGCGTCACGAGGTCGCGCGCGTCCAGCGCCGCCTCGCCGGCCTCGATCGCGGCCAGCTGCTCCGGCGTGTACTTGGCGGCCAGCAGCTGCCTGTCCTCCTCGCTGTACGTGGGGAATTGGCTCTTGGCGACCTCCTGCAGCTGCGCCATGTCGGCGGCCTTGATGGACGGGTAGTGCGGCGGCCGCCGCTTGCTGTGCGCGGGCGAGGCGTGGAAGTGGCGGCGGAGGAGGACAGAGGACGCGGACGCGACGGCGGAGGTGCTATCGGCGACGGTCGCGGCGGTTGCTGGCCTGGCGGCCAGTGATGCTCGTGCGAAGAGGCATCGTGCGGGCCGGGCGACGGAGCTCATGGCGGGAGCGGCGTGTCAATGCCCGGGGATTGGAGCGCGTGCGGTGGGCCGGAGGCGGCGCGGGCGGGCAGCGACGGCGGCGGACGCGGTGGGAGCGGTGGTGGTGGTGTTGGACGAGCGCGCTACTCCGGCGAAAGCTCCATCGTCTTGGTGGTCGAAAAATTAAGCTTTCGGGGAGCCGCAAATCACCGGCCGCAACGCCAATCGCAGCCGCGCCTTTTCTTCTGACACGACCGCCGCCGCCGACTTTTTTCCTGGACGCCCCGCCCCGCCCGATCTGTGGATGAACGTGCTCGCAGGACGGACTCCGCTGCTGCAGACGTTGCTGAGAGCCGCCTGCCGTTCCTCGCGCTCCCGCTGCTACAGCATGGCGCCCGCGCCCGAGACCCACGGCCGCAAGAGAGCCTTCGAGGGCGCCCGCAACTACCGCTTCAAGAAGCAGAAGAAGGAAAACGACCGCAAGGCCTCCGTGCTCAAGACCGAAGGCACCCATGAGGAGGTCCTGCTGAAGGATGTCGAGGCGCTGTTGAAGAAGCACGCCATCAGCGACGCCCCGGCCGACGCAAATGGCGAAGAGAACGGGACGTCGAAATCCGAACAGACCGCCTCTCTTCCGGACCCCTTCACCGAGGTGGAGCTTACTGTCTCGGAAATCTCGTCCACGGGCGACGGACTTGCGCTGGGCCCGGACTCGAAGCAGGTCTATGTCGTGCCCTTCACGACTCCCGGCGACAAGGTCAAGGCCAAGGTCATCAAGCACTTTACCAACGAGTCCTACTCGTTGACGGACTTCGTCAGCGTCATCAGCCCCGGCCCGTCGAGAGACGACTCGCTTGTCCAGTGCCGCTACTTCTCGAGCTGCTCAGGATGCCAGTTCCAGATGCTGCCGTACGAGCAGCAGCTGGCGCACAAGAAGACCATTGTCGAGAAGGCCTACAAAAACTTCTCCAACTTGTCGCCGGACCTTGTCCCGCCGGTCGGTGACACGATCGGCTCTCCGCTGCAGTACGGCTACCGCACCAAGCTGACGCCGCACTTTGACGGGCCGCCGGGTAAGAAGAGGAGCGACGGCCGCAACGGCATCAGGAGGAAGTTTGAGGAGGTCCCGCCCATCGGTTTCATGAAGAAGGGCACCCGGCATACCTTGGACATCGAGGACTGCCCAATTGGCACCGACGCCGTACGCATGGGCATGAGGAGCGAGAGGAAACGCGTTGCCGCCGAGATCGACAAGTACGCAAAGGGCGCGACCATCCTGCTCCGCGAGAGCACCACCCGCCTCCCCAAGGACCCACCTCCGCAGCCGCGCGAAGACGCAATCCTCGAGGATCGCGGCGAGCACTTCCACGAGAAGACGTGCGTCACCGACCAAAAAGGCCGCACAACCGAATACATCGACGACTTCAAGTTCGAAAACCCCGCCGGCGCCTTCTTCCAAAACAACAACTCCATCCTCCCCACCTTCACCCAATACATCCGCGACCGCATCCTCCCTCCCGGCCCCCCAAAAACCCAAAAAATCACCCACCTCATCGACGCCTACTCCGGCTCCGGCCTCTTCACCATCACCCTCTCCCAACTCTTCCCCAAATCCCTCGGCATCGACATCTCCTCCTCCTCCATCGCCTTCGCCTCCACCAACGCCCGCCTCAACAACCTCGCCCCCGACCACGCCTCCTTCATCGCCGCCGACGCCGCAAACCTCTTCGCCTCCATCACCTTCCCAGCCGACGAAACGGTCGTCGTCATCGACCCCCCGCGCAAGGGCTGCGACGACTCCTTCCTCCGCCAGCTGCTGCGCTATAGCCCTGCGAGGGTTGTGTATGTTAGCTGTAATGTGCATACCCAGGCCAGGGATGTGGGCGTGTTGGTTCAGGGGATGGAGGGCGTGGATGGCGGGTTTGGGCCTGGGGAAGGCGTTTATGAGATTGAGAGTTTGGTCGGCTTTGACTTTTTTCCGCAGACGGGTCATGTTGAGGGGGTGGCGGTTTTGCAGAGGAGGAGGAGTGCGGTGGAGGTGGGGACGGAGGGGGTTGCGTGAGGGTGGTAGTGCAATGGGATGAGGGTCAAAAGTGTATGTGGTTGAGATGTGGATAGAAATAAGGGAGGTGACGGTGTAGAATCCGAGCCTTGGCCTATTTTGAATTATCCGATTTAAGAGCATGGCTAAGTTTCAAGCATACTACAATACCTTTCAGTCCCTATTACCAACTCCTTCAATCACATGTGAGATTCTAGAAGTGAGCTGCTCTCCTTTTCAGTAGATACTAATTCCGGCGCTGGATCTACTAAGATCAAAGAAGGCGCCTACTAATTTGACTACCCATTTCCTTATTTTGACTACACCTTTTCTTTATTTTAACCACCCCTCCTAAAATACCTGATGTGGCAATAGGCGTACGTATAACCGCTTTTACCACGCCCTTCACACGCCCTTCGATCACGCCCTTTAATCACCACATTTATTTACTATACTCACTCACTATACTTACTCATTATACTTACTCACCACAACCACTCGCTACACTCACGCACTACACGCACGCGCCACACTCACACACCATACTCACGCACTATACTTACTATAATCACTTACTACTTGCCTATTTACTTACTACGGGAGCGGAAATTATAGCTTACTTAGCCGATATCGCGTATAAAGCTAGTAATTCAAATGGGGTAGTCAAAATAGTGAAAAGGTGCAGTCAAATTAAGGAAAAGGGTAGTCAAACTAGTAAAGGCCTAAAAGAAAATCTCAAGGCGCCAGGGAAATGCATGCAGGTGCTCCCAAGCTTCGACTGATACAATCCTCTTTGCCCCGTACAAACAACCTTCAGTGTCTCTCCTCCCACCAATGTGTACCAAGCTTGACGTCGTTCTAATTCTCTGAATGTTTCGCTAGATCTTGTAGCTGCCGAACAACCTCCCACATTCCATGTTTCTTAGCAACGGAAAGCACAAAAAGTGTATCCTCGAGCATATTAACGTCAGGCTTGTGATCGAGCAGCAAGTGAACGACGTCCTCCTGCGACATTTCGCTTGCCGCATTCAAGGCACATTCGAAGAGACCGCCCTAGGCACTGACATTAGCCCCGTTATCAATGAGCATTTTCACTATGCTTGTATCAAAACTGAAAGATGCAGCTTGTCAAACCCCCCCATAAGTACCTACCTTAGCATTGACATCGGCTCCGTTCTCCAGCAACATTTCAACAATTTCCCTGTAGCCCCATGTAGATGCTGCCTGTAATGCGCTTCCGAAGTCATCCGCATTTTCATCGCCGCAGTACTCAAACCCAGTTACTCGCAGCTGCGCAAGCTTCTTTTGGTAGCAGTGCGAGCGAGAAACTGCTTCGGAAAACCCTTCAGAACCACTTCGCTCGCTGGGGTCAGCACCGTCCCTTAACAGTCGCTCGACGAAATGCACAAGACCTAGTGCAGAAGCGAGGTACAATGGTGGGCCGCAGCAATAGTAAGAAGAATGCGGAATCGGAGCCCACAGGTAAGGTTTCAGCCCTTGGCGAATAAACGTCTGAAGAATGAGGCCGTGTACGGCTATGTTCACTTCTTTAGTATTGGCTTGAATGGGCCATTCCTTATGGCAAATCTTGAGAAATGGGTATTTGTGCCACAAGAAGCCTGAAGGCGAGTATTTTCCAAGGCTCTCGTATTCATCCATCATGGTAAATACTTCGAGATATTTCAAGCAGACCTTGACGATGGTACTTTTGGCTGTGATCTCCGAGAAAGTGGTTTGGGAAAATGGTCCTAGCTGGGAGTATTGCAGGTAGTCCCTGACAGAAGAGTGCGCAATTTGAAGGCCAGAGTAGCTTGTGTCTGCTACAAGAGTTGACATGATGGCAGACATTGCTCTCCAGTCTCGGATTCTATCCTTGGGGTTGATGGCAGATGTGGCCGGAGCGTCAATGTTGACCGCCAATGCCTCTAAGGCTTCGTCCTTCGTAATCCGTTCTTCTGAGAATAGAAGAAACTGCAGAAGCCGGATTGCGTCCTTCTTGTGCGGGGAGGGTATCTGCTGGAGGCTACGGGAATAGATCTCATCCAGGTCATTTGGAAGATTCGCGAGTGTTTCGTGAATGGCGGCCTCGCTGCTACAGTCTGCCAGGCTCTTCAATTGTAGGGAGGCCCAGCGGAACCTGGGAGTCGAAGATCATCGGAATTGAATCCAAGTTACTGAGAGATTTAAGACGCCTTACATTGTACCCGCTTTGTCGATCAACTTCCTTTCGATCTCCTCCAGCAGCCCTTCCTTATTATCCTGACGCCATATCTCAAACCCCTCGTCCTCCTGAATCTGCCAGTGGACGAATGACTGAATGTCCTTCCTGAAGAGATCATTGATGCAAATTGTGGTTGCTTCAGTCAGTGCTGATTGGATGTCCAATTGACCGCTCCGACTTGTCATGATGATCCGCGTCTTACAGTCCTGAGTCCGCGACGCTTGCATCTGCTTTTTTAACCAGCCTAGTAACTCCCTCCTCTCATTTTTGTCGGATTCATCAAGGGCATCCAAGACGATATCAACTCCCTCTGTCGCTTTTGTCATCTCATCGAAAGTCTTCATGAGAGCATTGGTTGACGGCTTTGTGGCCCCGTTCATACAAGAGTAGAACAGCCTACGCAGGATATGCTGGGACCTCTCTGCTAAGAAGAAAAGTTGATGAACAAGGCTGAGTAGAGCATCGTGAAGCGACTGCTTGCGCTTATCGCGGAAGTCGAAGAAGAAGTACAAGCATTTCTCGTTAAGATTGTGGATGATGCTGGATGAAAGGACTGTCTTGCCGCAACCTGACAATCCGTGTAGCCAGAGGTTAGGCGACCTCCCAGACCGCCAGTCGTTATATATCCTATCATTGAAGAGCCAGGAGTTGGTATTGCTGAAGTGTGTTTTTCTGGCATCGTTGTAAGTTGTTGAAGCGTCTGGAGGGTCGAGCCAAGTGTGGATTCGGTCTGCTTTCACGTTCTCGGCGATGACATGAACGTCAGCTTTGATCTCTCGCACATCTACCACCGAGTTAGAAATCTGTAACGCCCTGATGGCTCAAATTGCTAGTATATAAATCTTTCAAGATGGGGACTGTAACTAACTCTTCTGCATATCCCCCATGGCCTCCCTGGCTTCCTTGGTTGATTGGACCTCTGTGGCCTGAACGACATGAAGCAGTTCCTTCGCATATGCTGCTGCGGTCATGGCAGCGTAGTTTTGCCAGACGTCGTTCTTGTGGGAGTCCGCGTAGTCGCTGATGCCCCTGATGACCAAGCAAGGAAAGTTGTTCATAAGGCCAGCTGCCTCCATCTCGAAGCATTTGCACGCACCGCCAATTTCCTGTTCCAATTTGTCTGCGATTTCGTCTCTTTTTGCGGCATTCTTGATGACGCGATCTCCGGAAGCGATCAGGCCGTAGTGAATTCTCGGTGGGTTTCCGGGCCTCGTCTTGCGCTTGATCGTTCCTTCTTGATCGCAGGCAGAGCAATCAGGAGAGCCGCCCGGATGCGGATATGCTGCGTGGAACAATCGATCATTCTCAGAACCCTGGTAAGTGTACCCGGGCTCGTCTTCAAACTCCTCAGCCATCTCAGGGCGCTTCTCCAGAACCTCGCTAATAATCTTGCGGACTTCGGACCTCCTGTTACGCTTGTGCTGCGCCTCAAGCAAGCCTACAGCACTCAGAAGCGCCTGTGGTGGCTGGTCCAAGGAGCCCGTGCGGCGGAACGAGGCCGTGCCACCCTCCCTCTCTTCCTCTTTCCCAAAATCGTACTGAACTACCCCACCAGTCGTTCCGGTAGGAGTGCTGACGACTATGTCACCAAGCCTGATATCCAACCCTTTGTCAGGACGGGCAACACCGCCGCCAATGCCGACCATGAGGCCCATGCGTATAGACGGAAAAGCCGCGATCAGCTGCTTCGCCACTACCGCAGCAATAGCCCTTCCCATGCTCTTCTTGGGAAACGATACGACAACGATGTTGTGGTCGGCTATGCGGCCCCACGCGTAGACGTTCCAGTCCGCGCTGTCCTTGCGGAAGTTCGATGGTCGATCGTGCTCCTCGTCCAGGACTGCCATGACCGCTGCCATTTCAGTGGGTAGGGCGGTGATAAGCCCGACGGTGTAATCGTGGCTCTGCGGGGTCCGCTTCGCGGCTTGTGTTGAGGATTCGGCCATCGCGGCGTTCGGTGCTTCGGGCTGGCCGTTCATTTGGGGGGGAAAGAATGGAAGAAGACCTGTTGGTGAAGGATAAAAGATGCTCTCAAACAGGTTGTTCGGGTCATAGGCTAGAGGGACGAGGGCAGAGGCGAGCGATAAGGGCACGTAAAGGCACAAGGCTGAAGACGAAAGATTGTACGTGGCACTGCAGCTTATGTAATTCTGCCTCATTGTGAAGTTGTTTTCTGTGTAACAGTGCGATTTAGACCTATCACATCACCAGAATACGGGAAAATACCCATGCATTCAGGCCTCCGTACTTCCACATCTGGCGATCGGTCGATCGTGGCTTATGTGCGGGGCTCAGTCCGTAAGAAGAGGAGAAAATGCGCTGAGCACTGCAAGGCGCACTCGAGGCAGAATCGGATAGCCAAATGAGATCTCATGCACAGCCCTTGTACATACATTCGTGCATATCCGCCGCACCTACGTGTACAAGAGTTTCTCCATGGCTTTGTGATGCGAGTCGTTTACGCAGGTAAAATCGGTCAAAGAGACAGACTGAGACTAGGCTTAGGGACGTGAAGGACGACACGAGCAGGTATACATGGCTTTCAGCCGCTCTAATGTCACAAAGCATTTGAAAGGAGTAGCGAGGGATTCGCACCATGCCGTCAAGTTGCGATATGAAAAATAGGATTTCACGACCAAACTCCCATGTTTTCTCCTCCTCCTTCCACCTCTCCCCCTCAAAGCCCCACCCAATACACCAGTTCCTCACCTCTTGCCCACACCTCGGGTTGTATTGCTGTGAGCTTTGGTGGACGTGGTTCCGTAGCTTGATCTCTCAGTGGTAGCGATGGAGGAGATGCTACTCCTTTAGATATAAGAGTAATCGAAAAGGCATTGAAGAACAACAATTAGGGCATATAGAACGATGTTGCAATAAAAATGACGATTGAAAGTAGTTATTGTGTTGTACTGACGAGCGGTTAGTGCGATACGGACGAGCGTGTGCTGCGCTAATCGCATTCGAGTCGGGTTTTTCCTTAATGAACGTTTGACACAGCGAAAATGACTCAGCAAGGTGCAGCATGGCTCTGGCGGCACCGCGGAGCTGAATTCCTCTCCGAGGCTTGGTCTGCAAATTGGGGCGCTAGAGCACAAGCTTGTGGCTGGTGGCGTCTCGGTAGTTTCCTCGTCACGTGGCAGGGGCTGCATCGCAAGCAATGGTAGGCATTGGTGATGAGCTAATGGACGGAGATGGCTGCGCAGAGGTCGAGAAGCGCACGAGTGGGCGGGTGCAAGGAGGGTGAGGTTGTGATTAAGTGAGGCTCTGGAGGGAAGTCTTCACGCTAGCATGGTGTGCACTGACGTCAGCACCCTGCACGTGACCGCCAGTCGCAGCTCCCCTCCGCACGCCTCAAAGAATCTCACTGCTGCCTTGTGCGACTTCTCCAATGGCCACCAGACACGCGTGAACCCCTCCGTCTGGCGGGCCTGTTGCCTACAGCGACGGTGACATGACCCGCTATGGAGGACCTGCGTGGAGCCCTTGCGAAGGAGCAGTTCTACGATGCTCTCTCCGCCCTGGACAACGACGACGACGAGTCGCGCGTTGACGAAGGCCGCTGTGCATCCGAGAAAAGGTTGAGCTCGTCGCGGTCCAGGCCAGGCCCCCAGCTTCCGGCGCCGCAACCACCTCGGGTCCTCAACACCTTTTCGGGAGCTCCGTCGCCTCGCCGGGTTCCTAGTCTGCGCCAACATCGCCCTGTCCTTGAACGCTCTGCATCCGCTCCTGGACCTACCCTCGCCAGCGCCGGCGTAGCACAAGTAACCCACATCAACGAAGAAACCCAAATCTCGATTCTGTCCCCACCCGCACAAATAATGTCCAGCCCAGGACCAACAGCGAAGCCTTCGCTGGCAGACCTTGCGCGTTTGCCCCGGGCGCCGGGAAAGCAGAAGAAAGGCACCAAGATCAAGCTCGTTCCAGAGCGTCAGCGCATCTTCAAGGGCCTGGTTTTCTTCTTCTTCCCCAACAACGACACCAACACCGCCCGCCGCATGAGGATCACAAAGGCTCTGGAGTACGGTGCAACTTGGGTCGTCGACTGGTGCGACCATGTCACTCATGTTATTGTGGACAAAGGCATCCACTTCGATCACATGAAGGACTACTTCAAATCTGACGCATTCCCCGAGTCTGTTGTGGTTGTGAACGAGAACTATCCGGCCGACTGCATCAGCTACAGGTGTCTTGTTGATCCGAAGCAGGCTCAATATCAGGTTCAGGGATTCAACTCAGCTGCGGCTCAGCCAGCGACAGAAGAGGTTTCTTCATCTGATGAAACATCAGCGCAGTCGTTGCAACTGAAGTCCGCGCGGAATGATGTCTTGGTAAGGGATCCAAAGACACCGTCAAAGTCCGATGAAAGCGGCAATGAACGCATCCAGAAGCTACGTCGGAGTTCTAGCTCTGACCATGATGAAGACTCTACCGAAGATGCTGAAAGCTCAACATCTGCACACTATAATGACACTCTGGAGGAGATCATTGCCGAGGCTAAGAATACTGAACACTTGGTAAGCCAAGCACTGCGATGCAGCATAGCATCTCTGCTTCACTGATAATCCTATACAAGCTTACTGACTGTCCTCCAGCCTTTGGATATAGAGGACGAAGACACCCCCCTCCAAGCAAGTGATCTCGACGATACAGACACCGAAGATGAGCGGCCAAAGAAAGTAGCTAAGAAAAGTGCGGAGCAGCAGGCTAGCTCAGCTTCTGGTCACTTCCAATGCATGGACAAACACGATGGCAAGACCAAGGACACGAGCCCAAACGCCCGCACCATCGAGATTCTCTCCGAGATGGGAGCCTATTACGAGCAAACAAAGGATGAGTGGCGCTCTCGTGCATACCGCAAAGCCGTCGCCGTATTGCGCAAGCAGGACCACAAAATCATGACTAGGGACGAGGCTCGCCAACTTCCCTTCATTGGCGAGCGCTTGGCCACGAAGATCGAAGAGATTGTCTGGACGAACCGGTTACGCCGCTTGGACAACGCTCGCCTCGAGCCAGGTGACATAGCTTTGCAGACTTTCCTGAAGATATACGGAGTCGGCCTCTCGCAGGCCACCAAGTGGGTGATGCGCGGCCTTCGAACGCTGGAGGACCTCACCGAGAACAACGTCCCCCTCACGCCCACGCAGCGCATCGGCCTTGCCCGCTACGCCGACTTCAATTCCCGAGTACCCAGAGTGGAGGTCGCCCAGCATGCCGCTATCGTCCGTAAAGCTCTGGAAGCAATCGACCCCTCCTTCTCCGTCACTGTCGGTGGCTCTTACCGCCGCGGCGCCGAGACCAGCGGTGACATCGACCTCATCGTTTCCAGCCCGACCGCAAACCTAGCTCGCCTCCAGGCCATTGTGTTCGACGACCTCGTCCCGCAGCTAACGCAAGTCGGTTTTCTGAAAGTCGCGCTGGCGTCGCACTCGCACCGCGGCGAAGCCGGCGGCGGTACCAAGTGGCACGGCGCGTCTGCACTGCCCGTCACCTCACCAGCCACGGAATCAACCCAGAACAATGGCAAAAGCGCGGAACGGGAGAAGAAGGAAGTTTGGCGCCGCATCGACCTTCTCCTCGTGCCGTCCGACCAGCTTGGCGCTGCGCTTATCTACTTCACCGGCAACGACATCTTCAACCGTAGCATTCGGCTGCTGGCGTCGCGGAAGGGTATGCGGTTGAACCAGCGCGGACTGTATCGTGATGTGCTGAGAGGGAGGGGTAGGGAGAGGATTACGGATGGAGAGTTGGTGGAAGGGAGGGATGAGAGGAGAATCTTTGACGTGTTGGGTGTGCCGTGGAGGCCGCCTGAGCATCGTATTTGCTGAAGCAGAAGAGAGGGTTTGGATAGCTCCATCTTCTTGGTTTTGGAGAAAGCCGGACTGGGATTACTTGTAGCAAGGTGCTTCTTAGGATTGGATTATCTTAACAGCCATGCGTAATAATAACCCATGGATCCATTGTATTCTTTGGAAGCCGAGAATACCGAGAACGATAGCACAAGTCTGGAGTAGCTAAGAATATGCAGATCAACCCTCGGCGAGCCCTTCCTCGATAGCCTTGATCTGAAGCGCAACGAATCTCGAGTACAGTCGGCACAAAGCAAGGCTACCGCCCATATACCACAGCCTTGGATGGCCACTAGGGCGCCACATCTGTATCGAAGTTAGTCACAATATTGTAAGAAGCCTGGATTTGGGATACAAAACGTACCGCGTTCACCTCCCCCTCCTCATCCAAGTCCCACACATCCTTCGCCCGATCCGCCACCTCATCGCCCAAGACCTTCCTCAACGACGTCCTCATATTATCATACCCCGTCGCCAGCACCACAACATCAGCCGGGATCTTCCTTCCATACGCCAACACAACCCCATCCTCCACAAACTCCCTTATCCCCTCCAGACACCTCACCACCTTCACCTTCCCCTCCACAATCAACCTCGACCCCCCAACATCAATATAATACCCCCCACCCCTCTCCACATACTTCCTATAAATCCCACTCCCATCGCTCCCAAAATCAACCTCAAACCCCGCCCTCCCCAACCCCTCCAAATTCCCCCTCTCCGCCTCCGCAATTTTCTTTGTCAACCCCCGATTCAGCGCAAACTGCACCGCCACCGGCAAACTCTGCCCATACACATCCGCCTCCTCGACGGGCGGCCCACCCTCGTCGTACAACCCCTCGTGCAGCATCAACAGCCCCTTGTCCGCTTGTAACACGTACGTCCCGCGTCGCTGCAACATCGTCACGCTTGCGGCGCCGGCTTCGTGGTAGTTCTGCGCGATGTCGTGGCCGGAGTTGCCGGTCCCAACCACCAAGACGCGTTTGTTGGAGAGGTCGTCGAGGGTCGTTGTTGTCGTGGCGTCGGTGTGGCGCGACGCGTGGTACAGTGTCCCGCGGAAGGAATCCTGGCCTGGGAAGTTGGGTTCAAGCGGCTCCCCCGCGTGTCCGGTGCAGAAGACTACGTGCCGCGGATGCAGCGTTCGCTTCTCCTCTACCACCTCCTGCTTCCCCTCCCCCTCCCCGCGCCGCCGCACCACCTCCACCCTCCACCTCTTCTCACCCTCGTCGTAAGCAGCCCGCCGCACCGTCGTGCTCGTCCAGACGTTGAGCTCCATGATCTCGGCGTAGGCCGCGAGCCAGTCGGCCAGCTTGTCCTTGGGCGTGAAGAGCGGCCAGCTGGGCGGGAAGGGCAGGCCGTACATGTGCGTGTATTGGACTGGGTCGTGCGTCACGAGCGTGCGGTAGCGGTGGCGCCAGTTGTCGCCGACGGCGGCGTTTTTGTCGAGGAGGAGGGTGGGGAGGGAGAGGTGGGTGAGGCGGGCGGCGGTGTTGAGGCCGGCTTGGCCTGGCGGGGGTTGGTGGGTTAGGTTTTGTGGTGGTTGAGAGGGAGAGAGAGGGGGGGAGGGAGGCGGGTGGTGGGTGTTGGTTGCTTACCGGCTCCGATGATCAGGACGACGGGGTCTTGGTTGGTGAAGTCGAGGGTTTGGCGTCGTGAGTCGAGCCAGTTCGTTTTGGCTCCGGATGGGTGGTGGAGCAGGGAGTTGTTGCCGCCGTGGGGCCGGTTGGGCCCCGTGGTCGGCGAGACGCCTTTGAGCGATTGCAGCGCCGTGTAGAACATGTAGCACTTGTGCGCGCCGCTGGAGTCTTCGACCAGCCGGAGCATGCCCTTGCCGGTGCCGACCTTCGTCTCGAACGTGAACATGCTCTCCACCCACTCGAGCCCCGGCGTGGGCTCCTGCGTGCTCGGCGCGAACTTGCCCTGCTCGACGAGCTGGAAGTTGGAGAGCTGCGCGATGGGCTGGGTCTCCTTGATGAAGTCGGTGATCTTCGGGAGGCTGTGTAGTGTGCGGAAGTCCCAGCTCAGGCCTAGGTGGTCTCGCCACCAGCTCTCGGGGTGGAAGACGTGGCGGAGCTGGGAGTAGTCGCCGCCTTTCTCCATGGCGGCGGAGAACTCATTGAGCCATGTCTGGGCGATCTGCTGGGGTGAGAGTTTCTTTTCGGTTACGGAGATCTTGGGCTCGGGTTTTTCGAAGAGGTGGAGGGAGTAGTCGTGGGGGGATTCAGTCGCGAGCATGGCGACGGTTTTGGGACGATTTTGGACGTCGAAGCGAGAACTGAGAAGCTAACAGAGGGAATAGTAATGAGAAGAAGGATGCTGTAGTAGACACTCGTTCTCGTGTATGCTCTAATTTATATCAGCAGGACCGCTGGGAAATGGCATTTCTCTGCGCGTGAAAGTGGGACCGAAATCACTTCCCCGCACACGATAAACCGCCGACGGAAGACACAGATGCTGTCCGGGCCATGTCCGGGCGGTTCTGATCGACGTTGTTTGGGCAATATGCAGGCTGAGCGGGGACCCATGAGGGCAAAATCACCTGACGGCGACGCGCGGGGAGACATGGGCCGTTGCTTGCGTTGGCGGCGGTGTTGAACAGTGTGGGGTGTGGGGGGTTCCCGGGCCGTGTATTATCTAGAAAATAAGCCTCAACCAAACAGAAGCTCGATCGGTCCGTGATCCCTTGAATGTAACGCCCTGGATTCTGGTGGCCTTTCAATATTGGGTACAAGTGTTGTTTGCATGAAATGAGCTCGACAGGTTGGGCTATGGCTTCACAACCAATTTCCCCATCAGGAGCTATGAGTCTTCGAAAGTGATTGGGGAAGAAGCTTTGATAGCGCGTCTCATATGGTTTTCCGTTGTTTGTGTCTTTGTATTGGAATTTGCCAAATCGACATGCTAACGCTGGTTCCGCCACGTAACATGACCTGTCCGTTAGGTAAAACGTCCATGCAATATTTTTTACAGTAGTTGAGAAACTGTCTCTAGGCGATGGGAGTGTGTTGCACGGCCATTGCATAGTTTTGGGCTGTCGGTATATCACGGTCTTCCCCCTGCAACTCTCTCGTAGATCCAGCCTCCATAGCAAGTCCCAGAACATCATGCAAGCTGTCCGCCGCCACCAGCAATGTGTCATTGATATCAAGCGTTGAGAACTGCGGGTCGAAAAATTGCGGAGGCAGGGACGACATTATGACGGGCATCTGGTGCTCGGCGGCAGCCGTTTGCACAACAGTCTCGTAGCGCCGTGCCAACTCCCACCGCTTGCCGCAAACATGAAGAGCATGAGTGAGAACGTGCAAATTGCGGGGAAGCTCTGCATTGACCGCTTTTGCGTACATGAGGTAGAATCGGGCAGCGATGAAGATGGTGAAGATGAGATTGGGATTGCTGACTTCAAGTTCGTTGTCGTGGACAAGACGGATCTTTGCGCTTAGGTCATCGCATGCGTAGACACATCTGTTGGTTGCGTACGTCCATGATTCGCAGACGCTTTCGATGCCGGCTGGGCAAGGAGCTAGTCGTTGGAAAAGTACCACGACTGCGCTGCAGAAAGAGGTTAGCGTCGGCAGGAGCGGCGAGAATTGAGACTGACCAGTCGAGGATACAGTTCGTCAGAACGATGTTCGGGTCCATTTCTGCACGCTCCTCTTGTGCATGTTCGGTGTTGATCAAGCGGTACACTGCCGCCACGAATTCAGCTCGCCAGATAGTCAAGCGCTCGTCGATCTGTTGAGACTCGGCCTGGAAACGATTCTTCTGCTCGTAGATCCTGAGGTCGAATGACTGCTGCAGGAAGCGGTGGACGTGCCACAACTCGCTGGTGCTCAGGATGATGCACAGAGAAAAGGCGGATGAGAAGTGGAAGTCTCCTATGGACCAGATGTTGATGATGTGCTCGGGAAACGCCCATATGGAGTCGCTGCAGGGTAGGACGGCGGTGACGTCGGGAGGGGCGAGAGTGGTATTCCAGCTGGCGCCCAAGGTCGAGATGCTGTCAAGGATTTCGGTCATCCAGTAAGCGCGGATGCGCTCTTCTCTATCGATGATGGTGCAAGGCAGGGGTAGCAAACGCGGTGGAATCGCGGAAAGGCCAGTAAAGTCGTTTCCTTGATTTGCCACAAAGTCTCGCAAGCCAAGCTGGAAGGCCATCCTACGGAGTGTCAGGCCGCAGTCTCAAGTCTAAAACCTGCCTTTGGGGATCTACAACACGGACAAAGGTGTGGTGGCTCGACGTACCGTTTGCACAGTGCTATCAAATTGCAAAACGCGGATGATTTCCCCGCGCCACATTCAAGATTGGACAGGATCAGCAAGGCCTGAATGGATTGAAGAGACGACTGTTCAACGGCCTCGACAAGGACCATGTCCCTCAATTCTTTCGACAGTCGCTGTCGCTCCGCGGCCGTAGCCAACAATGAGCGGGAATGGGCGAGGGTGACGGCCACGATAGCCTTAACGGTCAGACACTGGGATGACTTCTCAACACTGGGAGATGTGCGCAAGTTTTCCAGCAGAGAAGGCTGATGGAGGATGGGAAACCATGGATGATACGTCTCGAACCAGACGCGGCAAAGCTCGACGGCAATGAGCTGCGAGAGCGGGTTCGCAACAGAATATGCCGTCGCATGACCCGTGGAGGCCACAGGACTGGGCTGCTGTTGCATCTCAGCGGTGTGCTCCATCACGGGAGGAGGCTGTCCGGCCTCTCCTGGCGCAAGTGAGGGCGCAAACGTCTGCGATTCGGGCGAAGAGCCCCGCTCCAAGTTGCGGACCCTCTGTTCCAGCTCATCTGCAGTGTCTGGGTCAGCAATCATCCCAGGCGTGCCGGGCAACAGAAGCCGGACTTAGACGGAGCTCGAGCTGCGAAACATAGCCCGCGCGAAGGCCCGGCCGCTTACTGCCCGCGGCATAGCGGCACTCGACCTTGTTCCTCACACAGAAGCCACATCGAGGCAGCTGGCGGTCGCAGCCAACCTTGCGCTGCCGGCAGAGCGAGCAGCTGCGGAAGCGGGCCTCTTGCGGTTAGCGGGCGTGAGACAAGGGCCGGTCCAGCCGGGGGCGTACACGGTTTTGCTCTTGTTCGCCGTTGCTCTCGCCGGGGACGGCGAAGACGCCGCGCTGCTGCTGCGGTCGGACGGCATTGGGAAGGGGTTGGTCGGTGGTGGGGGTTGGTTGCGCGGGGGAGTTGGAGGGCGGGGCGGCAGTGGTCGCGCGACACGGCCCGCGGCCCATGTCACCCCGCCCGTTGCTCACCGTCTGTGCTATCTTCGACTGCAACGGCGCTGGATGATCCCCCAGCATTTCCCCAGACTTCCCCGCGCTCTTCGGCTCTTCCCTGTTCCCACGAACCCTCGCCTATTCTCCGCATTTCGGCTCCCTCCGAGCTATGGAGCCGGTCGGACATAAAATGGTCTCACCTGCTTAATGTTTTGGCTTTGAGCCTTTCGTCCTCGAGGCTCACACTCTACTTCCGTCGTCGATTTGTGACTCTTCTCTCTTTTTTCAACCTTCAATCTTTCGACACTTCTTCTTCACGCTTGCCGACCGTACTGCATTATGTACGGAAGCTTAGAGGGCTCGGCCCTCGAGATAGCCCTCACTACTGCCAACTCGGCAGCTCAGGTGCATGCTGTTCCTCCCCGTCCAAGAAACCTGGAGCTGACTCCATGACATTAGGCCTGGTATGGCTACGACCAAGTAAGACAGTCGTGGAACCTGACGAGGCAGACCTGCTCAACCTTGCCAGGGTGTGATAAGCGGCATCCTCATCAGCTCCGACTTCATAAGCACCTTCCCCCAAACAAGAGATCCGGACATCCAGGCTATAACCGCCAGCTGCTTCTCCGTATGCCGGTCGACCTCGCGCAAAATGCATTAGCTAACTAACCCATTGTCCAGTTGGGCAACCTTGTTGGGTGTCTGTTGGCAGCTGTGTATGGAGACAGGCTCGGCCGCAAGAACACTCTCCGCGTAGGAGCAGTGCTGAGCGCCACCGGAGCAACCCTCCAGTTCCTGTCTTGGTCGTTTCCCCAGATCATCGTAGGACGCGTGATCAACGGTTTCGGGAACGGTGGGTTCGGCCAGTATGAAGCGGGACTTATGGAATCACTTCTGACCGATCTTGTCACAGGAATGACGAGCAGCACTTGCGGAATCTTCCAGGCTGAATCGTGTCGAGGCCCTCGGAGAGGAAAACTGTCTGTCATCGTTGTTCTGCACAACGTTCTTCTCTACATGGCCGCCAGTTGGCTCACGCTCGGCTGCTCCTTCTTCAGCAACGGTTTGCAGTGGAGACTGCCCTTGGCTCTTCAATTGGTGCCATGTGTAGTGCTGCTGCTTGCACTATGCTTTGTTCCCGACTCCCCCAGGTGGCTCTTACTTGTAGACCGCGTTGACGACGCTCAAGACTCCCTTCGTCGCTATCTTGGTGAGGGACTCGACCGAGATGATCCCATCGTTCTTCGCGAGCTTGCCTCGATTGCCGGCGCCATAGAGGTGGAGCGGCGTTCGAAAATCACTTTTAAGGAAGTCATCCTTTGTCGCGACCGCTCAGGCCATCTGAAGAGAATGCTGCTCGGATGCGGAACTCAGTTCATGCAGGTACGATGCCGAAAACCCAGTTCCGACCCGCTCTGTAATAACTCAACTCTACCAGCAATTCGGTGGCATCAACGGCTTGAACTATTACTTTCCTATCATCCTCGAGAAGAGCATAGGCATGACTGAGTTCATGGCCCGCGTCCTGACGGGATGCAATGCTACGTCTTACGCGATATCTTCCGCCTTGTGCTTTTGGATGATAGACCGCTTTGGCCGCCGCTCGTTGATGATAGCCGGTTCGTCGCTGCAGTTTTTCTCCTACGTAATGGTGGCCATTGCCGTTGCGCTTCTGGCCCGCGCTCCGTCCCAGTGGGGTGCTGTGGCAATCACCTTCCTCTTCTGCTACTACGCTGCCTTCGGATGCACGTGGGGCATGGTGCCGTGGGTGTATCAAGCAGAAGTCAACAGTCTCTCCATGAGGGCTAAGGGTGCCGCTGCTGGCACCCTTAGCAATTGGCTTTTCGGCTTCGTATGCACTGAATTCACTCCTCCTGCCATCCATCGCATCGGCTACCGCTTCTACATCAGTAAGGCTCCCGATGCCCCTTCAGCGGTCTCAGCTAATGCCATTGCAGTCTTCGCATGCTTCAATCTGATATTCATCCCCACCGTATACTTTTTGTACCCGGAGACTGCCAACAGAACCCTCGAGGACATGGACGAGTATTTCGACCGTGATTCGGGCAACAGCACAGTCATTGCAGTCAGAAACAAGCCAGCCAAGCAGAGGGAGAGACCTGTCCAGGCTATCGAGGCGGAGAGAAGGCGGATTGAAGACGTTGCTCATAACAAACAGCTGGTTGCTAAGGGGTCTACTCCGGTCCACATCGAGGACATTGGACCTGCGTAGTGATGGAATGATGATGTACTTAAGAAAGGCGTCAGAACAAGGTTTCTACGTTTCTATTCGCGGGCTACTTGTTGAATTAGATAGAAGTACGTAGTATAATCGTGATATAACTCTAAGCCTTAGTTATTTGTCTTCGCTCTAGTAGATCCGCCTTCTACGTCTTTAGATTAATTTGCTAACGCTTATATTAATTCTAATCTAGTAGTAAAGCTCGCTATTATAGAAGATATCTAGACTATAGTTTATATAATACCTCTACTAGCTCTACATATATTATAGTAGTAAGGCAGAGACTAAGAAATAAAGCAATAAGGCTTAGATTTAGGGGAAATATATAGCAGTTGAGGTCTGGTTGACTGGTTTAGACGAATCCGTGAGGAGTCGGAGTGAGTCCTGAGGCCGGTGCCCTGATAGATATCGGGGCACGGGCCGCTGGGCTCCGGCAAGCGAGGAGCAGGGTTCTCGCTGGCGGGTCGCAGGCTTCTCGCGGGCGGTCGCCGGGTAACTATCTACTCTATCTATGAACAGGCGTGTGATACCTAGCTGTCTACCCTCTTAGTATTTATATAGTATAGGCAATATTATCTCTTTTTACCTACTAATGCAATATAAAGTAAAGCGTGGTAAGCTGTCCCGGACGCTCCGATGTTTTGAATGGTTGTATTTAACTATATGAACGGTGCGTGTGTAGCAGCCCTGCGCCGAAAGTTAAGTTTACACTACGATAACACTTATACTATTTGTCAAAGCCCTAGGAAGTTGAAGTAGCCACCGAGAAGGATCACCTGGAATTCCTAAGAACTGATTTATACCGTTGCCGGTATCACACGCTTGGTATCCGCAGTGCTCATTTGTGCGTCTTGATTTACTCTGTTCACCTTTGTCTTGTACCCATTTAAGAAAAACCCACGGCTTTCTGCTACCTTTGGTGTTTAGATCCTTAGGCGAAGAGACACTGTTACATCAAGTCCAGTCGCCGAGGTCTCCAATACACCGGCACAAGAAGTCCTTAGGATATAGCCTGGTAGTTTGACCAAGAGTCTTCACAGTCGCTCTACAATTGGAATGAACCAAACACGTCTCGATTTTTGATCTACTATTCAACAAGCGCCATATTCTCACGCGTTGCACTGATCAAGCTTCCTCCTCCAAGCCCACCATTTTACAGGAATCCGCCCACAGCTTAGCTGCTTTTTCCTCGTCAAACGCCCACGGAGCGTATCCATTATCCGTTGACACAGGCGGTGAATTCGGGTCCGCCGGACCCTGCTCGATACAATCGGCAAGATACCGCCCTCCTCGGCCCTCCCATTCTCGTGATACAGCAGCGACCACGGTCGTTGCCGCACCTTGGGCCGGAGTCTTCATGGAGAGTTGAAGGGCCTTGTTTTCCTCCATCTGCTCCAGGGTTCTCCGATCCAAATGCTGGGCGATATTTGTCATAATGCCTCCAGGATGTAGCGAGAGAGCATGAAGCCCTTGGCTGCCAAATCGCTTCTCGATTTCATTGGCCATGTAGATATTTGCGGTCTTAGATTGCCCATATGCGACCCAAGGATCGTAAGCGCCGTCTTTGTCGAAATCGTAATCGTGGAAACGAACTTCTCCAGCGCGGTGACCAGTTGATGAGAGTATAATGACGCGAGAGTTGAGGGGAGTCGTGTCAGCCAATAGCGCAGGCCTCAGTAGCTGGAATAATAAAAAGTGGCCAAGATGATTGGTGCCGAACTGCGTTTCGAAGCCATCGATGGTCTTGCCCTTTGGGGTTGCCATGACACCCGCATTGAGGATAAGAATATTAAGTTTCTTACTCTGCGCAAGGAAATTCTGTGCGGCGCTCCGTACCGACTCCAGTGAATCAAGACGCAACTCGAGAAGGTGAAGTTGTGCTTTGTTATCAGATTGCTGGGAGTTGATGACTTTCTCGACTGCCTGTTGGCCTTTTTTGAGGTCTCTGACTCCAAGGAATACAGTGGCGCCGGTTGCGTGCAAAGCCCGAACGGTTTCCAAGCCAATTCCTTGATTGGCTCCGGTTACGAGGACAACTTTACCGTTGAGTTTCTGCATCAAGTCCTCGTCCTCGACAACTTGCAATGCCGTAGGTCTTGCGTCACCTGGTCCCTGGGGGTTGAGGTGGGCGGCGTGGTATCTGGCCATTTTCTGAAACGCGTTTTGCGACGATAATACTTGGAGAATGCTGCTTTGTGGAAATTTCGAGTTCTCTAATGACCAATACCCACGCGGATCTAGAGGCCTTTATACTAGTTTACCAGGCCCAGGACCTTCTAGTTCGCCAATTTATTGGTAGATGGTAGGAATCCATCTTACGGAAGCAGGTCCACCACGGACAAGTACAGCCGGACTTAATTTGAATCAAAATCCTATACGTAGTTTCTTAAGTCCGTAGAGAACGGACTAAAAACGGACAAAGCTGATGGCTATATGACAAATATAGTCAAACGCTTCTGATGATCAGTAATTTGTTAGACCCCGCAGCGGAAAAAGGCCGGCCGACCAGTTTCCACTGGCGGCTGTATCTGTATGGGCCGTAGTAATCCCACATGGGGCAGATCTTATTCACACATGGACCCCCTCAATAAGAAAGGCGGGCGTGGATTCTACTAGCAGTCGGCCGATTCTTCGGCCTTGGTAAGAAACACCAAAACTTCTCGCTATATCGCTATATCTCTATGTAGTAGCTAGCTTTACTATATATCTCTCTTTTACTATTTAAGAGTTGCTAATAGGCGATATAGTAATATAATATAGTAATATAGCGATTGAGCAATACAGTAGTGCGGCGATGCGGCGGTGTGGTGATATAGTAAGAAGTTTAGTGTTCCTCGCCAAGACCAAAGAATTGGCCGACCACTGGCTACCGCCTACTAAAATAAGCAACCCTATGTGTGAATAAGATCTACCCTATGTGGGATTACCACTACCTATCTGTATATATAACCATCCAATATAATCAATAGGAGTTAGTACGCATTCTGACCGGAAACTTTAATTAGAACTAGGGTCTTCTTATTACTAACACGCCGTAAGAAGTATTTAAAAAAGAGGTAGAGGTGGTGAGAGTTTGTGTTCTGACAGCGAGCTATTACGCAGTTAACGAGGATCTGACTCGCCCTCGTCCTATCTATGTCTACTTCTAGCGGAGGCGAGGAACAGCAGGCTTACTAGGATCTAAAAAGGTTATATATTCTGGGTTGCTACTGCGGCAGATCAGCATTACACCCACACTCCCCTTGCCTCTGCTCTTCTAGTGCGAAACCGACCGGACCGGCCCTTTATTCACCGCGAACGGCTTTGAATCCTTATCGCTACCATCCATTCAACTTCTGCTCTACTCTTCTTCAGCCGTCGCTAAGTCTGCCCCCACCACGAAATATGTCACGTACTAGGCACGCGATGCTGGAGGAACTGTACTTATGAAAAGAGATAGTGGTTTACTTCACAGTGTTAGACCCTTTATATGATCAAAGCTTTATCCATCAAAGTCTATACAGAGTTGAAGTAGTTAATTAGACACAGTCGTCTAGCGGGGCTTGTAACATTTACGACTAGACAACTTCTTCAACGGTCCATGTAACTGCGTGACGGTTGAACATGGCGTCTCTTGCTACTAGCTACATAGGAGAAACAGTTATAGAGTTGAAGGCACGCCCTTAGCTGGTCTAGTGAATTATAAAAAGAAGAAAAGGTGATGTCGGCTAGGTTAGCGCAGGTTGTGCCGGATACTAAAGTGTCGGACGCATTGCCGACGTGGAGCGGCGGTGGGCACAGGCATATCGGGCAGCTTGCGCTGTCTGGGGGCTATTGGGAGGTTTGCACAATGATATGGGTAAGTATCTATTAACAAGTTGATCGCAAGGGCCAGATCTATGGTAACCGAACGCAATATACATAGAATGGCCATTCTTTGGCCCAATTCGAGGTGTCTTTTGGCCAGCGACTACCCCCATGGCCGGGGTCTGTTGCGGAGCGGTGCCAGATAATACGGGTTCCGCCCGTTTTGCTACACCTTTCCTTCTCCATTAGGATCCTCCTTCCTGAATTGCAACAAGGTAACGAATCGATAGGCCAAAGGAGCGCTGGAAGCCGGATGTTCAGGTGGTCAAGGCGGTGGTCGGATTCCTGAAGTCAACCGCTCGACTGTCCGGCCGGGATAGAACTGGTGGGGCGGTACAGCCGCCGCAAGACCACTAAACGGAGTTGGGCTGAGAAACGAATCAGGGCGAAAGAGGATGGATGGCGCAGTAATATACGGACGGCTCTCATGTCTCTACAGAAGACATCGTAGCCTGAGTAGACCAATCGAATCCAATCCAAAACCAATCCATATATCTTATGTCCCCTCCTTATTTCCCTCAGACACCGTCGAAACTCAAGCTCCTCACACCTGACCCTCTCAGCAAAGCCTTAATCTCGTTCTTGCAGTGCGGATCATGGACCGTTAGCCCCCACCTATGTATCTTATTAACCCAGCACACCAAGTGCTAAACCTGAACGGGCCCCTGGGCGCAATTGCCGCCAGCTAGCTTCTCCATGTTGCAACCATTCCAAGCACCGTCTTCGGCGATTTCGTCGGATTCGTCGGTGCGTTTGAACTCGACGGTGAAGTACGGGCAAATACTCTGGTTCTTTACGTACATCTTGCCTTCAATCGGAAATGAATAATCTTGATTGAAGCCGTCCAGCGACAGCGAGTAGCTGCAGTCGGGACGAATCTCCCAGCTCCACTGAGCCTGGGCGGCAGCGGGTGGAACAAGGACTAGTGGTGGTCCCCAATAGTACGATTCATGCGGCGGATAGACAGCCTGCAATAAACGCTCAATGCGCCACAGCCCATCCTCCTCGGCAAGGCGCTAGCTTTTTAAGAGGGTCTCCTTGGCGAAACCTGCAAATTCCTCCTCGTACAGCTGCCGCAGTTGCATCTCCCGATATTCCTCTACGACATCAACGTCGCTAGCGCCCAGACTCAGCCATACGCCAGTCCGCTGAAGCCTCTCGAGCTTCCTGTAACAAGACCATAAGAAATGACCTAGTGCTTTGAATCAAATTGAAAGAGTAAGCAGCCGTGAACTATGACGATCTTCAATCATTTACGTCCATAGCTCGGAATTCTTAGCGGTCAGTCATTTTTCCGTTCAGGCTACGAGGTGAGTTAAGAGCCTACATATGCTGGAGGACAAGCGCATGGTAATGATGTCTAACTTATTAGATGAAGCACGTGCGCCATTTACATTCTCTGCCCTTTACTGGTGCGCCTTATTTAGCAAATGCAAAAAATATCTACTCAAAAAAAGTCGGTTCGTTTGGTATCTATACAACTACGGTGTCAGCAGGGTCCCATGGTATTCTGCGAGGCTCGGAAGTGTACCTTACCGGTCTGGTTTTGGAAGTGAAAAGCGAGTGCGGTCAAAGAAAGAACCTCGATAGGGTACTTTAAATTGGATTCAATCGACGAAAATTCTCCATTCAAAGGGTCCCAAAATGAGTGGCTCAGAATGTTCATTACATCTCTAGCTCTTGCTCTGTTAGGCTCAGGAAGTTGATGCGCACAGCACTGCAGAAGCCCAGAATGTCCCCATAAACTTCGGCGAGTATATCCGATTCCCTATCTAAGTAGGATTTTGAGAAGGATTGGAGAGATTCCAAATACTCAATCATACGGACAAGCATCGCAGGTAGTCTGGAGAAGAACTCGAAGAATGCGGTACCGATTTCGAGAACGACCTTCACTCCGCCGATGACAAGGAATCTAATTCCTGTTGGATAGAGAGATTTCAAGTTCGCAAACATGGTGATGAAGCAATTGAAGTTCGCAAGAACGCCTGCGATCTTATCCACTCGTGACAGGATTGCACCGTTTCCTCCCCGAGTGTCCGCTTGGATTTTGATTCCAGTGACCAACTTGTTCGGATATTACGGGCCGTGGGCATCTTTGAAAGCATCCTTTATCTCTTGGTCTAGTTTTTCCCAGGCCCTGCTGAAGGCAAGCTCTTCTGTTCAGAAGGATTCCCTGTACCGAGAGTGCGAGAAGCCTCTGCCCCCCTGCAAGCTTCCATGGCTAGGAGTGCGTGAAAATCCTTGCGCTGACGAGGCTGGTGTCTTCGTCTTGGAGCGGAAAGGTCGGTGGTCTCGAAGACGCGAAAGCCCGCTGCGGAAAGCCATGATCGGCTTTTCAATGAACAAATCTTTTGAAAAAGAAGGGGCTTTTGGAGATGGGACCTAGAAGGTTACAGAGGCAAGTAGACGTGGTACGAGGCTGAAATCCTCACAGAGTTGCTCAGCCTCGCTAGGGGACATATGGGAGAGGGGCAAAGAGGGGATGTTGCACCACGCAATCTCACTGAATCGGCTATTTGTCTTTTTGGACTGGAACAGTTCTTCGGCCTCAGACATGTTGTGGGTTGGAAACTGGTCTATACATAGAACATGTGTGCGAAGTGTTCTCGGGAGATTTCAGACGACTTTGTGGCCCAGCGAATGCGCAATTAGAGAACTTTACCTTAGCGCAATCAAGGGAAATCTTCGTTGCAAACTGCGCGTCAAAAAGAAAGCATGTGGCACAGCATTTGGAGGAGACTACAAGAAGCTCAAATTTAAGTGAGAAGTAGTTCAACACTTCTGGCATCTCTTGGTGAGCATTAAGCCTTGATCTTCATCTTATCTAGACCTTCAGCAACATCACCATCCTCAAAATCGGCATCAGCCTTGCCAGCCAAGCCCTTGAGCCACAGATCCTTGCCCGTCATCTTCTTCTCCTCCTTCGGACCCCTCTTCTTCTTATCCTCAGCCTCCTTCTCCTCCTGCGCCCGGCGCTCCGCCTCCTCCATCTCCTTGACGAACTTCTCACGCCACTCAAGGAAAGACTCGCGGGTGACGGCGGTGCCGTGGAACTTCTTGTTCTCCTCCTCCTCGGCCTTCTGCATCTCCATCTCGCGCAGCGCTTCGGCGGCCTTGGCGCGCTCCACGATCAGCAGCTCGGCAAGGTCCTTCAGCGAGCTGACCAGCGTGAAGACCATGGCCATGCCCATGTTCTCCTCGACCGTCGGCTCCAGGGCCTCGAGCAGACGCTCCTTGTCCTCGGAGATGTCGAAGTACTTGTGCTTCGGAGCATTGGGCGGGGCGGTGATGTCTAGGCGCGGAGCCTCGTCCGGGTAGTTCTCCGGGTAGGACACGCTGAGAAGGATGACGGCTGCGGGAAAGGTCAGTGGTGGTTGGTTCTATTTTGAAGAATCGAGAAGCATACGCGGAGGCGAGTCATCGTCGGACTCGTTCTCGACATCGAGAGTTATCGACACCCGATACTCGGTGTCGGAGATGTCTGCAGAAATTGTCAGTCGCT
The DNA here is from genome assembly GCA_037356115.1 of Neofusicoccum sp. Z2. Taxonomy (NCBI): domain Eukaryota; kingdom Fungi; phylum Ascomycota; class Dothideomycetes; order Botryosphaeriales; family Botryosphaeriaceae; genus Neofusicoccum; species Neofusicoccum sp. Z2. The sequence goes on from JBAWJY010000033.1 coordinate 231,330, forward strand.
TGCTTTGCAAGGCCCAAGCGAGGGTTCGGTTCTAGAACAACAGGAGCTTACCGGTTATCTCATCCGGGAAGATGGAGTCGAGGACCTCGCGCTCCTCCTTCTGCTCGTCGCGGCCCATGGCTTCTGCGGTGTCGTTCAAAGTCGGCGGCCGTTGATGTCAGCGCGGGGCCGTCACCGCCCTGGGCGCGCTAACCCGGAGAGTGCTAGCGCCGGCAATTTTATCGCTCGACCCCGAATTTTTGTGAGCGCCCGAGCTGTTGCATCGCAGGCCGTCAACTCCACGCCGCGTCGACCGCGTCATACCTCCACGCAACGCACAAATCGTCCTGTCTCTCATTGATAAGCAGGGCCTTGGGTGTCCGCGCTCAGCTTTCCGAACGGAATTCCAATTGCGATCCAATAGCGATGGCCAAGACGAAGCCGCATTCGAAAAAGTCCAAGAAGAACGACAAGCCCAACGGCGCTCCGAAGAAACCCAAAATGACCCCCGAACAGCTTCTCGCCGAAGCTACCACCCTCTTGCACACCTCTCAGCCCGAAGAAGCGCTCGTTCAGGCCCGCCGTGCCCTCGCGCAGCTCCAACCCAACACCGACGGACCGCCATCACCCGCCGCTTTGCCTGCGCTCAATCTGCTCGGGGAGATTAATGTTGAGCTGGGAGATGCCGAGACTGCAAGGGATTACTTTTTGGTCGCGGCGGCAGTGGATGAGGAGGGCAAGATCCCCGAGTCGCAGGGTGGTGGCGCGGAGAAGTTCCTCTGGTTGGCGCAGCTGTGCGAGGAGGGAGGCGCGGAGAGCGTTGCTTGGTTCGACAAGGGCGCTGAGGTTCTAAGGAAGGAGATTGCCGAGCTGGAGGCGCAGAAGGCCAGCCCGGAGAGGGACGCGGCTGTGGATGAGAAGAAGAGGAAGCTGGCGAATGCTCTCTGCGGTGTTGTGGAGGTGTACATGACGGATCTCTCGTAAGGGTCACAGCGGTGCGCGTGGAATTGCATTTCAGCTAACAAAGCGCAGGTGGGAGGAAGATGCTGAGGCTAGATGCGAGGCACTCATTACGGAAGCGCTCCTCGTGCACCCGAACAACCCCGAATCACTTCAGACGCTGGCGTCGGTCAGGATATCACAGCTGCGGCATGAAGAGGCGCGGAATGCATTGAAGATGAGCATGGATCTGTGGAAAGATCTGAAACCAGAGGACCCCAAGGTTCCCGACTTTCCCGTGCGCATCAGCCTGTCAAGGCTGTTGATGGAGGCGGAATTGGAGGATGAGGCGCTTGAGGTGCTGGAGAGACTGGTGCTGGAGGATGACTCGAGTGTCGAGGCGTGGTACCTGGGCGGGTGGTGTCTGCACCTGATGGCGGACAAGAAGAAGGAAACGGAGGACGAGGAGACACTGATGGGATTGCTGAAGTCCAGCAGGCAATGGCTGATGAACAGCCTGAAGCTGTACCAGGCGCTGGAGTACGAGGATGAGCGTCTGAAGGAGCACGCGCTGGAGCTGGTGGAGAGCCTGAACAAGATGCTGGGTCCGCCGGTGGAGGGCGAGGACGAGGCAGAGGAGGAATGGGAGGATGCGGGAGACAGCGACTCTGACGAGGAGATGCAGGGCACGTGAGGTTTCGGGTTGATGGAGGTCGAGAGCTTTTGCAGATCGGAGGCTCCGGCGGAAGCGTCGGGACGGAGCAGCTTCTGGCAGAGCTGCTGACTCGTGTTTCAGCATCCCGGGTGAGATGCGTGGGTGGCCGCGGGAGAGCTGCACGCACGGCCCGAAAGAGAGGCGCCGCACATGCGGAGAGGGTGCGGCGGGCGCTGCGAGCGTGCGAGCCTTGGAATCAAGAGCAGCAAGCACGGGGTCGCAGGAGGGCCAACGAGATGGAGTCACATCCATGCGGTGGCAGTAGAGTAGTAGCCCATACAGACACCAGGCTATTTCATGAGAAGGACTGCATCTACCACCGAGTAACCTTGCGGCGACGAGAGTCAAGGCCACTGTCGTCATCACCCCTCTTCCGCTCGCCTCCGCTGCCTCCGCTCGCCCCTGCCCGCGCGCGTCTCCAAACCCACGTTGGTGGAGCGGCTGGGCAGAAGCGACGCACGTGGGGAGGCCCGCAGCTGGGCGCAGCCGCCGGTTGGCGCGGAGCAAAATAGCCTCTCCAAGACCCAGGTCGACGCGGGGCATCGATCCGGACGAGAAAGTGTCTCAGGTTCAGGGTACATGCGAGAGCTATCTGGATGGATGCTTCAGCGCCCCATGGATTGCTGTCCAGCGGGCTTTCAGCTGCCGGCGGCCGCGCCAGCGCCGGGGCCGGGTTGGGCTGACGAAGAGCTCGGGGATCACAGTGACGTGCAGCCTCAATCTTGAGATGTGGCCGAGGCAGCACCTAGTGGCGGGCCACGGCCCCCGCAGCAGGCAAGCGCCGCGACGATGCGAAAACACCGCTGCGCTCGGCAGTCGCTGGCCGCCGCGGGCAGGACCTGCGGCCTGGCGGGCGGCGGGCAAGCGAGACGCCGCCTGGCAGGCCGCGCGGGGCCGTGCTCAGCCCGCGCCGGATGCGGCAGCAGACGGTCGCAGCCCGTCACCGGCGCCCCCGGCGCGTCTGGTCGTCGCTGTGCGCGGCCTCCAGCTCGCAGCGAGCGGGCGCAGCGCGGCGGGCGGCGGGCGCGCGCCCTCGGGCGGCGCGTGGTGTTGAAGAGGCGATCGGCGCGCTCTTGTGCGCCGTTACGCCATCCGCCGCGCTCGACGGCACTTCCCAGTCGCGATCGAGCCAAAGCGCATCGCGACCGCTACCGACGAGCCAATGCACAAGCTGCTCGCGCCTCTCCTGCCCAGCTGCCCGGCCGCCGATCGCTCCTCCAGCTCGACTGCGACTCCGTGAGCTGCCCTCCAAGCCCGCCCTGCACATGGCCGCTGCGTAGCCGCACCCTCTGTCCCTTACGTCCTCCTCCACAGCCCATGCTGCGTGCCTAATGCGAACCGCCGGCGCCAATGATATGGTATTTGTTGTACGCTTTTCGCGGGTACGTCGCGCCCGTCGCCGCCGCCTGCCCGCCCGCGCGCCCTCTCCCACGCGCCTGTTGCAGCCGCGCGCGTCGCTCTCTGACAGCTCGCCAGTACAACCGAGCCTCCCAAGCTCTCCCCGGAGCACCCCCTCCGTAGGGCCTTCGCCAGCTATGGCACCGCCACCGCGCGCCATTGGCTCTTGTCGCTGCTGCTCTCCGTCGCCGTCGCCGTCTTCCTCTGCTACCCCGTCATCTTCCTCTACGAGAGCCCGGCCGCCGGAGGCCTGCCCCACCACGTCTGGACCTCCGTCCGCTCCTACGATGGCCCGCCCGACGCGCCGCTCGACGTCGAGATGCGCCAGACCTGGGTCCACGGCAGCTACATGAAGGCATTGGACACGCACGTCCTGCGCGACGCGCTGAAGATCCAGGACAGTCTCATCGGCTCTGGCTTTGGCGACGACCTCGTGCCTGGTGGCGTGAATGTCACCGGAGATGGTGACGCCGCCGGCTGCTGCAACTCGTACGTCTCGGACGTCCCCTCGTGGAGCTGCCACTCGCCACTCATGTACTGGAACTGCTCCCTGTCCGCCATCGAGAACGACCATGACGTATTGCAGACCGTCAACTCCCAGAAGGGCCGCCGCTCCGCCTACAACTTCACCCTCCAGCCGCTGTCCGTCTTCGCTGGCAAATCTTTCAACGGCACCAACCTGCTCGCCGCCGATGCCCTCGTCATCACCGTTTTCGACCGCTCTGGAGGCTCCATCGCCGAGGAGCTTGACATGCGGTCCCGCAAGCTGGCGCGAGATTCTTCCGACGACTGGGTCTTCTACCCTCCGACTGGTTCGACGTATAGAAGTCGGCTTTACGAATTCCGTTACCAGCCCTTGAGCATGAACGATGCCTGGACCCTTGTTTCTGCGTATTCTCTCATGCTTTTCTACGTCTTGTTTAGTCTTAGAAAGCTCAAGGCTGTAAAGAGTGTCTTTGGTTTGTTCTGCACAGTCATCGCGCAGGTAAAATGCCCACCACTCCCTCGGAAAATGAAAATGATTTACTAATCGTAACTGTAGATGTTTATATCGATCTGCTCTAGTTTCACAGTTTGTGGTATACTCAGGATAAATCTGGCCAATGTACCTGGAGAGGCGTATCCATTTGTCGTGCTGGTTATTGGTCTGGAGAATATGTAAGTGACATTGCGCCTAGCGCCCCTGGCCGCATTCTCTTTTCTCTTGGCAAACGATGAAGACGATTCAGGATGGAGCTAATTGGAGCGACAGGTTCCGCTTGATTAATGCTGTCCTGGACAGCCCCGCACACATGCCCACGGTTACGCGTGTTGCAAATGCGCTAGGCGATGTTGGCCATCTGTCACTCGCGGCAGCCGGGCAGAATCTTCTCATCTTGTGGCTCCTCTCCCGAATCGTCTCTCCAAGTGTTGCTCCTGCATGCGCCTTCGCAGCAGTTGCGCTTGTTTTCGATTTTGTTTTCCATCTTACTTTCTTCGTCGCGGTCCTCAGCGTCGATGTGCGCAGAATGGAGCTTCAGGATTCTCTTGACAGGATCAATCTTGCAACTCAGCGCAGGTCCAGCACTTCTACCAAGTTTGAACGCCGATCATGGGGTGGAGCACTTCTCCACGGCAGGCTTCCTTTCAGCACCAGAATTGCCGGCACCGTTGCTATGGTCTCCTTCATTCTGGCCTTGAATTGGCATTTCTTCGATCACGATGTCAGGCCATCCGCAGTCCTGAATGTCTTTCAGTATTCCGGGCTCACCAAAGCTTCGTTTGATCCTGTACCTCCGCCTCCAATCAATCAGGCCAGAACCCCGGAGGCATGGCTGAAAATGCAGGATTACATATCTGCGAAAGAACTCATAGACTTTGTCAAGCCCGGATCCCACAGTTTTATCGCCCGTGTCTATGAGCCTTTGACGATCGTCATGAAGGACGCAGATCGCAGAGGAGCCGCGGATCGCTCGCCGTCTGTTTTTGTCGCCATTCGCGACTTGGCCGAGAAGCATTTCTTCCCTTTTGCTTTGGCCATTGTCTTCACCATCGCGGCTGTGACGCTCCTGATGAACTACTTGCTCTGGAACGAACTTCCCGAGGAGGACACCGAATCCGGTCTTGGAGACGATGAGCCACTATATGTGAGGAGCCTGCCAAAATCCCACGAGCTGGACATCGTCAAAATAGCGCCGTGCAGCCAAGGGCACTTTGTGTCCATCAGCCTGGATCGCTTAACGTCAATCTGGTTCCTCGACCACCGAACCCACGCGTACTCGCATGTGATTCTGCAGACCTCGGCTCTACAACCTCCGCTGTGGCCCATCGTGGCGGCTGCCATAGACGACACTGGACACTGGGTAGCCATACTGACCGACTCGGGACGGGTGGCCCTGTGGAGTTTAGCAGAGCGACGGTTCGTGAAATCCAAGGTTCTGGACATTCGAAGCCAGTCGCCAAACATCTTCGCTTTCGCATTCCATCAAATGGACGAAGTTGAGAGACTGAGCCTCCTCGTGGTGACGCCCGACGGCAGGCTTACCGAGTTGGACTTCCGCACCGGGCAAGTCTGGAAACACCAAGTCTCAGAAGTGCCACTGGCCAGTGCAGCTTTGTCATGTTGCATCAAAGGGCAGCCAAAGATCATCAGCGTCTCGAAGAACGGGGCCGTACATCTGTCGTTTCCTTCGTCTGGCGAATGGACCTCGGAGACTCTCGAGACCATCGAGGACCGGAAAACGGCGCCGGACGGAGCTCCATCCAGGGTCAAGTACGCTTATCCGATTCCGACTCTGTGCATGCTGGCCGCAGTAAGGTCGTGCCAAGTGGACCTCATCGACATTCCGACTCGCGCTCTCGTGCATACCTTCCAGACTGGCCAGATCAAGGGGCACACACTCCGTATTCTACATGCCCAAAGAAGGATTTGCGGGTGTCATTCACCAACCGTGCCCAACTTTTCCATCGTGTACACGGACTCGGAAACGCAGAACTGCATGATGCACACGTACGCTCCGGGCGAAGGATCAGCAAACGGCCTCATCTGCCTCCGGCCTCAGGCTCTGGCAGAAGACGAGCAGATTACCTGCTCTGGATTCGAGAACGCCACGGAGGCGCTTCACTGGGTTAAAACACCAGGGTCTTGGGAAGCAACATGCATACCGTCAGTGGTGGGCATCCGCAAACGCGCTGCAAGCGACTCGCCCCCCGTGACCTCGACGTCGTCGGACATCAGCTACTTCCCGGGGGGAGCGGCGTCCTCGAACCCCTTCCAGAACGGGACACTCAAGCACCGCGACCAGTCCGCATCGGGCAGAACCCACACGCATGGGGTGCCAGCCAATGGCTACCACCGCGAAGCTGCAGCGTCGCCGAGCAGCCAGGCGTCAGACAACGACGAGTGGGAAGCATGGACCCTCTCGGCCTCAGGCGAGCTCCACACGACGCCTCTGGTGCCCCGCCCGCGGAGCGATTCGACGGGCGAGGAGTACCTGGACGAGGAGGCGGAGGAGGAGCAGCTGTTCGTGTCGAAGCCGGGGCCAATAGTGCGGGTGGGCAAGAAGAGCGTGGCGGTTGGGTTCGGCAACGCGCTCAAGATCATCGCGCTGGGCAGCGAGCGGTTCGAGGAGGAGGCGGCCGGGGTGGTGGACTCGGCGGCGCTGAGCCTGAGCTGGCGGCGGAAGGCGCAGGGCAAGCGGGCGGGCGAGAAGGAGCGCGAGCGGGAGCGCGAGCGCGAGAGGGAGCGGCATCTGGCGGTGGAGCGAGGAGGCACGGGTGGGTGAAGTGGCCGGGCTGGTGTCGGGTCTGGAGAGTGGCTAGGCGGCGTTCAAGGCGCAAGCTGGACTGTGGCGGCGGGCTTTGCGGCATTTGGCGGAAGCGAGCTTGGACGACAGCGTCCTGCGCGGCGCGGTACATGTAGTGGTGCTCGTAGACAGCGACAACGCATCAGCATTCAGCGCGTCTCCTGAGGCGGACGGGCCGGCGGCGCGGGCGAGTCAGCACGGTCCGCGTTAGCCGGCGCACTTACTCGGCCCGGGCTTAGTCACGCGCGCGGGCGGTGGCTCGCGCGACTGCGTTCCTTCTCGCAGCCTCGCGTCCCGCCTTCCGCCTTCGTTCTGCCACCGCTCCCCACTCCGCCCCGGCAGAACACCGCGGCCTCACGCTGCCAGCGCCGCCGCCGCCATGGGCCGCAAGCCGAACCAGCTCATCCTCGAGTTCTTCGAGCGCGGTCCCAAGCTCGAGGATGCCAGCAACCGCTACCAGCACACCTGCCGCTCCTGCGGCGAGAAGGTTGGCGTGCCTCGCCCCGGCGCCCGCTCCCTCTGCGCCTCTCACCGCTTCCTCCGCGCGACCTAGGCTTACTCCACACACACTGACTCTCACCGCAGTTTCCGAAGGGCCGCATCGACACGCTGACCGCGCATCTGGTGAAGAAGTGTCCCGCTCTCACGGCGCAGGATCGCCAGCGCGCCATCCTACAATTCCATGACCTTCCCGTCCCCGATCTCCCGCCGCCGCAGTCGTCCTCGTCCACCCAGGGGCCTGCCCAGCAAGTGACCTCGCAGAATAATGGCGCGCAGAACCCCGCCCCGCAGCCCATGACATTACCCTACGCCGCGCCCAAGGCGGGCATGTCGCGCCTCGAGGCTCTCGCAGAAGTGTCGCGCCAGCGCCTGGATCTGTCCGGCCAGCGCATCCCCACGCCCGACCCCGAGCAGCTCCCAGACCGACGCGGCTCCATGCGCGACGATGCTATGCACAACCCGGGCCCCGTGTACGAAGACTTCCTGGTCCAGGACCACGAGACCAAGCCGACGCCCGACGCCAATGGCAGCGCGGCGGATGCAGCGAGTGCGTTAATCCCAGTCTCCCATGTGCGTGCTCCGGGGAGCGAGACTGCCTGCCCAATCATGCGCGCGACCTCCAAGCTGCCACACTTGCCGCACTGGTCCGTCCAGTCTCGCTCCCCGCTTTGCCTTTGCGCGCACGTTCTTGAGCGCCAAGACGAAATGCTAACTGCCGCGCAGTACCAAACACCCCCGAGGTTTCTGGCGGACAGCAGCCGCAGTCCATATATCAATACGAGCACCTACCAACCGGCTCGCCGCACCCCGCCGGCACTCCGATACCGCCCGCGTCCTCGACGCCTCCGAACTCTTCACTTCCGCCCGCTTCCTCGGCCGCTGCCACCCCGGCACTTCCCCACCCCTCACCTTTGGTCATGGCCGCTTCAGCCGCAGAAGAGCTGCGCGCCAACATGCCAAATGCATCCTATCCCATGGAACAACCTGGCGCCACAAATGATCCTTCATTCCACCAGCAAGGGCGACCTGCCGGCACTTGGCCACAAGCCATCGATCCGGTGCTACAGCTTCAAGACGCTACCCGGGATCACCCTGATCCCCAGAGCCCCACACCCACCGCCACCTCAGCTACCTACCACAGGCCAATAGCAATCAACCCGAACGGCCAGCAAGCACATTTCACTACCGACTTCAGCATGAACCCCAAGCCGGCCAAGCCGAAGGTAAGAGGTAGGTTCTCCGATTCGAGACGCAAGGAAGTCCAGGAGGTCAGGAAGCGCGGTGCATGCATTAGATGTCGCATGCTTAAGAAGCCGGTACGTCCATATACGCGAAAAGAGGGCTTTCTCGTGTTAATTCATTCATAGTGCTCTGGCGAGAGTCCTTGCAGTACTTGCCAAAATGTGGAGAGCGCGCGGTTGTGGAAGCATCCGTGCATACGCACTCGCATTGCGGAGGAATTCAATCTCTATTCCGCAGGACTTCACTCCGTGCTGGCCTTCCATTCAATCAGCTCAGCCAAGGGCAACATGCACTTCGAACACATTCCTGGACGGATCGAAGCGCGGCTGCTGGACATTGAACCTTCGATGTACACCACATTCACCACATTGAAGGGCCTCAAGGGCGTCAACGCTCCCATCGATCCGCAACTAGTTGCTTCCGGCTTATCCATGGAAGGTTCGCAAGACGTGGAGATCATTGATCCGGATGTGGAGGACATCGGTGGGAAGTTGGAATCGTACATGAAGCGCATTGGCCCTACCATCTACGAAGCCGAGACTTCACCATTCATGAAACCGACCCTCTTGATGGCATATCGTCTGAGCATCGAGAACAAAGAGGGCATCGAAAGCAAGGAAAGTTTGCTATCGAAAGTCCTGGAGTTATGGGTCGCAACCAGGATCCTCGCAGAACCCAACCTAAAGTTCCAACTTTTCTTTAATCATACACAACCGCCATACAAAGACCCGGTCATCTTGACTCCCCAGGACCTGGAATCAGTATCTCAGACATCTCGCTTCGCGATAGACCCGGCAACCCATCCAGAGTCATACAAGCTCATCGACGCACAGATTCTCGGAGCCATGGAGAAGCGTGCTGGCAATCTCAGCAAGTTCGTTATGAACGACTTGGAGAGACGGTTACTCCAACGTCAACAGGCCAATCCGTTCGAGACTTTCTTGGTCTCGATGATTCTTCTTGCTTGCGTGGAGCGCATGTGTTGGCTCTTCAAGAGATGGGAGAATCCTACTCAGGCGTCCGCGCGGGCATACAGTGTGCCACCCCCTGACCTCAAGACAGAACTGGAGAGGAGCATCAATGCCGCCAACGCTGCAGCGAACGCAGTCGCAAACGTTGCGAATCAATCTGACCACAACGTTACCATGACTGATGACGGGTCGGCCCCGCCTACACAAGGCCAGGAAGTTGCAACGACACAGGTCGGAGCAACAGCAGACGCTGCTAACGCGTCACTTCTCTCACAACCTCATCCCAACCGCTGGCCTCTTGACAAGCCGCCAGCATCATACAGTCAGCAGGGCGAACGCTTCAGTGACATTCTGCACATGCTACTGAAGATGCGTGGCGTCCCTCCCAAGACAACCACTGAGCCCATCACAAACATAGTGGTGCCAATCGACAATATGACGAACAACCAGACGACGAATGCGACCATCAATCCCAAGTCAGATGCGTTGGCAAAGGAATGGTTTGGCGAGGTTAAGATCACTCCCATGTACCTTGCAGAACGGCGTAATGCGGTGTTCGTTGGCAACGATCCACGCGAATGGGAATGCTTCTACGTAAGCAAGATCCTTGTTCACAACGGGATTGTGGAGGGAACGGGTCGGCTCGTTCCTTAAGTAGATTTCATTCGCCAATGCGGGTCGGGTTCGCATAGTATTGCAACAAGACTGCGGACGGCGAAGAAGCATCTATCTGGATGCGAGAAACGTAATTCTTACCTCGTTCCCACATCTGGACGAATGCTTTGACTCCTCATGCATGAGTCCTACAGTTTACTGTTGCGATATCATGAAACCCAACGCCGTGCGCTTTCTGCGCTACAAGAATTATCTTTTTCTCAGCATGTTTTCCTTCTTCATTGTGTTTTTCCAGATCTTTACTTTCATTGTTGTGTTTCAGCGGGCATATTATGGAGAGAAACGGCGTCTTCGAAAGGAGGATTTTCTTTGCAAAGGAGTGAGTGGCTTTTGGCTCTGGCTCTGGCGTGGCGTGGCTCTATCCCTTTTGTCTTTTTCTCTCTCCCTTACTCGCACTTCTTCTCTCTCTCTTTCTCTCTCTCTACGGCATCCGGGATACCCCACCAGCCCAGTCATGACGATTTGCTTTGTCGGACAGCAGCTTCTTCGTTCTCATACCGAGGCGTGGCGTGGGGTAGTGGCGTGGTGGTGGCGGCGGATGATGGCGATCAGTTTGCTTGTGTGCCGTTGCTTGCTAAATTCGTTCTGTGACGGGAATACGCGACCACGGATAGATGCATGTAGTATACGACATCAGCTTGATCGGAATAGATGAAAATGAGAGTCTGCGTCGCTGGCTGTAATGGTGTTGTGTTGGATTGATCGGTTCGGTGGGCCTGCAACAGCGAGGTTGCGGGGGCTTAGGCGTGAAGTGTTGATGCAATCGTCTGGAAACGCGCTTCTTGCGTCCGGACGAATGCTTCAATTCTGTACGCCATGGTGTTGCGAGTCGACTGCGCAGAGGGGATAGGCGTGAGGCTCGTGGACTTGAGTCATGTCCCGCAGCCCCGCCGGATCAACCCCACGTCGTGCCGCTGCACATCTTCGCTCCACATCCAAGCACCTCCCAAGGCTCACTTCTCACTAGGCCCCCACACTCACTCATCATGGCATCCCAAACCAAGTACGTCTTTCAATGGATCTCCTCCTGCCATCGCCAGGTCTCGCCTGGCCCACGCCATCGGCGGCACATTCGATGGAAATCGTGTCTGACTCAACCGTCGTGCCACCCGCAGACCTCCCGCCATCCGGGCCTGTCTCTTTGACATGGACGGCCTTCTGATCGACTCGGAGGACCTGTACACAATTTGCACGAATGAGGTGCTGCGCGAGTACGGCAAGCCCGACCTGCCCTGGAACATCAAGGCGCAACTGCAAGGACGTCCTGGCCCAGAGGTACGTACATACACACACGCGCATCCTACACCTCCCACAACAGAGAAGAAGCAATCTGCTAACCCACCATCCACCAGGCCCAACGCATCTTCCACACCTGGGCCCAACTCCCCATCACCCCCCAAGCCTACTCGGACAAGCTCTCCGCCCTCCAACGCCAGCACTTCCCGCACACCAAGCCCCTCCCCGGCGTCCCCGACCTCCTCTCCACCCTCGCCGCAAACCCAAAATGCCACCTCGCCCTCGCCACCTCCTCCCACGCCAGCAACTACGCCCTCAAGACCACCCACCTCCCCGACCTCTTCGCCCTCTTCCCCCCCGACTGCAGGGTCCTGGGCGATGATAAGCGGATTAAACCAGGACGCGGCAAGCCCGCGCCCGATATCTACCTGCTCGCGCTCGACACGGTGAATGCGCGGTTGCGCGCGCAGGGGGCGCGGGAGGAGGAGTTGGTCAGGCCGGAGGAGTGTCTTGTGTTTGAAGATAGCGTGCCGGGGGTTGAGGCGGGGCGGAGGGCGGGGATGCAGGTTGTTTGGTGCCCACATCCGGGGTTGAGGGAGGAGTATAGGGGGAGGGAGAGGGAGGTGCTGGCGGGGTTGATGGGGGAGCATAAGGATACGGATGATGAGGGGGAGAGGATCGCGGAAAAGAATGAGAGGGAGGTGGAGAGGGTGGTGGAGGGGGCGAGGGGGAGGAGGAAGGGGAGGCCCGGGGAGATTGATGATGGGTGGGCGAGGTTGTTGGAGACGTTGGTGGGGTTTCCGTATGAGGATTTTGGGATTCGGGCCGTGAGAGAGTGAGGGGGGAAGATCTGCTTTGCGTCAAGATTTACATTCGTATGGGGAGTGTGGAGCGAGAGGGGAAGACAAGAGAAGAGGTATAGATAAGATTCTTGGTATCGAGGTATAAGAGCGCTCTGGATGAGCAGTGGGAAGATTTTAAGAATCGAGAAACTTCGTATATGGACAAATCTCTGGATCAAGAGGGTAGACTGCAATTCAACATAGGCACTACTGAGTAAAAGCCAGACAAAATGAAAAAAGCACGCGCTCGTGGAGGCCTATTTAAGTGGCCGTGAAATAGACCTAATGGCGCTGCGGAGGTGCTGCGGCGACAGGGGTGGTCATGCAGATTTCCTTGGCATGACGCAACCGAGATTTCACCGCCTGGCAGTACGTGTTTACTTCACCTTTCCCCGCGCTCTGCCCCTCCTTCTCGACAACAACCATATACCACGCCTTCCTCCCGCACGCACATCGAGCCATCAAGCTTCTACGTCTCCACAATGGCAGAATCCTCCACCAGCGCCCCCAAAGCCACCCCCACCGCCGACGAACTCGCAGCCGCGGCGCTGGAAAACCCGCGCTTCAGCCCGGAAGAGGAAGCCGTATGTCTCTCGCCTCCCCCTTACCTCAAGCTCCCAGCCACCATCCAACCCTCCACAAAGTACCCAAAGCTAACCCCATTTACCCACAGTCCCTCCTCGCCGACTCCGCCGCCCAAAAATCCGCCGCAAACACCCTCTTCACCTCCGCCGCCTACAGCGACGCCATCACCGCCTACGGCCGCGCCCTCGCCTCCTGCCCCAATTACCTAGACTACGAAGTCGCGGTCCTGCGCGCCAATATCTCGGCGTGTCATCTCAAGCTCGAGGAGTGGAAGGAGGCGGTGGACGCGGCGACGGAGGCGCTCGAGTGTCTGGAGAAGGTCGACCCGACGCCGACACCCCCGTCGTCGTCGTCGTCTAAAGCCAGCGAGGCGAACAAAAAGACGGATGGGAAGGCGAAGGAGGGGAGCGGGGGCGACAGCAGGGTGGAAGAGGCGGAGGACAGCGACGACGACGAGGAGGAGAATGGGGCTGGAAGGGTTGCAGAAGTCGACGAAGCAACCGCCGCCCGCATCGCCGACCTCGCGCGCCTCTCGCACACCCAAACAGACGTCCGCAAGCTCCGCGCCAAAGCCCTGCTGCGCCGCGCCAAGGCCCGCTCCGAGCTAGGCGGGTGGTCGAACCTCCAGGGCGCGGATGAGGATTATCGCGTCCTGGCGAAGATGCCGGAGCTGGCGCCGCTGGATCGGAGGGCCGTGGAGGGGGCGTTGAGGGGGTTGCCGGGGAGGTTGGAGGAGGCGAAGCAGAGGGAGGTGGGGGAGATGATGGGGAAGTTGAAGACGTTGGGGAATGGGTTGTTGAGGCCGTTTGGGTTGAGTACGGATAATTTTCAGTTTGTGAAGGATGAGAAGACCGGGGGGTATTCGGTGCAGATGAATTGAGGGAGGGGGAAGATGGATGTGGAGATGAGGTTACGGGGATGAAGTAAGGATATATTCCACGGAAGATCAAAAGCAAGGGCGGCGTATGAAACTTTCGCGGTATCATTTTCATCTATATAGACTTTTTCCAATCTATTTTCCAGCGATCGTTCGCAGTAGTCCTCCAATTCTCATTGTTGCATGCATCGCCTCCAGATCCCTTCTAGCGTTGGCTGATGAGGCATACTCGCGGTACGTCCTCCGAATATGTGTACATTAATACACGTACCTCGCTCGCATCTTCTGAAGCTACGAAATCTTTCAAACCAGCTTACAGTCCTCCCATCCTGGCTTTTTATCCAGTCAAAAATCATGCAGAGAAAAAGAAAGAATTGCCCTGTGCATCCTTCCTCACACCCTTGCTATAATCCTTGTTCGGATCAAACTCCTCCCAGATGCTCGCTGGGAAGATGTGCTTGTTGCGCTCGTACCACCGCCGATCAACGACTCTGGTGAGCGCCGGATCGTCATGGTAGCCTTCGAGCGAGGCGTCCTCTTCCGTGACACCCTTGTCTTTCTTCTTCTCTTGCCTGTCCAGAGGGTTGAAGGTGGTGGGATCGACTTCGTCCTTGGTGGGGAGAGGGGTGGCTGTTGTGGGCTGTGCGGAGTGCCCGAAGATGGGACCTGTGAAACCGATGGTCTTGTTGACCATGAAGTAGTAGAAGTCGAAGTGCTAGAGGGCCGTGTCAGCTGTTGTGGCGGGAGTTATCCTGCGCGCTATCACTCACGTGCGGAATTATTATCTCCCCCCGGACTAACATGAGGTCGTCCACGCCTACTCTGGCCCACTCTCTCCTACTCTTGTCTCCACCCACGCCCAGCTCTGCACCCATCTTCCTCGCCTTGTCCAGGAACAGCCAGACGTGCTCGCCCTTCTTGACCTTGCACCTGCCACCGGGAATGTTGGTGCCGTCGTAGAAGACAAACGGAATCACAAAGTCCGTCGCCTTGACGGCGTCCTGCATGATCAGGAACTCCTTCCTCAGCTGCTCCCTCTGTTGCGCCTCCCGCAGCAACGCCGACTTCGTCATGACCTTCGGCATAAACGCGACATTGCTGTTAGGCCCCAGCTTCTTCTTCGGCACAGCCGCAGCAGTATCCTTGTCCGACGCAGCACCACCCCCGCCATTCGCCGCTTTCTCATCCGGAGTATTCTCGCGTGGAGTTGTCGCAGCAGCAGACGTCGCGCCCGACCCGGCACCGGCCTCTTCTTCCTCATCATCGTCTAGCCCGAACGACAGCTTCCCCTTCGCCACATCCCTCTTCTTCTTCTTCTTCTTCGCTGGCCGCGGCGTCGATCCTCTGTACTTTGACCATCAGCTCCTTGCCCTACCTCCTCAAACTCGTCAAAAACACCTCTCTACTTACCCGTCCGCAGGCGTCGTACTCCCACCCGACGACGCTCCACCGAGGGCTTGCTCCTGCCTTTCCCGATCCTTAATGTCGAGCGCCTCGGCGCGCCGCTTGCGGAAGTCGGAGAGGTGGACGAGGCCGACTGTTTGCGATTTGAGCAGGTCTTCGGCGGTCGAGGCTTGCGAGGTGAAGCGCGAGGAGGCGGTTGTTGTGGCGGGATTGGGGTTGGGCGTGGCGCTGCGGGATGCGGCGGCGGAGGAGGGGAGGGAGCGGTCCATTGTTGTTGTGTGAGAGAGAGAGGGGAGTGGGTTGGTGTGGAGGTGGCGGAGGGAGGGTTGGTTGGTTGGTTGGAGAGGTGACGCTGTGACGCCCCAGCATCAGCACCAGAGCTTTGGTTGCCCGGGCGCGCGTGTCGTAGGGCTGATGGCAGGGATCGGCCTGGTGCGGATGGATGGGGTTTAGTGCATGTGTCAGGCACGGCACTTAAATTCGACCTCACTGGCGCGTCCTTTTTGTCGGGTCCGGTTGCTGTCGGACAGGGTGGATGAGTGGTTTACACCGGTTTTTGAGGCTACCTTTGGTGTTTCTTCGCTCGGAGCAGCCTTTCTGATGGAATAGCTCCTGCAGCTTCTGGCCTGATGGGTGAAGCCGCGGAAAAAATGGCCGAACGGAATGCCACTCGATGCCGCAGAGATGGGCGAAATTGCGATTAAAGACCCGCGGGTGAAGCTGATATGCAAGAGCACGAATGCGACAGCTGGGCGGGGTGCGATTTCGCGGAGCACAGTCAAGGAGGAAGGAGCGCCGCAACACCGTCGGGTGGGTTTTCGGCGCGCTGCCTCCGTTCCTTCTCTTTGCGGTTTCTCTCCGCACTTTCGAATTCCACGACGCCCTCTCGTCCTCCTCCGCTCTGTCTCGGACTTCTTCTGCTGCTTGAATGCTTGTGATCTTAATTCTCGCACCAATGGATTTCTCGCTCCGTTGCAACTCTCTCAAATGTCGCACGCAGCTCAACGACAAGGCCGTCGTCACTACATGCAGGTGAGGAGGACTCAGCTAAAGTGCACTCTGACTCCGCTCACCCTTCCTACAGCCACATCTTTTGCATTTCTTGCTCAAACGAGCTCGGTCTCGCCAACGTTGACACAACTGTCCGCGTCTGTCCGGCCTGCGAGACGCCTCTCCACAACCCCGACGATGCTGTTGAGACTCGTCTTGATCCGACCGAGGACTACAAGACCAGTGTTCTGAGTGGCTTGAGTCCAACCATCATCATGGAGTGTGCCGGTCGGGCTTTAGCTTTCTACAGCTACCAGACAACCCAGGAGATGTATGTACATCCAAAGGCGTCCTGAGCGGCACTGATGCAGGAGACAGCATGTATCAGGAATACCTCGCCAGAAGTCTGACGGAGAAGTACACCATACTGAACGTGCAGATGGACAAGGTCGTGCACGATGCAAACGCCGAGATCGCAAACCTCCGAGATAAGCTGCAAAGTGAGTTTTGCAAGACCCCCATGGTGGGCAATATACTGATTACTTCCAGCCGCACAGCATGAGCAAAAGCGGCTGGAGGACGAAATGCATAAGATGGCAGACGCGTACAGGGAGAAAGCGAAGACACAGGCGCACCTTCACAAGGTCTACACTCAACTCAAATCGCAAGTCCTCGCAGGTCAGGTTGCATCGGCTGCTTCGGATGATGCAGAGGCAACGCTGCAGTCCGCTACAGGCGATTGCTTCATCGACAGGCTCGGAGATGTTGCTCCACTCCGATTCCCTCCCGACCGTAACGGCGTCCGCCTAGACAGTCGGCAGAGAAGCAACGGTTCCGTCCGTAGTGGAGGCGTCTGGCGAGGACGTCAGGGCCAGGGCAGTCACCTTTTCAGCTCTCGTGAGTACGGCACTCCCTCTTCTCCGTGCTAGCTAACTCTCACTTAGAGAACGCAGATATCTCCTCGACCCCTCAGCACCGCACTCGTCTTGGCGACATGAATGTCAATGGCGGCCAGACTTATCAACCGATGGGTGGTGCTGGCAGGAACAACACTCCGATGCCTCGACAACCCTTAAGTAACCTGAATCCGAATGCTTTCTCCGGTTCTGGCATGGGTGGATATGGATTGAGTGCTGGGATGCGCGCGGGCAAAGAAGCCAATGCTGGCGCTGGCTCACGGGGTAGATGGGAGAACAGGATGCCAGGGCGACCTGGAAATGGTTTGCGCTAACAGGAGGGTGATGGTCGACGAAAGAAAGTTTGTCTCAAACTGTAAGCCTCTGTGTATCATTGATATGGCTCAAGCATAGTAGGATGTATTATTAGTGGGACAGAAAGCATTTCCAAGTGGTCGAATAAGGCCTTATGAACGGGAGGTTACTAGACTACTTCGTCTTTATTTTCAAGCTCATTTAATCAATTGGTGTTCGGAAGTAGACCTACCGCGCCACTCTGTAAGCCAATCTCGATACATCCAGTAAAAACAATTATTCCCTTCCCTAACCTAAATAAGACCAGTATTGGTGGCGACGTAATTGAATTCCGCGTCGGTCAGCATACGCAGCTGACCGGTGAAGTAGTTACCATATCCCCTGGGCATTATTTTTCCAAGAAGAGTCATACATTTGGACCGTGCGGAGACGTCATCTCTCGCCGGGTAATTCGCGTATTTCTTTCTTCAGCGAGATTATGAACGCTTCAACATCGATTGGGCTGTTCAATATCAATTCAGATAGAAGTAGCAATTAATACGATTGGGCATTCTTTGGCGATGTAACAATCATGCCCCTAAACGGGACAGCTGATCACTACGTCTTTTGTCCTTTTGCCTGCGAGCCCTTGCATTGCCGAGCCCGACGTCAACGTCAACTACTCCACCTGCACCTTGTAGGTCAATGCCGGAGACCTACAGGAGGCGACTTACTACACGCCGACGCAAAGTTGCATGCTGCAGGACGCGACGGGTATGTGTTGTAGAGACTCACGACTATACAAAAAAAGGTAAAAGTCACTAGCAAGCTTCCAGAGGGCGACGGCGCTGAAGCGTCTCTAGGCGAGGAGGCCCCTATTCCAGCGTAGAAAATTCTCGAGAGTGGTTATCGGTGTATAAAGGTACTTTTAACGACGAGTGATGGCGGTGTTAATCTAGTGCCGTAAAGTGACGCGGCCAACGCGACGACGTAGTAGCGGAATTCTCCGTCAGTCGTATCTCAAGATGTTTCGAAGAATTCAGCTGTTGCATTGATTTCAAATGGGAGAATGTATGCGTTTGAGAATGGAGAAGAAGGGATGGTGCCGTTGAGAGAGTGGATGTACAAAGAAGGAAGCACGTTCGATAGGTTCGGCGTGATCAACCATAGGGGAAGAACCTTATCCTGAAAATTTGACGCTCTGGGCTCTCATGGAAAATTCAACTGCACGAAAGCATTAAGCAGAAATGCCCCAAGTTCATCACCCTCGCCCTCAACGTCGACTCGATTGTTGTCTACAGTCGAGATGTTACATTTTCCAAATTCCGAATTCCAAATGTAAACCGTCATCCAGAAGATTCCGAAAAGACATCGACGTATAGGCTTCATCCTTGGCCCTCTGGCTCCGCTATGCGCTCAGCGTTCCTTCCTCGCGCAAATTGATACTTCGGTTTCCGACACACGGCGCCTAAAGCCGGCACGACGCGTCGTCACGCCGCTCCTTCCTTCGCCCACTTCACCTCAACTCCTGCCCCTCCCACTCTCACCCACTCTCCGCACCACCACTCCATAGCTTCACCGTAATTCATGTTCCGGAAGCGGTCTTCCCCGACCGGCCACCCCCGCAACCATGCAGAAACCCAGACGCTCTAGCCTTGAGTAAGCCATCCACACCCCTCCTCTCCATCCTCACTTTAGTGCTAATTGACAGCTCGCCACCCAGCCTCCGAGGCTCCACCATCGAAGTCTTCCTCGGCACCGACCCCATCCCCCTCATCATCCACTCCTCCCTCATCAGCGCCACCTCCGCCCTCTTCCACCGCCACCGCACCCGCACCTCCCTCACCCTCCCCGACACCGACCCCCAGCTCTTCGACCTCTACGCCGAATGGCTCTACAGCAACCACTCCAACGCCGTCTTCAGGGCCCTCAAAGCCCACGAGCTCATCCACCACCCCGACGGCTACTTCGACCAGCCCGGCGCCGAGCACCTGTTCCACCTGTACGTGCTGGGCGAGCGCCTGCGCGACACCAAGTTCAAGAACGCCGTCCTGGACGCCTACGTCGACGCTATTGTCCGGGCGGATAGCCAGCCGACGCATCTGGCCAAGTGGATCTACGAGCGGTTGCCGCGCGAGTCGCCGTTCAGGCGGCTGTACGTCGATCAGTGGGTTTGGGTGAGCGATGCCAGTTGGTTCGAGGAGCTGGAGCCTAGGGATGATGTCAATACGGCGCCGGGGCTGTTTTGGCTAGATGTGCTGAGGCGGAAGACGGAGGTGGGGACGGCGAGGTATGCGCCGAGGATGAGGCCGCCGTGGGTGCTGGATAGGGCGCAGTATTATGAGGTGGAGGAGAAGATCGAGGAGGGTGATGATGAGGATGAGGAGCTGGAGGTTGTGATCAAGCCAGAGATTGAGTGATGTATCTCTACAGCATTTCGGGCTCAGCGTGGCGGCGGCGAGAAAGGCTGGATTGGGCTTTTGCAAGAGAGGTTTTTCGGGAGTCGTGGCGGCGGTGCACATCTAAAGTGCAGCTTCAGTGATTAGGAAAGAAAGAAAAAAGCAAGAGAAAGGATTGGGCTGAAGGCTTAGTATGGACGATAAAGAGCTCATTTACTTTGCTGATAAATTAGCTCAAGACATCAATGATATCAACCAAAGTCAGACTCTGTTTTCTACAGACCATAACAGTGAGCCTGAGAATTCAAGTACAGAGCACTCCATACGTTTTTCGAAGACTCAAATAGGCTTCCCTTCCTTCGTCGCCGCACCCTGCCGCCCCGACATCCTCTCCACGTGCCTCCCCTTCCCCTCTCCGGTCCTCTTCCCCGCCCTCCTCCTCTCCCTCCTCTCTCTCCTCTCCTCCCTCTCTCTCCTCGCCATCTCACTCTCCTGATCCACAATATCCTGCATCCGCCTCACCACCTCCTCAGTCCTCTTCTTCTGCGCAATCAACTGCCTCCCAATCTCTCTAACCACCTCCTGCGCCTCGTCCGCCCAACTCCCCTCCCCCTCCTCCTCCCCCTCCACCTCCATCCCCCCCACCTCCCTCAAAACTCTATCCCACGCATCCTCCGCCCTCCCCCACCCCACCCACACCATCCCCGCCTCAACCCTCAAATCCAACCGCCGCTGCCGCTGCTTCACCCGATCCGTAATCACGCGCGACAGCGACCGCGGCTGCGGCTTCCCGAAGCGTAGCATAGGGAACAGGTTCGCGGATACGATCCGCGGGACCCGCCGGATGCCGGTGCCGCCGAGGGAGGTGAGGGGGCGGGGGCGCTGGGAGAGGGCTTTAAGGGTGGGGGGGAGACAGGCGCTGGGGGAGGGGTGGAGGGTGAGGCGGTGGGGGCGTGGGGGGCGGGGGGAGGTGGTTAGGTGGGTGGGGGCGGTGGTGAGGAGGGTGAGGATGAGGGTTTGGGGGTTGGTTTCGCTTGGGGCGTTGGCGGCTGTGGTGGTGGTGGTGGTCGCAGCGGCGGCGGCGGCGGCGCAGCACCGGTCTAGCGCGTCGAGGAGCGAGTAGCCGGCTGTGAAGGAGAGCTTGAGGAGCCGCGTGCTTTGGACGTGGCGGTTGCGGCGGAATTTGTTGCGCACGATGTTGGTGAGCGCGAGGCGCTGCGCTTCAGTCGGGAGCGGGACGGCGGCGCATTGCGTGAGGAGCGCGCGGTAGAGCGCGAGGGCTGAGGGGAAATGGTCAATTTTTTTTTCCTGCGGTCGATTCGAGGGGGCGGAGAGAGAGGGTAGATACCAGCTACGCGGTGGGCTCCTGATCGCTTGGGGACCACGAACTTCGGCATGCATAAGGCGGGAGCATGCGCGGGATGGGGAGCTGTCGTCGTTTTCCGACGAAGGATGCAGCTTCGGAGATTTTGCGAGTCGCGCGCAGTCACGTGGCTATGTCGTCATACTGTTGTGGTCCTCATAAATTTCCTGGGATGGAGCAGCGGCAGGAGTCAGGCTCAGTGGCTGTCAGAAGGCAATGGATGCTGAATACTCGCTGGCTAGTGATGACTGATGAAGCCCGACCGCACTAAACCACGCTCAGACACGCCTCACGCACGGCGAAATGCACCGCCAAGAGCATTGTAAACAGTAATTGAATTCGCTTCAGTCATTGCTCATTCTCCATCAAGCCCCGAACTCCGCGCCCATGCAGGGTAAAAAAGATATTTGAGTCCAGTGATCGCGCTAAGATAGCTCATCCTCCAACATTGCGCGCCGCATGTCGAGTGTTAGCAATGCCACTCGGTCCAACCCTCAGATACCTGTGCGACGCAAACGGATGGCGCGCTTGCAGTGGCAGTCTCTAGTTGTAGGTGGAGCCCTCGGGAGGCTGGGGGAGCTTCTTGTGCTGCGGAAGAGCCATGAACCTGGGCGCTGTTAGCATGTGCGCCGCGACAAGCCATTGCTGCAAGGGCCTGCACACCTTCTGAGCTCGATGAGGATGGTCTCCATGGTGAACTCGCGCTTCCACTGCATCAGGCACGGGAGCTTGGTGGGGTCGACCTGCATCGTCTTAGCCAGCCTGCCAATGCACGCGGTGCCTCGTTGTACCTTTCCGTTGCTCTGGCTCACGCAGGGCAGGTTGATCTTGGAGACGAAGGTGACCTCGGGCGGCACGTCGGGGTACTGCTCGCCGCAGTGGATCTTGACGCTGTATATGCGGTTCTCGTGCACGCTCTGCGGGGGCGCGGTCAGCAACGAGGCACGAGGCTGGTCGAAGGACGGCAACGCACGTGGGGCGGGCCCAGGATGGTGCCGTTCCAGTTGGACATGAGCAGGTCGTCGCTGTTCTCGAGGCCGTACGAGCACGCCTCGGCACCGAGGCCCTTCTCGCCCTTCTCCAGCTCCTCCAGCAGGCGGAAGTTGCGCGGGACTTTGGCGCCCATCGTGTGCGGCGGGTCGGCGTCGGGCGGCGGATGCGCGAAGATGCGGCGGAGCAGGCGGTCGCAAGGACGGAAGCGGGCGTCGCGGGCGGGGGGCGGGCGCAGAGCGGCGTGGGCAGAGGACGGCGGGGAGCTGGAGGTCGCGTGGGGCGGCGGTTGTTGGGTGATGGTGGGTGACGAGCAGCAGCCCACTTCGGGCGGCGCTTGGCACGGCGCGCTTCACGTGTCGCGTCGCAACTGAAGCCACGCAAGCATCCGCCGCCTCCCTCGCCAGCCTCCCGATGCCGCCGCACTCCCGTCTGCGAGCATGACGGCCCAGATCCTCAGCCAGGAGCTGGCCAGTCTCGTCACCGAGTCCAAGCGCAAGAACCCCGACCTGCGCAATGTGCGCCGCCCCAGGCCCGCCCTGCCGCTCCCCACCGCTGACTCGAGCTTTGCGCAGGCTGCAGACAAGTCGCTGCAGGACCTCAGGTCGCTGCCCTCGACGTCCGAGGCGCAGCTAGCCGCCGGTTGGTACAGCCCTGCGCGCCCGCGTGTTGCCGTGCCGGACTGATGCTGGAAGAGACTTGGCCCGCCGCACCCAATTTATCGACCCCTTCGTCAAGGCCTGCGCCACGCAGAATGCCAAGTTCGCAGGTTCCGCCGTTGTCTGCCTGCAGCGCCTCGTCGTCATGCGCGCTGTGCCGCGCGGCAGGCTGAAAGAGGTGCTCGACGGCTTCCGCGACTGCTGCCAACTGAGTAATCTCATGGCCGCCATGTCCGCCAAGCCCCGATGCTGATGATGCTCCAGGCCTGGATATCCAGCTCAAGATCCTGCAGGCCTTGCCGTCTCTCATCCAGAACTACTCCGAGGATGTGCGCAGCGAACTGCTCTCCAGTGTCCTGCAAGTATGCTCGACCTTGCAGACCGCCAAGAATCCCGTTGCTAGCGGCACTGCCGCTGCAACCCTTCAGCAGCTGGTAATTTCAACTTTTGAGAAAGTCGTGACTGAAGATGGTAAGGGCCCAGCTATTATCTGCAGGCCGCATGCTGATGCCTCCTGATCAGAGAAACAACTGCAAATACCGACAGTAACAGAAGTGCCTGGAGATGACGGCTCCATCTCTGTCCGGCCTGCAGCCAATGATGCCTACAAGGTGAGAATGCTCGTGTGCATCCCACTGCTTCGAAATCTCATCGTCCCAGGTCTTCCGTGACATCTGTCTCCTGACAGAAGGAGGCAGGCCGCAATCAATCCGCTTCTCCCCAATTTCTCAAGCCTCCGGGCTCGAACTTGTCGAAGCGGTCTTGAGCAATCATGGTGGCCTCTTCTTGTCCCATCCTGAACAAGCGTTCATTCTCCGTTCCCACATCATGCCGCTCATCATCAAGAGCCTTTCTGAGCGCCTCAGCTTTTCAGTTACTTTACGGATTATGCGAGTCTTCAACCTGATCCTCAGACAACACTTGACCATCGTGCCCTCAGAATGCGAAATGGCATTGGGCCTGCTGAATCATATGCTTGATCCGGATGCCGCCGCTCCTTGGAAACGTGCCATGTGCATGGAGGTCTTCCGAAGCCTCTATTCCGACCCGAACCTGATCATCCGCATCTATGCGCAGTATGATGCGCAGGAGGGCAAGAAGTCGATCATCAGGGACAACCTCTCCGTCTTCGTCCGCCTGTCCACAGAGAAGCCCTCCGTCATCGGACTTGGCCAGCACTCGACAGCTCCTGTCGGGGCTCCTCCTGAACAGGAGGTTCTCCCGGATGCACAGGTCGCCCTTGAGGCTGGCGCTGTTGGTATTATTGGAGGAGCACCAAATACAGCAAGCGTCCCCGGTATCAGCACCCAGTGGAGCACTCTGCGGATCCCATGCATGGACCATCTGGACAAGCTGGAACCGCCCAATCTGCCCGAGACCTACATCTACAGCCTGGTCCTAAGCTGCATCAACAATTTCTCTGAGAGCCTTGCTAAGTTCATCCTCCCGCTGACTGTACACAGCGGCAAGAAGAAGGGTAAGGGGAAAGGTACATCCACTGTGCCCGAAACCCCGCCAGAGGGCAAGGGGAAAGGTGCATCCACTGTTCCCGAAACCCCACCAGAGGAAAAGCCCAAAAGTCGGGTGGCCAGGTCGCAATCATTCCGGCGGAGAACAGTTCCGATTAATCCGCTCGAGTTGAAAAACAATCCCGCAGAAGAAGCGATTAAGATGACAGCAGAAGCCATCAACGACTGCTGGCCAGCCGTCCTGGCAACATGTTCGACATTCCTCAACGCCGCACTGGACAACGAGTACTACCATGATCTGGTTCGTTCCATTCAGAAGTTTACCCAGATTGCCGGCCTGTTGCGTCTATCCACTCCTAGAGACGCATTTTTGACAACACTTGGGAAAGCTGCAGTTCCACCTACCGTCTTTACTGCATCTATATCCAATCCCAAAACTTCGGGCACCGAAACTCCTACGGTCTATAGCAACCACAAGGGCTTGCTGAGCGTGGACAGCCTGGTCAGTCAGGGCTCCGACAAGAACAGGCGTACCTCAATGGATTCTGGATCGGCAACTCTCAGCACGCGTAACTTGCTGTGCCTAAGAGCACTGCTCAATCTGGCCATTGCCTTGGGTCCCACGCTGGAGTCGGCCTGGTCTATCGTTTTTGAGACCTTGCAGCACGCGGACATGATCATGGCAGCAGCAAATTCCACGAGCAGCGGGCGCGATCGGAGAGGGAACCGTTATGATGGCGGAGCTCTAGCCCAGATCATGGGTCCGGAGGTCGCTGCTGTCCAGTCCGCGGCATCACGGTTATTTGAGAGCACTGTCGACTTTCCCAATGAGTCCTTCGTCCAAGTCTTGAGTTCTCTCTATGCGCTTCTCGAAGGCAAACCCAGCCCTGCCGCTGCTGGGCAAACTTCACCCGTTCCGAATGCTAACGAAAAGAGGCCGATCAACTTCGGGCTTAACATCAAGACAGAGCTTCACGTTCAGGACTACGTCTTCTCTTTGAATAAGCTCGGCGACCTGGGAACATTAAACGCCAACAGACTCATCAGCTTCGAGCCCGACGTCAGCGGGTGGTCTCTTCTGACCCAAGCCCTAGTATCGGTTGCTAGCAACCCGAAGATCGTCAGCTCGGTCCGTCTTCTGTCGGCAGATGTGCTCAGCCGGCTTGTACAAGATGTGGCGAAAGAGACACAGGCAGAAGATCAAACCTTGAAAAATGAGATCCACGCAAGGGTACTCTCAGCTCTCCAACTGGTTGTGAATTCTCTGTATGAAGGCGCAAACGATCCAGACGACGAGCTCGATGAGACTGATATCGAAGTTCATGTTGTCGTCCTGGAAGCTCTGAAGAGCATACTCGAGCAGTGTGGTGACTCACTCCAAGTTGGGTGGAACCTGGTTTTCCTGCTTGCACGAAGTGTTTTCGTCGGATTGGGGACCAAGACTCAAGACACTAACTCAAAGGATGATGGTACGAGAGATGAGCTCAACGCTGCGAAGTCGTCGGAAATGATCTCGACCAAGCTAGGAAGACTTGCTTTCAGCTCCGTCCAGCTCGTCTGCTCTGACTTCCTCACTTCTATCCCGGACGACGCGATTTTCCTGCTGCTCGACCTTCTTTACTTCTTCTGTGACCAGGGAGACGACCTGAACATCTCGTTGACGGTAACTTCGTGTTCCAATGACACCGTTCGCCATGCTGACGCAATGATAGACCATCACCTTTTTCTGGAATGTCTCCGACTATCTACATGGCCGTACCGATGCAGCCTCAATGGAGGAACTGGCCACCAAGTCCATCGATGTTCCCAATCCGGAAGAGCAGATTATGGAGGGCGTCAAGACACAATCTATTCCCGCTATGTGGTTGCATCTCCTGGAGCGTATAGCAACCATTGCGCACGATCGCCGGGCCGAGGTCAGGAATGGAACCCTGCACACCCTTCTTCGAATCTTCGACAACTATGGAGACCAACTCTCACCAGCCTCTTGGAATCTCTGTCTCAGAGTCATCATCTTCCGCTTGCTGGATTTCGACATCAAGCAGCACAAAGCCTTCCGCTCGGCGAACGCTGATCCAGAAGAAGCACACGGCTGGGTAAAGACGAGCCGGATCATCTTGAATGGACTTGTCAACCTTTTCAGTGCATACCAGGAGAGTATCCTCAAAGCACCCCAGTTCTCGAATCTATGGCAATCGATGCTGGATTACTTCCGAGAATATCTGGGCTGTGGCTCCCAAGCCGTCAACGCAGTAACATACGATGCGGTGGCTGGTCTACTCGGGAAGCTGGAATCCGCCGACTTGGTCGGGGAAGGAGCTGTTCAGAAAGCTTCGCAGATATGGCTTGATGGATCGCCTACTAGCCATCCAGAATATCCTTCCAAAGACGGAAACCACGAGGCATACCTCGCTTATGTTCGCTGCTTCAGGGAATTCTACCGCCTCATCGGGAATGCATTGGATGTGGACGCTCTTTCGAAGGTGGCTTCAAATCTGTACACTTGCATCGTTACGGAAGAAAGTCCAGGCTACACATCTGATCGAGACATCCTGATTCCATTGCAGAAGGTGGTGCTTGAGAGCATCAAGATCATCAAGACGGACTTCGACGGGGCACCAACGATTATCGTTAAGCTCCTGGCGGACTTTGTTGCACTACCTTTTGGCAGGCCTCCACCAATTGGGACCCGGGATGGCAACACCTTCGTCGCCCTGAGCAAGGCATCCATGGACCACGTTCAACGACTTGTGACGGAGCATATCGGCAGCCAGGAGCTATTCGCCAAAGGCGCTCTTCTCTCCACGCTACAGAGTCTTGTCATTCCGATCCGTCTCAAATACGAGTGGAAAGTTCAGGGCCGAGCGCCAAGCATCTGGCAGAAAGCCACGACAACGGCACTGAACATCCTCGGACCTGCTTTGGCTAATGCAAAAACCTTGTCCGTTGAGGAGGGCCAGATGATACCGATCTGGCAGGAGATTGTAGCCATCGCGAGTAGCATCGCGCGCGCCGACCCGACGGCGGCCCCCTCACCGAACGTCATCCGAGAAGACGAAGCCTTCGACATCAAATCCCTCACCACCCTCCGCGACATCATCACCCCCGGCCTCGGCGCCTCTTACATCCCCGACGCCACCCGCCGCATCTACACCTCAACCCTCTTCCACACCTCCCTCATTCACCCCCCAACTGCCGACGAAATCCCACCCGACTTTTCGCCCTCCTCCTCCTCTCCACCCCTCCTCTCCTCCCTCTACTCCACCCGCCACGGCCGCACCCGCGACCCTCCACCCACCCCTCGATCCGCCATGTCCTACTTCTGCCTCGCCGAACTCCTCGCCCTCACCGCCCGCACCGACTCTTCCCCCAACCGCATCGCCCTCGCCCTCGCCGCCGCTCCTTACCTCCTCCTCCGCGCCGCCCTGCCCCTCAAGGCCTACGTCGCCGACCAGCCGCTGCGCGGCCGCATGCCCCAGCCTGAGAGCCAGCGGAGGGAGTTGCTGTTCTTGTTGCGGGAGCTGCGGGGGTTGGAGTGTGAGCCGGAGGCTTTGCCGGAGTCGGAGGTGTCCGGGGGAGGGAGGGTGGATGGTAGGTGGCATTTGAGGAGGCTTTATTCGCTTTTTGTGAAGGTGGTGGGGGTTGCGGGGGTAGGGAGGGATGGGGATGTGGTGGGGGAGGTGGAGATGTGTTTGGGGGCTGTGGGGGAGGGGTTTGGGGGTTTTTGAGGGGGTAGATGATGGGAGGGAATGGATTGTGGAACGGTAGATGGGTTGAGGGGGATAGAGGGAAGAGGTTGGAATGGTGGTGAAAAGAAGGTGAGGTGGGGTTGGTGGACTTTGTACGAGTATTGGTAGATGTAGAATTCTGGACTCGACTTTCAACAGAAAAAGGGTGCGGGAAGATGGCCGGTATACTTAGCTTTGTTATTGAATGTGCTTACAATTCTATTCTCTCGATTGCGGGGCTCCATGACAATGTCAACCTCTCTCAGACAAATCATCACAAAGCACATGTTGTAATTATCAGCCCTGATTATGAAGAAGCGGAAGGATGCGCGGGGTAGATTAGCTAACCCTCGTGGGAAAGCCACAACCACAGGAGAACCAACGAACGCAGCGCCACAGAGCCAGACATCATCAGCCGTTGACTTCCTGATTGATGCAATCGTAGAATGCCCAGACTCTGCAAGATTACGCCAAGGCTCGAGATAGTCCTGCGCGCGCCATTTTGCAACCTCATCGGGGTTGCTAATGTCGCTGCCTTAAAATGAGTGCTCCCCGCGCAGCTTTCCCGCCTTTCACAACCCCTTGGAATCAAACTACGAGATCTTTTCCCTTTCAGCATCGATTATCGACCAGCCCAACATGTCCAAACTCATCACCGTCTTCGGCGCCACCGGCAACCAAGGCGGCTCCGTCATCAAGCACATCCTCGCCGACCCCATCCTCTCCAAAGAATTCAAAATCCGCGCCATCACCCGCGACGTCTCCAAGCCCGCCGCCCAAGCCCTCGCGAACCAAGGCGTCGAGCTCAAAACCGTATGCCCCACCCATCATCCTGCGCTTCTCCTCCACTTCCCCCAACAACAACAACCAAAACCCTCTGCGCTAATGTCGTCGTCATCACAGGCAGACCTGAGCGCCAAACCCTCCCTCACCGCCGCCCTCCAAGGCTCCCACACCGTCTTCGCAGTCACTAACTACTGGGAATCCGCCAACGCATCCACAGAGCTCGCCCAGGGCAAAAACGTCGCCGACGCCGCCCGGGAAGTCGGTGTCCAGCATCTGATCTTCTCGTCCCTGCTGCCCGTCACCGAGACGAGCGGCGGCCGCCTGACGCACGTCCCGCATTTCGATGCCAAGGCGGAGATCGAGCGGTATGTTAGGGAGGAGAGTGGGGTGCCTTGCTCGTTTTATATGCCGGGGTACTTCATGATGAATTTTCAGGCGATGTTGAGGGAGGGGGGGGATGGGGTTGTGGGGTTGGCGTTGCCGGTGGGGGAGAGGGGGGCGAGGTTTCCGCTTGTGGATGTTAAGGAGGATACGGGTGAGTTTTGTCTGTCTGGAGGCGAGGCGAGGGGGGCTGGGTGGAGGGAATTGCCTAATGGCTGGTGAAGGCGCGGCCTTGCTGATGATGTGGATAGGCAAGTTCGTCAAGGCTATCATCAAGAACCGCGATCGTCTCCTTGGCGCCCGGATCTACGGCGCGGCGGATTACTACACTCCAGAGCGCATTTTGAAGGAGTATGAGGAGGTGACGGGGAAGAGGACGAGGTACGTGCAGCTGTCGGAGGAGCAGTATAGGAAGATTTTCCCCGAGTCGATTGCGGAGGAGATGCTGGAGAACCATCTGTTCATCGAGGATCCGGGGTACTACAATGGTGCGAGCTTGGAGGGAAGCTTGGAGCTGTTGGACGAGAAGCCGGTGAGTTGGAAGGAGTTTGTGGAGAAGACTTGGGGGAAATAGGTGGTGCAGATGTCGGTCCCAGTTGTGTGGAGGTGATGCGAGATTCCCGTGACGCTTTGGCATCGTCCTGTGGCCTTCTCTTGAGGGACGGTTCCAAACTCGGGAGTCTACCTGATTCTGTTTCCATATCTTTGACCCGAATTCGCGCACTCTTTGAATCACTGAATATAGCGGACTTCGACGTAGCTCAAGTGTGTCAAATGCTTTGCGCATTCTCGATGCAAATAAAGGAATCTTCAATCTGCTTTTTTCGGAATATCCTCGAATGGAATCTCGATAAGATTAGGCTTGAGATGGCTGGTAGAGAGTAAATGAAAAGCCTGCACGAGGTCTTCTTCTGGCACATCCATTGAGGCTTTCAGAGTGATGCTCCGTGCAACGAAGCTAGTTGGGATTTGCAGCGCTCAGGCCAACAGGAATGACATTGACGGAGGAGATTGCGGCCCGAACAGTTAATGAACTGCCCACAAAGTCGATGATGACGTCAATCTGAATATGCAAGAACTCTTCGAGGGCTGTAGACCAGACGTTTAGTCTCTTCGAATCCAGCAATGTTGAGGTCAACACCATAGATTTTGTCTCCCTGCAAGCCAGAAATGACGAGGCCTCTGGACCCCCACCGTCTTCGCCCCACCCTCCCTATCGCCAGCACCGCCAACATCTTCGCCCCGCGTTTTTTCAACGCCACGACCAGCCTCTCGCCCACCGCCAGGTCCACCGCCCTGAAATCCCTGTTAAGGAACTAACATTAGGAGGTAACGGAGGAAAAGGTGAGAAGAAACGACGAGATGATGAGGGTGAGTTCACTCATGTGCATCTAAGGAGCTGGGCTAGAGCGAGCGATGCGTAAAATCGAGACCGACGATGAAGAGGGAATGTCTATCCTATCCGGACGAAAGCTTCTCCTGGAATCGATGTCAACGCTGAGAATTTCCTGGTAGGTTGAAACGCTTCATGAAAACCCGACGATGCATCACAGACAGCGTGTTGACTGCCACTTATATTTCTTGAAGCTAATACACGTGCATTTAGCACTTCGCCTCATAACTGTTCTTCTACTTCATTTGCACACGCGTAAAATAGCGCATGATGGGCAGACATGGTAAGCGGCCCGCTCTTAGCATACCGGAGCGGCCCCGCCATAGCATATTCGGCCGACCGAATAATCCGACGACGGCCGACAATTTACGACGGGCGGCCCGCTGAAGACCGCAAATCCCGAGAGATGTCGGCAATTCTTTGTCAAAAGACCCCAGCTCCGATGTAAAGGGAACTGGAGCTAGACGTGTTCGGGATACAGAGTAATTCTCAGGGATTCTGTAAAGTTTCTAACCCTGGCGGTCCGCCCCGCGAAGCTTAACTTGCATGCACAAAAAAGGCTTGTGCCAACTTCAACAGACAGAGAAACTACTTGCTTTCTACTGAAAAGTAACCCAGCTGCCAATTCGGAAAGATTGCCGACTGACTCTTCTCTGATTTTTGCCTGAGTTGGGCGGGACATTGTCGAAAAGAAACACCGCACCACCATGTCAGCTCTTTGGTCGTGGTAGACGCCCTCCCCTCGTGCACATTCCGCGTTATGTAATACGAATATTCTTGGTCTGAGGAGGCGACAATGCTGTCGATCTGTCGGTGTTAGCCAAAAGCCGACTCTCCGACTACACCCCATGCATGCAAAGTGATCATTTCGAGAGCAGCTCGCTGGGTTCGTAGATAAATAGTCCGCACATCATATGATTCTACAGGTTTCAACCGTCCTCGACAGGTTTCTCTTGTCGACAGGAAAAGGAAACTCTCAATCATGTCTCAGAATTTGAAAGTTCTTGTCATCGGTGCCGGAATAGGAGGCCTTACTGCCGCTATTGCCCTCCGCCAACAGGGCCACGAGGTCGAGGTATGCTAGGCAAAGTTCGACTGCCCCTAACGCAGCACTCATTTAACTCGAACGCTTACAGGTGTTTGAACGATCACGTCTCGCCAGCGAGGTTGGCGCCGCCGTCCATCTAGCGCCAAATTGCACGGTTCTCCTGAACCGCCTCGGCATTTTCCCAGAAACATTTGACGGCACATTATACCAGGGTGTATGTACACTGCTCTACTTCTCCCGGCAGACCGCGCATTTTGACACAAGCTCTTTCTTCTTCCATAGATGGTTGTAAGAGATCCCGACACGAAACCCAAGTCCAGATTTTCAGTCGAGGACCAGCGCGAGCACTGGCAGGCAGTAAGTGACCAACCAGCGCCAATCCATCCATCTCCGAGTATCGCGAAACGCTAACACACCCCCAGCAATACTGGCTCGTCCACCGCATCGACTTCCACAGCGCCCTCAAGCAAAACGCAACATCAGAAGACGGCCCCGGCATCCCCGTAAAGCTGCACACGGGCTGCGCAGTAACGCAAGTCGACTGCCCCGCCGCCACCATCACCCTAGCCGACGGAACAACAGCCACCGGCGACCTCGTCATCGCCGCCGACGGCGTCCACTCCCTGGCCCGCGACACGGTGGCAGGAGGCTCGTTCCCGACCAAGACGTCGGGGAAGTGCTGCTACAGATGGCTCATGCCTTACTCGCTCCTCGAGGACGATCCGGAGCTGAAGATGTTCGCTGAGGAGCCGGGCTTGTGCACTGAGATTGCGGGTGGGGATCGGCGGATTGTGTTCTATCCTTGCTCTGGGGGCCGGCTTATGAATTGCGCTGCGTTCGTTCCTGTTGAGGAGGTGGGCCAGATCGACAAGGGTAAGAGGGTTGAGAACCGTTCGGATGGAAGAGTGGCGTGCGGGCTTCGCTAACGCTTTCTCGTCTGCGTAGGTTGGCATGTGTCGGGAAATAAGGCGAAGCTGGTCCGCTCGTACGCGAACTTCTCGCCGCTGGTGACGCGGATGCTCGAGAAGGCTCCGGAAGACGGGGTTGCTGTCTGGGATCTGCTGGATATGGAGGTTCTTCCTACTTGGATAAACGGCCGTGCTGCGCTGCTTGGTGATGCCGCTCATCCTTTCCTGCCCTGTACGTTGGTCCGGGTTGTTTGTGGTCGCTGCGAATGCTGATCGTTCTCGTAGATATGGGACAGGGTGCTGCGCAGGCTGTGGAAGATGCCTGCGCCTTGGCTGCTTTGCTGCCGCTCGGAACTACCGTGCAGGATATCCCGCGCCGTCTGCACCTTTACGAGAAATGCAGAAAGGAGAGGGCGGACTGGGTGCAGGAGTTTACCCGATCGAGGGGGAAGGATGGCGGACGTGATCGGAGTAAGTAAATCCTGTGAAACTTTCTTCGTTGCCTGGTTGACCGTTTCTACTAGATGAAGTTGCTGAGGCTCTTATCCGCTGCATGTCGCATGACGCATGGAAACATGCTCTCAGTGTTCTCCAAGCAGAGACTGATGAGAGGGATGCTGTTCGTGCATAGCCGAAGATCTGAGTGGAATGTCTTGATCTTGCGCGTACGCCTTTCAAATGCGTTATGGGATAGCGTTTAGCATTTCTCTTGAATGAGTAGTCTTCTTTTTCCATATTGAAGGTTTGAAGAAGCAGGGGAGTATCTCGAAATAGTAAAAAAAAAAAAGTGGGGACCTCATGTCCAATCATGGCCCCTCACTTTGCAATTATCATTAGTTATCTCTTCCTTTTAGAATACAATCAGGTTCTTCACCCTCTCTTGTAAGACAGACCTTGAAGATGTTCTATTTAGATGGTGCTTCAATCCATTGGGCCCTGCTTCATGGGTGTCGTACAATCATGCCTGGTTTTCATACAAAGCTTGTTGGTTACAACGTGACCATGGCATGTAAGAAAAAAGGAAAAAGGAAGAGTTCTCGAACGAGTCGACCACTTCTGTGGTGCAATGGCTTGGCACACATTCATTGCCGATTAGGGATGTAGCCGATTGAGATGGGCCTACTACGCCACTAAGCCGACGACTGGGCTCAGTGTTGCTTCTGCGGCAGGTCATCAGGCCAAGTAACGTAGCTGGGAGGTGTGGCCCCATTACAGTTGTTTCAGCTTTGAACAGAACCAGTGTCTGAAAATGATCGTAATTTACCAATTTGGCGGCTCACGCACCAATAATGTCTTGATTTTCGGGTACTTGCAATCTGGTAGGACTTCTGAAACCATTGAAACAGGATTTTTGTGACAAACTTGAAGCAGAACTCGAAAACGTTCAGTGGTAATCAGGCTGTTCGATGGAGGCCAAGATTCAGCTGCCAAGACATGAGGGCTTTGCATGCTGCAGAAATGGGTCATGCAGGTCAGCCTCATCTCGGGTTGATCAGACATCGATCTCCACAACGCAGCCGTGCTGTATGTCTTAGTTTCCCAATATTCATCTTTCGCGGGACCAAGTCTCGGAGAGGTGGAGGACGGAGACATGGAGTAGATGGAAGCAGAGATTGCAACCCATGTCTGGGAAGCGAGAGCGGAAAGAAGGAAGGACGGGAGCGCACTTGAAGATTTGCGCCAGAGAACCGACCAGTCAACAGAAGATTGGTTCACGGAGCGCGAATGTATAAGGGGAAGTTGAGAGGGCCAAATGCGAACTCTAGTGTTGTTTGAAAGGAACATGATGCAGGTCTCTTCATTGCTTTTTCTTTCCATCTCTTTATGGGGTTCATCGATACGTAAGGGAGTTCAGTTACTCATGAGCATAGAATACTTGGTCAGAGCGTGCTACGTGGAAGGGCAGCTCCACCAGGCTCCTGCTCCTCCACATTCTCCCCACATACGGGCGGCCTGACAGTCGCAGTGTCATGAGACGCTTTCACCCTGAGGTTGAGGATGCCGGGACCGGAAGGATGGAGCACGGAATTTACGAAAAGTTTTCGCGTCAGCAACCAAGAAAGGAGGAGGCAGTGTTCGGAACCCTGCAGCGGTCGCAGGGAAGGCTGCAGCAGGCGGCTGGACGACTTTTCTCGGACACTGACGGCCAATTGGCGAGGCAGAGGTATTTAAAGAAAAGCAAAGCGGTTAGACGACCGTTCTGCAAGGCTGGCACAGGAGCGCAACGGCGCGACCGGCGGGTGGATGGTAAGAGAGCGTGGCTGTGGGCATTAGCGCGGGATGAAATCATAGGCTCGGCGCAACGAGCGGCAGCGGCGCCGACCAAGGGTTCGTTGCGCAGCGGCGGGCGAGCAGAAGACGGACACGTCCACGTCTTGGGCGAATGGATCCCGGCGCGGTCTGAGAGGCTCGCGTCGCGGTGGAGCGGCGGCCGGGCGCGGCGCCGGTTCCTTGATTATTGTCGCGACACCAACACGGTGACGGAAGTCGGCACGTCGGCCGGGATGACGGAAGGGCAGCGGCAGCGCGGGCGCACCGACTCAGCTGGCGGGCGGTCAGCGGCAGGCTGGGCGAGCGCAGCAGTCGGCGGTGAGCAGGCAGGCGCAGGAGGCTGCGGCGGCGTGGCAGCGGGTGCGTCGAAAGGCGCCCAGCATGGCAGCGTTCTTTTTTAAGCGGCGGGGAGAAGTTTCGTCACAGGAGGTTGGCGCGGTGGAGCCCGGCGAGTGGCGGCTGTCAGGCGCCCCGGGCGGATGGGGAGGCTCCATCGGTGGGGCGGCAGATCAGCGAGAGTTGCTGCAGCTCCAAGAATGCGCGCCGCAGAATCCGGGGGCGCGACTCGCGTGCGCGACACGGCGTCGCGGAGCTGGTGGCGCGCGCCCGAGACGAGCAGACGCAGGGGCGCCAGCGCGTTGCTTTCGGGCGCTACCTTCTTTGCACTCCCTGTCTGAGCCGCAGCCCGATCGCCGCAGGCATGCGGTGCCGCGCACGCGCCGAGCGCTCCAGCGGCGCATGCGTCTCGCATCGGAATGCCCGCGACACGCATTGCGCTATCGCGAGCTACCGATCGCCCGGCGCGCTCGCAGCATCATGTTGGCCCGGCGCGCGGCTCCCCAAGCCGTCAGCATGCGGCGGCGCGACGCTGTCTTGGGCTGGTCAGCCACAGCCGGCCGGACACGCGTCCTAGCCAGTCCATCACGTCACTGAGCGCCTGCAGCGAGCAAGGAAGCGGCGGCAGCGCGCAATGGGCCCTTTGTGCGCGCTAGCTGCCCCCAGCCCCGATGTCCGTTCTTTATCTGCCGTCGCGGCCTCCTGCTGCTGCCACTGCCGTCCCAAGCCCTTCGCGCCGCGCCTTCCTTCCGGTGCGCGAGAAAAAAAAACCACTGCCGCTCGCTCACTCACTCAGTCTGCGTGTCTTCTGCTCCAGCGCCGCCCCGCCGCCGCCCTCCTCGTCCCGGCGCGCCCTCTCTCCTTGCTTCTGCCAGTTTTTAGCTCCTGCTTCACTACCCAGCAATGCTACCGCCCCGACCGCGCCTGCTCGGCGCCCTCGCCCTCGCCGCTGCTGCAAATGCCCAGTCCACCGCGTCCGTGACGCCCGCGGCCAGCGCTGCCAG
Source organism: Neofusicoccum sp. Z2 (assembly GCA_037356115.1). Lineage (NCBI taxonomy): Eukaryota > Fungi > Ascomycota > Dothideomycetes > Botryosphaeriales > Botryosphaeriaceae > Neofusicoccum > Neofusicoccum sp. Z2. Next base: position 267,394 of record JBAWJY010000033.1, read on the forward strand.
CGCCAGCGGCATCTCGCAGTACATCCCGCCTGACTTCGCCGGCTTCGGTGCGTGCCTCCCTTCCCCCAGCTCCCGCGCCCAGTGCTGACCGCGCCCTTCACCAGGCATTGAGCCCTCCAACATGTTCTCCTTCACCGGCGGCGAGAACGCCAACGACTTCTCCATCCAGCTCATGGAGAACCTCGCCAACTACACCGGCAAGCCCGGCCACATCCGCGTCGGCGGCAACACACAGGACTACTTCCTGTACCAGGAGGGCATGGACCAGTGGATCATCCAGGAGAACCCCGACTCGGTCGGCCAGGGCGCCATTGCCAGCGACTCCAACATCATTGGCCCGCGCTTCTTCGACGCCATCAGCAGGTTCCCCAAGGGCACCCCCATCACTTTCGGCCTGAACCTCGCCTACTACCAGGCCGACTACCTGGACCAGATTGCCCTGATGGCTTCCGCCGCCATGACCAACCTGACCAACGTCGACCTGATCTCGTTCGAGATCGGCAATGAGCCCGACCTGTACCTCCAGAACGGCTTCCGCAACGGCAGCTGGGACGGCCAGACGTACGTCGACGAGTGGACCACGCGTGCCCAGGCTGTTTACGAGCGCGTGCTGCAGCCCCGTGGCTGGGCCGTGAACTCTTTCGAGGGCCCCTGCACCGCCAGCACCATCGGCACCACCTTCGAGGTCGACCAGCTCGTCTCCAACGGCATCCAGCGCGACGTCCAGGGCGCCTCCAACCCCTACATGAAGGCTTGGAACCAGCACGACTACCTGTACTTCATCGACGTCTCCACCTTCGGCATCACCGTCGACTGGATGATGGATCTGGACAACACCGACTCCCAGTTTGCATACTGGGCCCAGCAGATTGGCATTGCTCTGAAGACCGGTCTGCCCTACGTGCTGCGTGAGATGCAGAGCGTCGGTCCTACCGGTCTTCACGGTGTCAGCGACACGTTTGGCGCCGCCCTGTGGGGCCTCAACTTCTTCCTCTACACCGCCAGCCTGAACGTCTCGTCGGTCGAGATGCACATGACCGACAACTCCTACGCCGCCCCATGGCAGCCCATAGACCGCAATGGTGTCGGCCGCAATGTGCGCCCCACATACTATGCCTACGCCGCCATGGCCCAGTTGATCGGCTCTGGCAACGGTACCACTCAAGTTGTGCAGCTTCCTAACGATGACGTTCCCGACGACTACAAGAGCAACGTTCGCATGTACGCAGCCTACGGCGGCGGTTCCCTCACTTCGGTCGTCGTCATCAACTCGATGCAAGCCAACGCCTCCGACGCCAACAAGAACAGCCTGACCGTCTCCCTCTCCCTCCCCAACTACAAGGGCCAAACCCTCTACCTCTCCTACCTCACCGCCGACGGCGCCGACTCCACCTCCGACGTCCTCTGGAACGGCATCTCCTACGAGCAGAACAACGACGGCACCCCTCAAACCGTCAACAGCACCGCCCAAACCGTCCAAGTCGCCTCCAACGGCCGCGCCACCTTCTCCGTCCGCGACTCCCAGGCCGTCGTCGCCTACCTCGGCGCCCAGCTCGGCACCAACGACGTCACCGTCAACGGCACCGCCACCAGCCGCGACAAGACCAGCGCCTCGTCGTCCTCGCCCACCGGCGCCCCCCGCACCGCCACCATCGCCGCCATCGCCACCACGAGCCTGGCCCTTGCGAACAGTCTTACGGGGAGCGCCGCCACGGCTACGTCCACCGTCACGGGCGCCGCGGCCAAGGGCTGGAGCATGACCACGCTGTGGGTGGGTGTTGCCATGTGCGTCGTTGCTACCTATCATGCTTGGTAAACCGACACTCTCCTCTTTTTTTTAAACAACTGATCTTTCCTTTTTCTCCGTTGCATTGGTCCTCGGCGTGGCGTTCTTCGGCAGCTTCCTTCCTCTTCTTTTTCCTCTCTCTTGCATGAACGAGTTGATGGAAGGGAAATAGCGGTGGGGGTTGTTCAGGCCCGGTTTCGGTGTCTGGGCTTTTGGCATTTTTTTTTGAGTCCTCTTTCTTGCTTTCTAGAACATATGGGCAACGGTTGCATTAGCGATGGTGATCGTGGTGGGGGGTTTGTCTTTTTTTTTTTTCCTTACTGCGTTGAGAGCAGAGACAGCGGAGCGAGATTCTCTTGCGTTCGTTCTGCATGGGGGTGGGAATCTTCATCATTGCAGAAGAAGAGTAATGCTATTTGGTTGGTGGTCGGTCGGAGAGAAGAAAATTTTTTTCTTTCAGCATGATTTGCATGATAAAAGGGAAGGAAGGGTGGGATGGAGATAGAATGGTAGCGTAGCCAGCGTGCGTGTCGTATCGTCTTGGCTGGCAGATTGCGGCGGTCTCGCGACCGCGTATCTGCGGCTATGGATAATGTTAATATGCTTGTAATCGTCTATATCTCTTGCGCGCTTGTGGGCTGGTGATTCGTGCGTGTACGTAGGCTACGGGCTTTGGCGCGTCGTCGTTCGTTCGTTCGTTCGTCTGGGGAAGAAGATTTGAGGCTGGTTGCGCTTCGGAAGTCTTACCTCCCTCCCCCCCTCTCCCTCTCTCTTCCCCTCTCGGGAGATTGTGGTAGCCAGTGCTGCCAAGCGCGGAAGATTGTCTGTCCATCCACCTACCTACCTATGTATGACGCATCCATCCATCAAGCATGAATCTCTTCCAAGGAAGGAAGACCTCGACGTCGTACGTGTGTGTAGGTTGTGTATGCGATGAGTTTGTCGCTAGTAGATAACGGTGCCCTATAGGCTGGCTGGGTAATCTCCTCCCCTCCCCTGCACCTTGTCCTGCTTGCTTGCTTGCTTGCTTGCATCCATGCTTGCACCCGTGCGTGCGTGTGGGTTGGATACATGGCCGGAACGTGGGTTGTTTGCAGGGTTTCCCCTGGGGGGTTTTGAAGGAGTGAGTGGGTGGGTGAGTGGGGACTTGGAAACTGGGATTTGCGGCTACAGTGCCGGTGGTAGTGGTAGGGCGGAAGGGCTTTTTTGGGAGCTTTGGGCTGTGTGTAAGTGCGTCGGGATGGTGGGTTGGTGTAGAGGGAGGGGGGGATTTGGGGATGTGATTGGTTTCATGTATGTCGTTGTCTTTCAGGTTTAGAGATCAGGACCGAAATGATTGAACTGCTATCAACAGCTGGGTAGAGAAAAGAAAAAAGTGAAAATGTGCATAGCCAACTACATTTCCAGAGCGCCGTTATTCAAGAACCGTAGTGCAGAATTCGGGGTTGGCCTGCTTCCATCTCTTCATGTAGACTTGACCGATGCCCAGGCGACGAGCCACTCCATTGCGTCGTGTTATCAACATCACATTAATCCGGGGAGCTAGTGGCACATTCCGCAGTGGTTTGCCATCACTTCCAGTGTAGCTTACTTGCTCCCTCAGTCTCGACAGAGCATTGTACTTTTCTTGACGCATATCTGTGAGAGAGCTTCCTGTGGGGCGACTTCTACGTGGCTCCCACAGCCTATTATCATGGCGCAATTCCAAACCTAGGCCCGATCGAGATACAACTTCTGTAATGAAGTCGTGATGGGCGTCGACAGATAGAGCTAAAAACTCCATCTTGGCAGACTTTGCCCCCGCCTTGAGGATTGATTCGGCATTGTAGCTCGTGAGCCAAATAGTGCCTGCCCATGCTCCGTCCATCGTCCAGAGAAGAAATGCTTGTCTAGAATCCTCGAGATTTGCGAGCCACTCCACGTGAAATAGGGCATGCTGTGTGAACACAAGGACGCGTCCGGGCTCCAAGGAGGCCAGTCTTCTTTCTTCTGGGGAAAAGGCTTGGAGAAATGTGGGATCCGGATCTCCAGAATGTCGCACTCCGAACCTCGACTCTATCTCCTTTTCAATGACGCGCGGGTCTTCTTCTCCCCTCACAGGATCGTCCGCGGTTGCTTTTGGAGGGTCGAGCCCAAATGTGAAAAAGTCCTTTTGGAAGAACCCCTCGTCCCATTCAAGTGCAACAACCAGAGTCATATTTTTTGGATGCACAAGATATTCCAACCGCGACTTCAATCCCTTTAGAAACTTTTCGGGCGGACTCTCCTTTAGTACCGGATTAAATGGTACTACTAGTAAGGATTTATCTCCGTCTGGGCCAGGTGAAGCGGGAAATGCCCATGATGCCAGAGAACAAACGAGGGGCGTCTTCTCATGATACGGAAAGGTAACATCGCCCAGAACAGACGACCAAGACCAACTGGGAAAACTGTCCGCAGGAGTAGATGATCTTGATGGCCTATCCCAGCAGCACTGTTGCCAGAGGATAGCCCGGTCAAAATCTCGAAGAGGTAATCCAAACTGATAATGTGTGCCGTCATACTCCTCATCTAGCCGGTTGAGCACCCCCGTGAAAGCCCGTAGTATATCCGTGGGGTACTTCAAAATGCGCCGTGTATACTTCTGAACAGATTCGAAATATCCACCACCTGGTTCTCCTGGTTGATAAATTGCCAAGCGCTCGCTCTTTGGATGACGATCCCCAACGTCGGCGAAGAACACGCCATAGTCGGTGAAAAATAAGACTCTGTTGGAGCAAACTGCTTCCTGAAATGTCCAGCCCCTCTGGTTCCAGCGAGAGTCCTCAATAATATCGGCATAAAGCGAAGGAAAAGGCTTCACCAGCTCCATTCCTTGCCAAATGACCTTGTCATGGCGAATGAGCCGGCGGCGAGAAATTCCCGAGATTCCAGTTCTCGCGTTGTCTCCAGACAGTGCGACGATTGTAACGGCAGCGGATGCAAAGATACGGTCCATGGCATTGATTTGCCCGTGTTTTGCTTCACGGTCATCTTGTAAGATGCAAAGACGGTCAACCCAGAGATACTGTTTTCCAAGCCGGCGACAAGCCACCATAGCATCTCGAATGGTGGCTGGAAGATCAAAGATGGCCAAAGCACCCTCTTGCTCGAGCTCTTTGATGTTTTTTGTTGTGGCTTCCAGCTCCTCAGGTGCTTGTTCTCCCCAAACGTAGCTTAAAGCTACGTACTCGCAGGGCTCTGGCCGGCTGACAATGCAATTTGTGACCGCATCAATGACTCTGAATCCCATCGGTAGTCGCGGCTCTTTATAGTTCGAATAGGAACTCCAGGTCCTGACTAGTGCCCAGTCAACCTCTTCCTCAAGTTGTGGATTCGGTGTGAAATAGTCCTGATCTAAAAGCCCGATGCAAATATGTCGCCTGGGACCCAGCGTTGAAGAAAGGGACAATTCCCGACAGAAGGAAAAGCCTATCAGACCCACGAAACGAAGTTCGAGCTTGTCGGATGGCTCTGCTTCAGCAGAAAGGAAGTTTCGTATGAATTGGCACAAGGCACAATCTGTCTCTAATTGCGCTCCGGAATACCAGGATGTCGTAATATAAAATTCGGTTGTCTTCCTGTCCCGGTACGGTATTTTGGGACCGTGGCATATCATTGGACATCTTGTCAAATGGCGGAGGCGGAGATGTCGACAAAAAGCGCATGCTGAGCTAGGCAACTCTTCTCGAGAACACTGGAGGCATTCTCCGTGAAAGACCTCCTCAAGGTCGGGGGGGAAGGACTCGAGAAACCTTTCTCTCCAAGGGTAATTCGCCTTGAAACCTAATTCCGAGCACATAGAGCAGGACGAATCGCCCTGCCTCGATACGTGCGGAGGGGCGGCTAGCGAAGGATCTTGCTGGAACTCTCCGAATTCACGCTTCCGCCCCGTTTCTGCTAGTCGAGAGTCGCACATGGACTCTTGGGCTGTTGCCTGTTCGCAGATGGGGTTTCTACAGTATGGACAAAGTAGACTCCTGATTTATGGCTTCTGAGGCTGAGATTGCTGGAGACAGAGTGGACGTAGAGCTTGAAGATCGCGTGATTTTATTTGTCCGACTTGCGGTTATCGTGGACTTGGAGAAGAGCTTGAAGCGCAAAGAGGGCTAGATCAAGCGGTAGATGATGTTTGCGTTCGCGATGCCTCCTCGGTTTTTGAAGAGGCCGAGGCGCAGCCTCGCTAGGCAACAGCTGGCAGCCTTAAGACGCCAACCGTTGTCCCGCACACCCATAGGTCCTATCAGCGTTTGCCACGGATCACCTGCAAGCCTTACTCACCATCAATGGATTCAGCCAGTTATTCGCTGCAGCACCTATATGATGATCGCTCCTCGTGACTCCCAGTCGCATGCATTCTGGTTCAATAGGACTATAGGCCTATTAGCACAGCCCCGTTGGCACGAAAGGCTGCCCGGCAGCCTTGATACACTTGAGAGCCCGCTTCGAATGCCCATCTCCAGTCAGTAGGAAGAAGAAAAAGAAGGAAAAGAAGCACAACTCGCCACGCGAAGGCGTTACATAGGAGTCTGAAGCCTAATTTGGTAGAACGCGCACAATGGACGAGTCGGCTCAGCCGGCAACGACGCGGGCGCTTGTCCCGCGGCCACCAACCACATATCAGCTCGCTTTTCCGCCGCCTCCCTTCGTACCTTGCGCCACCAAGCTTTGCGCTGGAACAAGCACGCGATTTCAGGCAGAGCTCGCGAAAGCACTTCATGGTTTTCCACGTCGCAAGCCTGTCGATCCAGATACCCGATGCCGTTAGATACGGACTCAATGTTATCTAAAGAGCCTCCACGTGAAATCTCGGTTTCCAGATGAAGGAGCACCGGATCTTTTGCGCGTTGCGGAATATTCCAGAAGCGCCGTAGGTGTGCTACGTACGCCACCCGTTTTCTCGCAACTCTAAGCGCCAGAAATGAGATCACCGAGTAAAGGGTCAAGCCATTACCTTCCCCCGAGTGTTCATCTACTGAATGCGTACTCCCCGAGAGCTTTAGCATGGTTAGTGTAAGGGGTTGGCCTTATGCCACTACGCCACGCTGCCGTACTTCTCTATAGGGAAAAAGAGGGTTGGTATGAAACCCAATTAAGGATTTCATGGGCATGGCTGATATATATATACTATGTTAGGACTTTGGGTACGGGACAGTTAGAGTTCTCGAGCTTGTCCAGTCCGACAACCTCGTTCTCGTCGCTGGGTGGACGTTTAGCGGGCGGAACCCGCCGGCCACCGTGGAAGAAACCCTTTTCCACACCAGTTCTGCACATCTACTCTGGCCAGCGACTACCAGACAACTGTTTTAGCCTTCCAGAAAACCCTTTGTAGAGCAACTTGGCGCGAATCACTGTACAGATTATAGGATGCAAGTCGGGAAGGGTAGAGAGGCATCATAGCTAGTGGCAAACCGAGCTATGGAATTTCTGCCTGGATAATGAATGGCTATTCCTTGACTGAAGTAGCACATTATGTAGTAAATGATAGTATGGAAATTCGCTCGAACTATTGTGAATAGGTAGACGGATAAACTGCAATGCTCCGTGGTTGAGACTCTGAGGGATCTGTTGAAGCTTAATGGGTGGCGTTGCAGTTCAATCGCGGACTTTCGAGTTCAACATGAGCCTCCATGGTCAACGCGAACTTCCATGACTGAGTTTTTCTTTTGATGTGCTTATCGTGCATCTTACATACGTTGCTCCAGACCCCTCTCCGGAGTGGTTACGCCCAAGCCACGAACAAGAAATGAGACACGGAGTGAACCCCGAAGGTACAAATGATGAACCACATTAAGGCTTAATGTGTGGATGTAGTGAAACCAGCGAATGTAAACAAATTTTCGATATTATAGTGCATCTCTTCTCTCCGCACCCCCCTTCGGGGCTGCACTAAGGCCACCTTTCAGCGCAAGTTGTAAAGAATCTTCACAAAGGGTCAGAGTAAACTCCTTTCTTAACGCATGAAACATTTCCACTGTCAAAAGAACGCTGACAGAGCTCCCAGGTGCTGTACAGCAGGAAGGTTGGCCGAAGGAGATCGGGAGCGCGCGAACTGCTGGCATTCCCCACAGGATCGAGATCGTGTGCGCGGCGTTTGATCCTCTTCAGAAATAAAGTGCATGTTAATTCCGGGTTCCGAGTCGTACAAAAGGTTGATGAATCCGACAGTAAGCGCCGAGTGGGCTTTTCTGTGCAACAATCGACCATCGGCAATCAGGCCTATCATTTCAGCGTTACGGCCGTTTGACCCCAGTTTTCCGGCGCCATAATCTTCATACGAACCGTCGGATGCACAACCCCCGCACCAGCCTCAGGCACTGTTCACCCTTAGTGCTCATGGTGGCTTAAGCCACGTAGCCGTTTTTCAAGCACCGCCTTGGTTGAGCACAAACCACAACGTTACTAGCTGGTTGTTCAGCTGAGTTGTCCGCGCACACCTCAAATAAGACATTTCTTTTGATTGAAATGGACAGCAAGCAAGCGAGGATCCTAAATGGGCATGGTCCAAAGCGGTTTTCCGCATAGCCTTCTCAACCTCGGCTGGCCCATCTCTGGCTCAAACTATCAGAGAAACACTCTCGTTGGCATCAAACAGCTCTTCGTTTCAGTGCTTTCAGCGGCTGTCATCTTCTAGATATTGATTTCGTATACTGTTGTAGGAATGCTTCTATATCGGCTCAATGGCCGAGAATCTCAGTGCAGCCTATCCGACTCGGAACCCAACTAAAGGCCCATCACGTTGCTGCCTTACTGCAGGGTATGTCCCGCGACTAGGAACGCAACCGAAGCATGCACGGTGGCTCGCATCGATGCGACCCCACCAGATTATGCAGGTGATCCGCCGGGGCATCGATCGAGTTAGTCAAAAAATGCCAAGGGTCATCAGTCCTAGCTCTAGATCTCTCACTGTTTGTCTCACCTACTTCGTGCTGGCATGTGAGAGTCACTTCCTTCTGTCTAGCATCCCTAATCATTGAAGTTATAGTAGGTTGAGGTATAGCCATAGTTAGATAATTTCGATTAGAGTAGGTCAGTCAAGTCCATAGTTGAGGTATGAGATGTGACGGACTGGGATCAGTCCATTTCTCACTCGGAGCTCTCCGATCGCCGCCGACTGCGCGTACCCGATGACTATGCTGCTCGGCTCTGCGGCGCTTGTAAGCAGCCATCTCCGTTAATCACGCTGCAGCATGCGAAAAGGGTGACTAGCTGAGTCCAGATTTCGAAGCTGGATTTCAACTGAACAGTTTGATCTTCGGAGCAAACCCTTACTCCAAAACAGTCCCTGTTGAAGGAAACCATCTCGACAATGTATACAATGCAGTAGATGGAAGAATTTAAAGTTAGAACAGCACAGATACTTAGTAGTGGCATAGTAGTCACTGCTTTTCCTCGAAGGGCTTACGTCTCAATCATTCTATGCTCTTTCTGCGCAGTGATACAGCCTTCTCCGTAGACTGCCATGCTTCTCCCCGCGCTTGTTCCCACCATAACAAGTGCGGGCTGCATGTCTCGGGCTTGCTGAGCTGGAAAAAAGCAGCTGGCAGTCCCCGCACGAGGTGAAAATCCCCCAAGGCTGTGGAGTTGAATACGACCGATGGAAGCAAAGGAGCCCCACATATCGTAGGATTCTTTGTTCAGGTGCACGAGGCCGGTATCACACAGTTGGTCTAGCGTCGACGTCTGAAGGTAGTACGTGTGAGTAATTGTATGTGAATCCGGAGATCTGTACCAGATGAGGTTGGTGGGCACGCCTCTCGTTGACATCGAGAGAGGCCCATCGCCGATGCTCATTCAGCTCGGTGGCTATATAAACACCTTCGAGGTCCGCTGTGTGCTCAACATCAAGCAGCCATCAGCTCAGAGACATCAAGAAGCACAAAGTCTTTCAAACTTTCAATCACCAAAATGTTCTTCAACCCCGTCGTTCTGACCACCTCCGCCCTGGCCATTGTCGCCGCCGCCGCGCCGGGACCGAACAGCCCGAGCGTCGAGAAGAGACAGTTGACCTGCCCTGGCCTTTTCCAATGTCTTCAGACCCAGCCAAAGCTCGCCTGTGTCCTTGGTGCTGTCGCAGCCACAAACCCGGCTGACGCGCTTACCCAATGCTTGGTTGGAACCAACGGTGCGGTACGTATTCAGACCTCCATTTGCTACATGACTTCAAACTTTGACACTTTCCAGGTTTGCCCTTGCATCTCCTGTGTTCCTGATGTTCTTGCATTCGTCCAGGCCAACGGATTCTGTACTTGATCGCTCTCGGGCCTTTGGTGGACACGATGCAGTGTTGTTTCTTATTTGGCTGGATGACTTGCTTCCTTTGTCGTCATTGGACAATCTTTGACTTTTCTTTGCGTCTCTTGGCTTTTTCCCTTGGTCAACGGCTGAAAATCGAGTTCGGAACGGCTACAGGGTAGCAGTGACTCTGCAGAAGCGCACCTGCCGCGACTGTTTGAATAGCCAATAAAATGTTTCGATTCGATAATCTACGCGGATTTGTGAGCAGTGAGTGAGGTAGCTGTGAAATAAAGCATACCTCCAGCAACACCCAAAGGAGTGTGTTTCGTTTCGTCAAGTTTCGGAGGAGGACCAGAGCCAGCAAGGCCAGAGGTGGGTGTACATGTACATTCAAAGCCATGTTGGCTCGTAAGTACTCCTCATTTGCCTTCGTGCATGGATGTTTGAAGGGCGGCATGGTGGAGGGGGTTCAAAGCAACTGTTTTGAATACCTGATTACCTTCTGTGTGATGCAGCACTTGCCTCGGCAGAGACAGTTCATTCAGCCCCTATGGAAACGACGACGATCACTGCACTTGGAACGCGCCTAGCATTGGCCTTCAGCTTTCAGACCAGAGCGCTTGGTGTTAAGCAGAAGAGCACATCGCCACGGGCTTCTTTGGAGTCATTTGCTGCTGAGGGACATGGACGGTCTCTAGTCTACTTGGGCCTTGACTTCCATGTGCAACAACATGGACAAATTTTGGGGCCGGGCGCTGCGGTTTCAATTTAATGTCTTGACTACATACCCACGAGGATCACAGGACAGGGGTGGCGAACGTGACAGAATTGGACCCAAAGTGCGATGCAGGTGCACGGTTGACAGAAAGTGCTCGAACACACTTCCACGCAGTCTTGGATTGAACGCGAGAAGGGTGGAAACAGGCCAGAAGCCAGCCAGAGCGGCGTATTGCCTGATAGGGTTAGTCCCTTGGCAGGGTCAGTTTATGCTTGGAGTCAAGTATGCGTATGCACGGATGCCGTCCAGGCACCCCAGCGGATCTCCCATCGGATCCCACCGGCAAGCCCGTTCCCCCCTCATACCCGCCATCGGCATCCCACTTGCAACACAGCTTACGTGCCCACTGTAATACAGGCAACACACGGGTATTCCGCTGCGCTGATTGGCCCGCCAGCATGGATCAAGACGCGATGGCCGTCGACGACCCCCCGCTGTTCAAGTGCACATTCCCCGGCTGCACCTCCGCTTACCGGCGAAAGGAGCACCTGAACCGCCATGCGCAGCAGCACTCCAAAGAACCTCGCTTTGCATGCGACCATTGCGAGCGGAAGTTCTTCCGCCGGTAGGGGCGTCCCGGCTTCTTTCCAACCGCTTCCTGGACTTGGCCGCTCATGGTGACTTCCACTAGAGACATCCTGCGCCGCCATTTGGAGCTGCACAACGAGGACGCCGAGTCGACTCGGTCGCGCACGGCAAAGGCATGCGGCGTCTGCCGCGCCCGAAAATCTCGCTGCGCGGGCGGGTTCCCGTGCCGGACGTGTTCGGAGAAAGGGCTGAGTTGCACCTACGCGCAGTCAAACCAGGGCATCGGCAAGCCCAGACAGGACAAAAACCCATCTCTCACGACACAGTCGGGCGTCCAGGCCCCAGCCGCTCTGGAGCCTACCACGCAAGCCCAAGCACACGCAGAAAGGCCAGAGGCACCCCCCACCGGCAACACCTCTAGTCTCAACATAACATCGCTGATACCCAGCGACTTCTCCCTCGACCCGCACTACTGGGCCAACTTCGCCGATCTCCGCAGCATCCGCCACCACGTATCCCAGTACTTCGAGCACTTCCACCCCTCCTGGCTCTTCCTCCACAAGCCCTCCTTCCGCATCGAGCGCGAACCCCCCTTCCTCCTCCTCTCCATGGTCATGACCAGCCTGTGGATCACCAACTCCCCCGCCTCCCAAATAATCGCCCTCGACCTCAACCGCCGCCTAATCTCCCTCCTCTACCAACAACGCGTTCGTTCCGTCCCACCCGCACCCCCTCGCACCCCCCACCCAAAATCCCACTAACCCCCCTCAACAGACCACATGGGACGTCCCCCAGTCCTCTCCCCACTGGCCCCTCGCAACCCTCCAAGCCATCCTCCTCCACCTCATCCTCGCAATCACCCACTCCCTCCCCCTCTCCTCCCCCACCGGCTCCACCACCTCCATCCCCACAAACATCTCCACCCTCCTCACCGACCTCGTCCGCGTCTGCCACCGCCTCCGCACCTTCGATTACCGCAGCATGATCGCCCAGTATGGCGGCGAGGGGGAGCTGGAGGTGCTGGTCTGGACGCGGGTGCAGGAGGTGAAGAGGTTTGATTTGGTGGTTTGGAGGTTGTGGGGGGTGTGGTGGGGTGAGGGGGGTGGGGGTGGGAGTGGTGTGGAGGGGGGGAGGGAGCTGCTGGGGTGGCGGGATTTGAGGTTCGGGGCTCCGGAGCCGGATGAGTTGTGGACGGCGGATGGGGTGAGGGAGTTTTTGGAGAGGAGGGAGCGGTTGGGGTTGGTGGGGTGGCCGAGGGATGAGGAGGAGGAGTGGATTTGTAATAAGGTTGGGATGGGGGATTGATGGGTGGAGGGAGGGGGAGGGGTTGGATGTGGGTTCTGGGTGGAGGGGAGTAGGAGGGAGACTGTGCTGTCGAGGGAGATGGCCGGCTTTCTGGAGGCGAGGTGGACCGCTGTTCGTTCTGGGGAATACGCTCCATCGTCAATGCTGGGGTGATTGCACTTGCTGGCGAGGACGTCGCGGCCGAAACTGCAGCGCACATCCGCGTCAGGCTGCTTACGGCAGCCACCACCCAGGATCTTGGCCGGGACAACGCCGATGGTCCGTCAGCCGTCCCGTTCCGGCCACGTCAAGACCAAGTTTGCCGGGCCAGGAGTGCTTAAATCTATGCAGACAGCTGTGGAAGCTCCAAGATCTTGACTCAATCCACATCACAAGTGAAGCCGCGCTCGACCGGGTTGCGAGGCCTGCAAGTCTTTCCATGGCGCCGTCTTTTTGCCGCCGGTGTCGTAGATCAGCTCAAGGCCGGTATGTCGTCCGGGTGGACAACTGTGTAGGTGAAGTTTCTCAGCGCGGAGAGGAGGGAGCCGGGGTTGCGGTGGAGTGAGGGTGAGGATGACGAATTCGGTCGGGATCCAGGTGGTGGTGCTTGGTCGATGAATGCGTAGTGAGGGGCGCAAGTCTCTTTGATGACGCGGGACATGCTTCAGCGAGTTGGTGTGTGCCGGGGGAGAACTTGTGAAGAGACCGTGGCCGCAAGATGGTGGATTTCATGAGGATGAGGCGAAGAAAAGGACGGCGGTGTTGTGAGAATGGACAAGTTGATTGTCACGCACTGACGGGTGCGAATGCGTAAAACTGATACTTGATGAGAGAACCAACCTCAGTGGTTGCTGCGTTCGATTGATAATGTCTTGAGAAAAATGAGTCGTTGAAACATGGGGGCCAACTACTTCTGTCTCTTACTTGAACAATGCCTCCACGGAATCGGATGTGCCCTCGGATCGACGAGCACCAGATCATCCGCTCCCATATACCCAAGCTCATTCAAGCGCTGTGCCACATCCGCGCACCTCTTCGCCGCCGCAAGAATGATATCCCGCTGAACCTCCTCAGACAAACCCCTCACATATCCCTCATCAATCCCAGCGCCCAGGCTCAAAACCACATCAGCCGCGAGCCGCCGCAGCGGCGACGACGCCACCGTATTCTCATACACATGCAGCACAGTCTCGACGCTCAGAGGCGAAGACCACCAATTCGCCATCCGCGCAATCTTCCCCGCAACGAAGTCCTGCAGCTCGAACATGAGGTACTTGTCCGCCAGGAGCCACAGCCCGAACAGCTGCCGCAGCAGCTCCTCGCGGCTCGCGTGCCGCTCCGGCTCCCACCAGCTGCAGAGCCGACCGTGCTCCAGCCAGTGGATTATCTGGTAGAAATGCTCCGGATCGTCGTCGGGGAGGTGGAATTGGCCGGTGCGGGTTTCGCGGAAGTCCCGAGAGAGGGCTCGGTCGAAGAAGAGGCTTGCGGCGCGGATTTGGTCGGCGAGGACTGTGAAGCGGGAGCATCGGGGAACCGGACCGACGATGATTTCGATGTTGGTTTGAGTGTAGCCCATGGTGTTGTTGTCAGTGAGGGTTGGCGGGCTGGATGGATGACGGCGTGGTTGCGGTTGGGGAACGAATGGCTGACGACACGCGGGTGCTGTTGTAATGACAGTGTTGCAAGTCAAGACGAAGACGCTCGTCGCCGGCGACGTGCGAAGAAATGATGGTGGCGTAGAACTGTTGTTGTGAGGAATTACCGGCGAGGCGGGAGAAAGACGAAGCCGTGTGCGTGTCCGAGGAAGGAGCACGGCGTCTCTCTGCACCAACGAAGCTTCTCGTTCGAGAGCATTGCAGCCAATGTGCCATGGAGAGTGTCACGTTCATCATGCAGCACGTAAGAGAAGAGATTCCAATTGTGAAGCTACTACTGTAGACCTGGATCCCGTAAAGCTGGAACTCCGTCGACCTGGAATCCCGTCTCACCACTCATCCACCAACGGCAGCACCTCTTTTTTGTGATTTTCTTTTTGAGAGCAGTGTCAAAGCCATGAACAAACCATTATTCGCCATTCCTTTCGGCCGTCAATCATCCGCCGAGAACACACCGATTCAGATCAGTCTGACAACCAGTCTATGCCAGCAGAGCAACTACTGGTGGGAGTTGTTGAAGAAGCCCGAGGGATCGGGACCGAGTTGAGCTCAGGGCAAGTCCCACGGATTGGCGCGACCGTTGGGCCAGCCGCGGGGAGCGCGACGCTTGAGCGAGGGAGAACAGTAGGGCGAAATCGCCGGGGTGGAGACATCCTGCTTGGGCACGGAGTACTTCTTGAGCGCCTTATCCATGTACGTGCCAGCGAAGGGAAGCCTGCGAGATTCCTCCTTCCAGAGCTGCATCGAGCGGACCGCCATGTCGTAGATGATCTCGTTGGGCAGGTACTTGGAAAGCGACTTGGCCACGTACTCGCAGTCGGCCTTTCCCGTGAGGAGGACCATGTCGATGGCGAAGTTACGGATGGGCGAGCTGAGCAGAGTGTTGGCGTACAGCCACTCGAGCGTCTCATCGGACGGCATGCGCTTCATCTCGTGGAACTGGCCGAACTGAAGCAAGCGGATGACGTCCTGAACGATCTCGTTCTGGAGCGCAGGGATCTGGAACTTGTCCGCGAGGACCCAGAGCTTGAACATGCTGTCAAAAACGCCGACGGCCCATTCGTGGTAGGCGCGTTCTTGCGGAGTCGGCGGCTTGGGAATGTGGATGTCCTCTGGGGCATCCCAGCCGTTGCCGATGTCGCTGCCGATGTCCCAGCCGTTGTCATTCTGGGGCTTCGCCTCGGGTCCCGTGTCTTCGGGCTCATTCATCGGAGGCTCGCCCTTGGAGATCTCCCTGAGGGATCCGGTGTAGAGCCAGTAGATGACGAGGTGAACCTGACCAGGGTCGTCTTCAGGAAGAGGGATCTCGCGGGTCTTGGATTCCTTGAAGCGTCCATTCAGGGCGCCCTCAAAGAAGCCACAAGCTTCCACGAGAAGCTTCTCATGAACGACAAATTCGGTGGGCGGCGTGCCAACTTGGAGGGTGACAACACCTCCAGTCAAGAGCCTAATCGTACGTCGGAGAAGCTTCTGGAATGCACTTGGACTGGGAGGACACGTACTCAGAGTTCGGGGGAGGCATTGCGAATGACGCGCAGCAGCGTGATGCAGATGAAGGTGAATCGTCACAGGGGCCGAGGTCGAGAGACGAAGAGGTGAGTTGAGAGCCGTCGCGACACCAGCGTCGGAACTAGTGGGCGATGGGCTGTGGCGCTCGCTGTGGCGCGTAGCATCAGGCTGTCCATGGGCGGTGGAGTATAGATGTCACGTACCTTTGACCTGGGCAAGTGTGTGCGGCGGTGAAGAAGTTTCGTGGACGGCGGAGGGAGGGCGTGCTTATATAGACCGTTTGCGGTGGCTGCCTTGGCGGGTGATCCTCGGCAGACGCGCCGTCACATGCGGCTTTGACCTTCTTCTGGGTTCTATTTGGGCATCTTTGCATGTGGTCAGGTCTTGGGCATGTGCGGTCAAGACCTTAGGCTCATGTGGTTGAGATCTTGTGCTCCTACGCCCAAGATCTTCGCTCAAGATATTTGCCGAGCATCATCGTGCCTTAACACCTCTCGCAAGGCCATGTATAATGCTATACACTGTGTACGGACAGAACTGATATGACTCGAATCCGCCGGGCGCCTGAGATCCAGACTTTCCATCCAGAGCTGAAGCATTCATCCACATGGATCAAGTAGACATCTGTGTCTACTTTCGCGTCTGTACGAATGCTTCATCTCCGTATGCACAATAATATCCTATGGACTGCTGAGAAATACCAGTCCGAGAAGCGCTCCAGGGCGCACTTTATGCACGCGGAGTTGAAGATTTCACTTTTATGTACAAATTGACTAAGGCGTGAAGGTAGGCTGAGACGTACATTTGATCTATCCCAACGGATGCTTCAACTTCCTGAGGACGTCCATGGGCCAACACGATCTAAGCTCACCAGGCATGAAAAGCCCAGATTTGAAGAAACTATATCCGTCAACCGGATAAACAGACTTTGCTGCTTATCCTACGTATAAATGCTTCAACTCCAGACACTTCACCACTAAGCGAAAATGATGAAGCATCAGACAGTCAATCAACGGCCATAGCAATAATGAACCATGCTCTGATCAAATAGGATCGATGGAACATACTTAACCTACCCAACGCATGGGTATTTCCACTTCTTATATCTCTCTTTGTCTCAAGCGCAGACGCGTCCTTTCTCCACCTCTTTTAAATCAAAACCCTAACCAAGCCCTATTTTTTTTGATGTCCATACCAATGCAAATAACCCATTCCACCCGCCCGTTACATCAAGCACCCATTCTTCTTACTCGAATGCAAATCCGACACGGCAACCCTCAGCTTCTTCCCACCCACCTCGACAAACGCCTCAACGAGCCACTCGTACCACACCTTCCGGTCGTCAGTCTGGCGCCACATGCTGACGGCGACTTCGGAGTCGTCGGGGAGGTATATCGGGTTCTGCGGGCGGAATCGCGGTTAGTGACGAGCGCGGGAAGCGAGGAGCGAATATTATACATACCTTCAAGGGAAAGTAGATGGGGAACCAGCTGATCATGTCCTTGCTCTTCTCATCAATCGTGTTCGGGTTCGTGCTCAGCTCCACTTTCCGGCCCTCCTCGTCGCTCTCGTACAAGACCGTCTCGAAGTAGCCGCCCAGCCCGTGACACACGCCCCGCTTCTGGCACTGGAATGTCAAGTGCGCGAACCTGTAGTTGTGCTCGTTCGCGCCATCGCCGCCCGTTGCGCCCCCGGCGCCACCTGCTACGCTGCCTCCGCGGCGGAGGTTGGCCTGGGCAAGCGTGGCGGTGGGAATTGGGTGCTTGAATTCCCAGACCAGTTGGACGTCCGGGATAGGCGGGGCCGTCTCGGCAGCGGTGGTGGCTTTGGCGCCGTTCTTGGCTGCGGCCGCGTAGCTGCCGGCGGGGGGTGAGGATGGGGTGGTAGTCGCGCTGGCGGGGAGGGTGGAGAGGTAGTCGATCTGGTGCAGCATGACGACGTGCGGTGTCTCGGGGGTTGTGGGATCGGAGATGGTGCGGCTGCTGATGTCGGCGTGCAGCTTGGGCGCGGCGATGGGAGTCAGGTGGGCGGTGTAGCTGGTGGGGATGCTGATTCCGTGGGTTGGGTTGAGGACGTGCTGGACTCCGTCGAGGCACTCTGGGGAAAGCTCGTTGTCCGCGAACGAGCCAAGCAGCTCCGACACTAAAATGTCGACGTGGCCGTGAGTACCGTCGGCGCGGTGCGGGCCCTTCCAGAAACGCATGTCAGACTTGACCACGGTGACTGCGCCTGCCCAGGAGTCCCTGTTATGACGCTGGAGGAGAACATATGCGTTGGGATTCTTCTCGACAGCCCATGCGTCGATCCTGACGCCCGAGTTGCGCGAGGCATTGAGTGCGCGGGTGACGAGAGGGCCACGGCCGGCTCCAACGACGGCAACGACGACGGTGCCATCAGGTCCCGAGCCCGGCTTCTTATGTTCACTCCAATCGTGCAGGGCCTGCTCAATGGCACGTTCGTACCATTCGTACTTGATGGGGTCTTTCTCGAAGACTTCGTACGTGATACTCTCCAGGTTGTCAGCAAGAGGCTGCAGCGGGGCCTGGAGGAAATCTTGGTAGCCGGTGCCGAAGCGCTCGATCTGTGACTTGGGTGGCTGGTTCTTCTGCAGGTGGCGGATGTAGCTTAGGTGAGGGGTAGGATCGGCCTGCTTCTTCTGCTTGCCTGCTGGGTGCTGGGCGGCTTCAGCGGGGGTGGGCTCCGGCGAAGGGCTGACTCCCGGGGTGAACAAGCCAGCATCTGGCGACAACAGGCCGGAAGACATGGTCATGATGAGCTCGGGGTCATCGGCTCCAGGAATTGGACCGACGTCGGCGAGCAGCAGCCAAGGGGTGTTACGAAGGCGCGTGTAGCGAGTCAGCAGTGCCTGGTGAGACACTGGAAGGACCCAGTAGCCCCTCTTGTTCTTGAGGAAGGCGGATGCAGGGATCGACAGGAGGCGCAGAGGTTCGGAGAACCACCTGGACTGGACCGACAAGGGCGGCAGTTGGCGGGGAAGGGTCAAGGCTGCGACGAAGATGGATCAGCACCAAGCCTCGAATCCTGCCCAAGGAAAGGGGGAGTACCTGAGGATATGAAGGCAACAGCATCCCCCGTTCAGTGCAGAGGCAGGAAGCGACAGGAAAGAAGTGCATTGAGTAATATTGATTCTTACCTACAGACAGCCTCGAGTTGTATTTACACACAGTCCTGATCACATTCCACGCATCCCAGGAGCCGAACAGGTCGACGCCGCTGCTCCCGCTGCGGCCAGCTGCGTGGAGGAACTGCTCGCGCGCAAACGGGGCTAGGTTGCCCATCTCGTCGTTGAGGTCGTCGCTGGGGTCATCGACCATCGGCTGCATGATCACGACATTGATGTAAGGACCTACCGCCAGAGCCTCCAGGATGGCGCGAGCAAACTGCGAGACGCCAGTGCCGTGGCGGTGGCCGTGGTGGAGCCTTGGGCCCTGCACGATGATGTTGCCCACGCCGCAGAAGGAGGCATAAGCAACCTCCTGGGTGAAGACCTGGCGAGAAACATGAGCAATGACAGGATCAGGGGATGCGAGGTCGATCCACGGGCTGGACAGGGCCAGCAGCTGGGAGATGGTGTCGCCGGGGGCGAGGATGGTGTCGTCCGGGGTGAGCGGCGTGATCAGCGGCAGCGGGGGCTCGCGCGCGGGCGCGGCCTCGAGCGCGGCATAGTGCTCGGACAGCAGGTTGAGCACGCGGCTGTGGAAGTGCTCGTTGGTGATGGGGGCAGTGAGCATGTCGTACTACACGGCGGTCAGCAGGGACGCGCGGGGCGGGGGGCAGAGGGGCGCACGCCGAGGTCGTGGGCCTGGTGCAGCAGCAGCTCGGTGACGGCATGGCTGCGCTTGGCCTCGTGGTGGCCGACGTAGAAGACGGGCATGTCGTCGAGGCTGGCGGGCGAGGCCATGGCGGGCGGGACGGCGGGGCAGGACCGCGCAGCAGCAGAGCAGCGACGGCGGGCAGACAGAAGGCAGCGCGAGGGCGAGAGCGGGCGACGGCGCGGCCGTGGGCGAGAGCAGCTGCAGCGCGCGTGCTGGCGTCGCTGGGCGCGCGGCGAAAAACTGCGGCGGCGCGGAGGAGACACGCGCGGCCGTGCGCGGGCGGTGAGCGGCTGAGTCAGCGGGCCGCGAATTATTTTGCGGCGGCGACACCAGAGCAACCCGCTGCCCGCGAGCGCTGCGCTGCACGACACTACGACTCTCGCCGCCGCCCTCCTCGCCCGCGCCGCCTCTCCCCGCGCCGCCGCTCGCATGGCTGACCGCAGGCCCGACGGCGCCGACAGCCGCGCCAAGCGCCAGAAGACGGCCGCCGACATGGACCCCAGCGCCAACCCGTACCTCGCCCACATGTACCCCAGCGCCCACCAGTCCAACGGCGTCGCCAGCTCCTCCGGCCTGGCCCAGCTCGTGCGCCACCAGACCACCGCCGCCGATGCTGCTGCCGCCGAGGACGGCCCCGCCAACCCCTTCACCGGCCACCCGCTGTCCGCCCGCTACTTCGACATCCTCAAGGTCCGCCGCGACCTGCCCGTCCACGCCCAGAGGCAAGTCGCCTGCCCCCGCGTACGCGCTCCCGCTAACCCCCCGCAGAGATGAGTTCCTCCAGATGTTCCAGAGCACGCAGATCCTCGTCTTCGTCGGCGAGACGGGTTCCGGCAAGACCACCCAGATCCCGCAGTTCGTGCTGTTCGACGACCTGCCGCAGTCGCAGGCCAAGATGGTCGCCTGTACCCAGCCGCGCCGTGTCGCCGCCATGTCCGTGGCCCAGCGTGTCGCCGACGAGATGGACGTGTCGCTGGGCGACGAGGTCGGCTACAGCATCCGTTTCGAGGACCGCACCTCGCACAAGACCATCCTCAAGTACATGACCGACGGTATGCTGCTGCGCGAGGCCATGAACGACCACAATCTGTCGCGCTACAGCACCATCATCCTGGACGAGGCCCACGAGCGCACCCTGGCCACCGATATCCTGATGGGCCTGCTGAAGGAGGTCGTGCAGCGCAGGCCCGACCTGAAGCTGGTCATCATGTCTGCCACGCTTGACGCGCAGAAGTTCCAGCGCTACTTCAACGACGCGCCTCTGCTCGCCGTCCCCGGTCGTACCCACCCCGTCGAGATCTTCTACACCGCCGAGCCCGAGCGTGACTACGTCGAGGCCGCCCTGCGCACCGTCCTGCAGATCCACGCCGCCGAGCCCGAGGGAGACATTCTGCTGTTCCTGACGGGCGAGGAGGAGATTGAGGACGCGTGCAGGAAGATCAGCCTGGAGGGCGACGAGCTGGTGCGCGAGGCCGACGCCGGCCCGCTCAAGGTCTACCCGCTGTACGGCACTCTGCCCCCGCACCAGCAGCAGAAGATCTTCGAGCCCGCCCCTCCGCCACGCTCCCCGGGCGGCCGCCCCGGCCGCAAGGTCATTGTCTCGACCAATATTGCCGAAACCTCGCTGACCATTGACGGCATCGTCTACGTCGTCGACCCCGGCTTCAGCAAGCAGAAGGTCTACAACCCGCGCATCCGTGTCGAGTCTCTCCTGGTCTCTCCCATCTCCAAGGCTTCTGCCCAGCAGCGTGCCGGTCGTGCCGGTCGTACCCGGCCCGGAAAGTGCTTCCGCCTGTACACCGAGTCTGCTTTCAAGAAGGAGCTGATCGAGCAGACCTACCCCGAAATTCTGCGCTCCAATTTGTCGGCCACGGTGCTTGAGCTGAAGAAGCTCGGCATCGAGGATCTCGTGCACTTCGACCTCATGGACCCGCCCGCCCCGGAGACGCTGATGCGTGCCCTGGAGGAGCTGAACTACCTCGCCTGTCTGGATGACGAGGGAGAGCTCACCGCGCTTGGCCGGCTGGCCTCCGAGTTTCCCTTGGACCCGGCGCTTGCTGTCATGTTGATCTCGTCCCCCGAGTTCTACTGCTCCAACGAGATCCTTTCCCTGGTTGCGCTCCTCTCCGTCCCCCAGATCTTCGTCCGCCCGGCCAACGCCCGCAAGAGGGCTGATGAGATGAAGGACCTCTTTGCTCACCCCGACGGCGACCAGCTGACCATGCTGAATGTCTACCACGCGTTCAAGTCGGACGAGGCGCAGGCGAACCCGAAGCAGTGGTGCCACGACCACTTCACGTCTTACCGCGCCCTCCAGCAGGCCGACAACGTCCGCCTGCAGCTGCGTCGCATCATGGAGCGCTCTGAGATCGAGCTCATGTCGACGCCCTTCGAGGACAAGAAGTACTACGAGAACATCCGTCGCGCTCTTGTCAGCGGCTTCTTCATGCAGGTCGCCAAGAGGGACGGCACCGGCAAGACGTACATTACTGTCAAGGACGAGCAGAACGTGCTGCTGCACCCGTCGACGGTGCTTGGCCACGACAGCGAGTGGGTCGTCTACAACGAATTCGTGCTGACGACCAAGAACTACATCCGCACCGTCACCGCCGTCAAGCCCGAGTGGTTGCTGGTAAGTTTCCCCATTGCTGTAGCTGGCATTGCCGCCCACTGACAACGCCTTAGGACATCGCACCAAACTACTACGACGTCGGCTCCTTCAAGAAGGGCGACATCAGGAACGCCCTGCAGCGCACCGTCGACAAGATGAAGCGTAGGGAAGCCATCAAGGGCAAGCGCTAGGACAGCACAGAGGGGACGCTTTGTCAATATTCCACAGCACGGTAATACCCGGCCGGCGGCTATTGGTTGGTCTTTTCTGCATGGCGCATTTTTGCGGTAGGGTTCATCTGGCCAGGGAGCGGGAGCGGGTTGATCATCCCAGCCTGCATTTTCTCGGCGCTCGAAGGATACACGGGATACGTTCGGGGTCGCTTTAGAGAGCTCCGCCGCGAGGGCTGCTGGGGCTTGCATGCAGGCGCCGCGAGGAGGGGGTGGCCTCTCCGAACGAGGTACGCGGGAACGGGAAGGCATGCATGTACACGTAGATGAGAGTGAGGATTGGCTAAGAGAATTAAGCTTTCCTGAAGGTTTGGCCGCCAACGGCCGCAGCAACCTACCGCATTCCCCGCTTCTCCATCCACCACGATGCTCGCTCTCTTATCTCAAATTGGCACATTCCAACGGCGCCACTCTCGCCAAGTGGAACGCGGTTGGCGCCGCTCGACGGCTCCCGCTCAATGCCGGTCGTGCGCACGACGCGAAGCCCGGTCTGCTCGTGATTCTGCTTGGCACTGAGCTGCCAACACCTGAGGTGCCGTCGAGTCCGCTTATCAATGCCCTCGCAGCTCGTGAAGCACAGTGTCAGCGGGGTGCAGGCTTCGGCTGCCATACAGGGAACGCGTAATCCCTGGTGCCTCGAGAGCTACCGGCACTCCGCTCCCTAGTGGCTTTCGGAGTGCCCCTCATCATGACGACACGAGAAGGCATCAACACCTCAACAATTGCAGTTGCCAGCACCCCGCATGCCCGGTTCGGCCAAGTCTGCATGCCCGTCCAGGATGCAACCAGTCCCGGGCCCTGCCCACATGCAACCCTCATCATCAGAATGACAATCGCTCAACCACGGGCCGGGCCCCGTGCTAGCTGGCCCATTGCATATATCAGCGGCCATGCTACATGTGGGCCGCACCCGTGTGGCAGCTCTCGGAGCAATTGACACACGATATCCGCCTGAACCACCCCAATGGCTCCACTTACACCCGAACAGCAGAAGTACTGGAAGGACGGTGCTCCGTACTTCCCTCAGGAGCGGGAAGGATGGAACGGTTATGTCGAGTGGGAGGAGTGTCCTGAAAAAAAGAAGGTAGCGGCCGCGTTCATGGCTAGGAACAAATATCCAGTTGTCAGTAACGCGTCCCGATCCCATTGAGTGTGTTTATGGTTGGAATTGACTTACTTTACCCAAAGCCTCCGGAGTTCCAACTCGCACCAATGCCTCATAGAAACCCCGTCCTCTATGGAGAGCGCTTCAAAGCGTATCATGCCTCGTTGGGTCCAACGCTGAAGGATGTCCCGGATGTCAGCTGGAAATACGTGCTGAAGGAGAAGGCTCCGGATATGCTCCACCTTCTGCAGTTCCCTTACAACGGAGAGCCACCTCATGTACGGATAAAACTCCCTTCATCGTCCTTGAATACAGTCTGTGGGCTTCAGATAGCAAAGAGCTCATATTTCCACCCAAACAGGCCCGTCTCGTCTCCACCGAAATCACCACCAACAAAGACTTCTTCGTCCGCAACCACGGCGGCATCCCCGAAATCGACGAAGACAAGCACTCCATCGACATCACCGGCCTGGTCAACAAGCCCCAGCGCATCTCCCTCGCCACCCTCAAAGACGAGTCCATCTTCCCCCGCCAAACCAACGTCGTCACCCTCCAATGCTCCGGCACCCGCCGCATCGAGCAGATCGCCTTATACCCAGGCGACGGCGACGAGCTCATCAACGCCCCCTGGAGCGAAGGCGCCATCGGCGCCGCCCGCTGGACCGGCGTCTCCCTCAAAAAAGTCATCAAGTACTGCGGCGGCCTGAAGGAGGGCGCAAAGCACCTCGAGTTCTTCGGCGCCGACACCTACTTCAAGAAAGGCCAGGTCTACAACTACGGCGTCTCCGTCCCCTGGCGCAAGGTCCGGGTCAACGAGGTCCTGCTCGCCTGGGAAATGAACGGCGAGCCGCTGCCCCGCATCCACGGCTTCCCGCTGCGCGTCGTCGCGTTTGGCTATATTGGCGCCAGGAGCGCGAAGTGGCTGTATCGCATCAATGCCATCACCGAGCCCAGCTTGGCCCCCGTCCAGATGAAGGAGTACCTCTACTATTCGCCCCAGATCGGCAAGCACAACACCCTCTACAGCAACGGCTACTCCATCCAGGACATGCCCGTCTCCTCCGCCATCATGTCCCCGAAGGAGAAAGACCAGATCGTCCACGATGGCCACATCAAGCTGAAGGGCTGGGCGTACAGTGGCGGCGGCAGGTTCCCGATGAGGGTCGAGGTGTCGCCCGACGGCGGGAGTGTGTGGTACGAGGTGCCGTGGGAGAATCTGAGCAAGAAGTACTACTACTCGTGGCGGACCTGGTGGTTCGATTGCCCGGTTGATGCCGAGGGGTGGCTGGAGTTTTGCGTGAGGACGTGGGATAATGCGAATAATACTCAGCCGACGTTTGTGAGGTCTGCGTGGTAAGTCAGGTTCTTTCTTTTGCGCGCCGCCCTCGCTCGCCCCCATGGTGGATGCCGCAGCCGGCTGATGCTGTTGTATTCAGGAATTGGGACCTCCACGTTACCTCGTCTTGTCATACCGTCAGGATCTACAGCATGAACCGGAGTAAACCTGCCACGGCCAAGCGGCTCAAGCGGCTCGAGGACGTTGGTGCCGATATCACTCCCATCACCCACCCTATACCCTTCGATCTCGAGACCAACGAGGAGTATGTCGAGGCCATGAGAGCGAGGGGTGGACGGGAGCCGGAGGAATGATTGGCGACGTTGGTTGGTTTCCCGGCTGCTATCAGGAATCTCACGCGATATTCGGTCCCTTTACGCCGATGGGATGTCAGGCGTGCGGAACATTTTGTTTTGGTATCGCGAGCTGTTGATAAATGTTTTCGGTGCAGAACATCGGATTGTACGGGCGAAGTCTATGGATGCGTTCAAGCTCTGCTCACATTTCCTGAATTTCTCGATATTCCTGGGCTTGACTAAAGCAATGTTTGGCTTTTTCAGTAGCAGACGATTAATATGCTCAAGTCTTCCTCCGCATTCGCATTCCTCGTCTTGCCCACTAGATTTCCTGGGTAACAGATCCTACGGAGATTACCGACACTCATCTAGCTGCCCTGGCTCCCAGATTTAATCACCCGACGATAATCAGCGCGGAGAGCTATCACCGGTGACGATCGAAGCCGGGCTGTACAGCAGTATCTTTTACAACATCGCGAAACCTGCTCTCGGGACCCCATGACGGAAGAGATCAGAGCAGTTTGGCTTCTCTTGTCTATCCTTTACTGGAGAACGATGCGGAGCTCTCGGAGAAGGATTTGGATGGATGCCACGGAGTACCGTCCCTGGCCACCACCTCCATCCCAGTCGATATGGCCCCGCCTCGACCAACCAGTCGGGTCACTCCGCGATGAAACCCCGCCTATGCGCCCTATGGCTTGGCACACGTGTGTGGCACTGTGTGCTGCTTTATTGCATCATCGCGCTATCACGTTCACGATTTGGGGAGAAACGCAGTTGGCTACCGGCATCAAGCGGTTGATTGTCAAGGAACAAATGCTATACAGCTGCTTTGAAATTTACGGCGTCACCTTGACTCTTGTCTGTCCTCCGGCCAAGACACCTGCGTTTCCACTGAAACAATTTTAAGTGACTACCTCTGCAGTTCTGGATGATAATGTCGAGGACTCGTAGATTACTTCACATTTCCTGGTCTCGCTTTAGTCGGTTTCTAGTTGGCCAACCCCGACACAGCTCACCGGCATTCTTGTCACTGCAAGCTTGGTCATAACTTTACAATCAACTCACGGAACAAAATGCAGATTGCTGGGTTCCGGATTCCTAGGCGCTGCCACTCATCAACTTGGGATATGATCACGGGCTTTCGTAGAAGAGCTTCTGAGAAAGCGAATGCCGTGGTGCAGACAGTGACCGGTAGGTCTTACGTAAAGGTCGTTCTTCTTTATCACAGTAGTGGCCCGGTTGTTCTGTAAGAGTGTGCACGCAACGGCCCCAAAATTCTGACTCGCTGTTAATATAGCTGGCTTCTGGAATTATATACGTATACCACGTAAGCATTGGCGGTGAGGGCGGGTCCCCCTGCAGACAGCGCTGCTTGAACATTGCGTCTGCGTCCGCCTGCAAATGGATTGTCTTCTATCTCGCAGCAGCTGAATATGCAGAGCACATTCACCAAGAAGACTCCATAATAAGAAGCCGAGGGCTTTCCTGAATTTTTCCGCAGCTATTAGAGTAGGAGCAGTATTGGATCTACTACAAGAGCTTTTTGAAGTGCATGCAGCGAACGTAGGGCTGTTTCAAATCATTGTGATTTGGCCCCCCGTTAAAAGCTTGTGCCACAGCCAAGTCTCCTGCACGGTGTTATTACTACGCGGCCGCAGTGCACAAACACCTAGGCGATCTTGTACACCGAAACTCTACGGACTTATCCGAGAATCTTTCGGGTACCTGCTGATCAGATGGCCAATCAGATCAACAAACTCAATGCAAGAAGGAACCCGGCGAATCATCTTGTGTTGCATGACTTGGGTCAAATCACCAGGAACTCACCCAAACGCCTTGCTTCAGCAACGACGCCGGAATGATCTTAGAGCGTCAAGGCTTATCCTTAAACGTGGCAGAACCCCCTTCTTCGCTCATCAGCCCCACTCTGGCTCTGCCATCATTGTTGTCCGGTGAGAAATTAAATATCCCAGACCGCCTGAATCCGCGAACTCATGTCCATAGGCGCACTTTCTCTCGTCGGACGTCTCATCAATCAATCATCATGGTTTCTCGGCAGGACGGAGCATCGGTCTCTTCTTTGGAACCCGACTCGGTCTCTTCTCTGGACTCCTCTGATCAGCGCTTCGAATCCGCAACGAGCCTTCCAGTCGCATCTGAACCCACGGAGAACAACGAACATCAACACCAACCCAACCAGACAAACCCACCCGAGAGTGCAGACGAAACTACGCCTCACGAAGCTGCCTCCATATCCCCCTCCGAGACGTCCATCGGAACCGTTCAGACGGCCCTGCCTCCCAAAAGCCCGGACGAGAGCTCTGCAGAGGTTAGCCATGGTCGCGACAGCGACGTGAGCCACAGCACCATTCAGCCAAAAGGGGAGCTGGACCGCGAGGAGGACCATCCCCCGACAGAAAATACGGATCGCGATAACTCCCATCCGGAAGCAGACGACGCACTCCCTCTCGAACCGAGCAAAGAAGCCGCGAAATTAGACGAGGAATCGCAGTCAACACAGAGTCAGAGGAGGATATTCGGCCTCACGAGGACTTGGTTCTGGACCATCATCACCGTCCTCGTTGTCATTACGGTCGCTATCATTGCTGTCGCGGTGGGAGTGTCTCTGTCACGACGCCCGAAACCAAAGGGGCCAGACGACGACGGCCCTCAAGACAACCAACCGCACAGAGTGAAGCGGGGCGCCGAACAAGCGTGTATATTTCCAGCGCGAATCGCGTGCGCTTTATTAGGCGGGGTGGAGTTTTAATACGTTGAAATGGGAGGTTGCGCCGCTGGAACTGCATGAGAACACCTTGGCTGAGCCGCGGATCAAGGCCGGGACTTCGAAGGTATTGTATACTCACAAGGGACCGCGGAATACCTTGCTCCCTGGTTTTCTGGCGGAAGTTCTTCTTGGAAACGGGCAACGAAATCTGGGAACTTGGATCCCTCGACGGCGATGGTATGTGGACTTTCCCGGACAACTTGCTGAAGGAAACTACACCGCGTCGCCTGTACAACGCTCGCAATGTATGCCAGCCAATGCGAGGAGTAATGCATTCAAATTTCTGTCCTGGTGTGGCAGAACTCATTTGCGCGGCGAACAAGGAGCGCTGGCGGAAGTACGAGATGGTGGCCAATTCGGCGCTGGTAACATCAACGGATGCAGCCTGGGACTGGCTCCCATTGGAAGAACGAGACTGCTTCAGCTTTTCATACCCATACAAGAGACCTGGCGCGGTTTCATTTTAATGACACCGGTGGGCGGGAGGCCGCATTGACGCTCGAAATCGTCTGCCACAATTCATCACACTACAACGGGAAAAAGGGAACGATGAAATCACCGCCAAGGAATTTCTGGTGGAGATGTCTCGCCGTGGAACTCGGGTTATCTGCTCATGAATGACACGGTTTGGATAAACACGGAGTTAGTGATCCGCTGGAATTTTCTACGACTGGCAATTTGCATGCTGTTGATGGCGATGGACTTAGTAGGTGGCGGTGGTTTCACAGCAACCGGACCTCTGAGGGGGTTGGCCATCATAATGTATATACATAGGAGAATGAATTACGCTGTTTTCTTTGACGTTTGGCACTAAAATGCTCCCCTGGAAAAAAGCGAATTTCTCTGATCGTCATCCCCGTGAATTCACAGAAAGTACATATATGAACATGGGAAAAGCACTGGTATCTTAAGAAGTCAACATCAGAAGATGGGCGTCTTGAAATAACCGCTTGGGTGGCTTCGCTATGAACGTCTTTCCGAAATGCAGCAAGACATAGCCGTTACCCGGAGCCGGGATTTGTTCCCAAATCTCTGGCGGCGCCTGCGAAAACAAGTCACACACCAGTCCAGAGCATTATGTAACACGTGGGAGGCAACTCTTTGTTCTTTGAAAACTAGAGCTTGAGCTTGAAATATTCTTCCAATCAAGAGGAAGCACGGTACGTGTTCCACATGCTGTACATCCTGGCCTCCTGGCCATCGGTAAATTCCTCGTAGCACGAGCTGCTCAACCATTAGCTTCTATCAAGCCAATTTGGTGCAAGTACTCACTCATAGGAGTAGTCCATGTAGTTGTGAATGGGGTCCAGTCCGTCCTTGTTCGGGCAAGAGTCTCGTCCCTCCGGACAGCCAGATGTTGCGTTCCTCTGCGCAGGTGTATCCGCAATGCGGTCACCCCCCAAAAGCTCACTGCAGCCACCCTGGAAGGTATGGTACAAACCAAACCAGTGACCAACCTATCGGAAGGTTTCGTGAGTCAGAGAACTAGTTCAGGGCAGGTGGGGGACATACTTCGTGCGTGACTGTCTTGCCAAGATTGTAGTTTGTAGCATCACCACCGGGGAGGCTGGAGTAAAGGATGCTGCAGCCGTCATAGTAGAAGTCATTTGATCCTTCCGTGACATCGGTAGGGAAATAGCAGTACCCAAGGTTGCCGCCTGGAATGATCAGTCTTGCACGTCAGAGAAGAGGAGGAGTGATACCAATCTGCTTCTGGAAATACAGGTTCAGCGTCGCATAATCGCCCTGGCGCAGAGCCTTTTTCATTGCGAGCTCCGCGCCGTCCACGGCCCAGTTGGTGTTGATGGTTCGAGTGGTGTTGACTAGCGTGAACGAGATTCCGTACGGTGCGTAATTGTCATTCATCACGTCCAGCTGATCCGAAAGCATTTCATCCTGCCTCTCGTGAGTCGACTACTCCGGACACCTGAAAGGAGACAGACGCACCGTGACATATCCATCATCAAGCGCTTCTGATGCAGCAATGACATGAAAAACGGTGTCGACGCTGATCGTGGCTCGAGCCATTACTTGGCCGGATTCCCTTTGTGCTTGTTCTTGGATGGCCATCATGCGGGCCACTTCCAACTGCTCATCTGTCGGCTCCGGGGCGCCACAGCGACTAAATGCAGAGTCGGCACGGGCTGAGGCCGCAATGAGAGTAGTGAGAAGCGTGGTTGTAAGACGCATGGCTGGTGATTCACGGACAATGCTGGATCCCATTCAGGTTGGTATGCCTCTCATTGGCGACGTAGACATATTTATATGCATCACCCAACCGGTATCCATTGCTTTACCTCCTGCCTTATTTGTTCCTCTGCCTACAAAACTTTGATCTCATGTTTCGTGAATTCCCGATCACAAGTTGCTGGTTCGGAAGGACAGCCGAAGTGAGCAGCGCCACATCTCGGCAGACTTAATTCTGCATTGAATGGCATACGAGAATAGCGAGGATGATACTACAGCGCGGAACAACCCCCGATTTCGTGCCTTGAATTAGGAAGGACGCGTATACAACTTGTTCGAGGCTAAGCTCAGGCTCTGAAGACGGCAAGCTTTTCCGAGAACATAATAGCCAAGCATCGTTATCTGCTGAAGCTTCTCTAAGAGGATGGTGATAAGGACATTGCCAAGACAGACTGGTACCACCTTCTCAAGTATTCCAAGCTCGGCATCTTGATGTTCCGATACACGAATATGAATACTTGGTATTTTTCCACTCATGCGCGCTCCCGCGTAATTGACCCGAAGTTTCTGATAGACGGACCACAGCGGATGTCTTTCCGCAAATAGATTCGGATGTTCATGTATTCATGTAAACGAGACTAATCGAGAAAAGAAAAACACCAGAATGGTTACGCAGCGAGGCAGCGGAGACTTATTCAGGCAGGAGTTAGCATATTGAAAATGCTGGGCATCCTCAATCAGCTACCGGATAAGATTCTTCATGACTTCCGTCTCGTGAGCACCAAATTCAAAGGCGGGTTTGTCATCGTGAAGGAGTCTATGCACCCTTCATCAAACGCCCGCGCATCCTGCCCCTTCGCAAGACTAAGGTCAAACCGTAATGCAATCGCAGCAAGCACTGCTCTCATTTCCATGAATCCGAGGGCTTTTCCTGGACAGGTGTATGCCCCTCTGCTAAACGGCATGAACGGCACCGCCTCTGAAGTAAGATCTATTCCCTCAAAACGTTCCGGGTTGAACTCCGCTGCGTCTTCGCCCCAGTACCGTTTATCGCGGTGAAGAACCCAGGGCGGAACGCTGACGATGGTGCCGCCGGGTATAGATGTACCGTCGATATCGATACCTTGATCTGGTGTCTCGCGTGTGAGACCCTCACAGACCGCTGGTTTGAGACGTAATGTCTCGTTGATGATGTGATCCAGGTACCTGACGGATAGCAGGGATTTTGGGGTCCGATCGGGCAGAGTGTCGAGCTGAGCTCGCAGCTTCAGATACCTTTCCTGATCAAGAGTGAGGTAGAAGAGGGCATTGGAAATGGCGCTCGCTGTTGTGTCGCTCCCGGCAATGATAAGCAGGATAGAGTCGTTCTCGATAGACAGTTGAGTTGGGCGTTTGGAGACTTCCGTGGCGTCTTGCTGGGCTTTGAGAACCCAACTTGCAATGTCTGAAGGATTTTCGTCATCGGCATTAAACGTCTGTATCTGGTAGTCAGCGCTGCTGCGTGGGTTCAATTGGCCGTTCAAAAAACAAACTCACATTTTGCTTTGTTCTCATTGTGTCTTGACACCACTGATGGAAAGCGGCCAACTCTCCGGCTATTCCAGTTTGGATAATCATCTTGATAAGCCACGGGACCGGGCCGAGAATGCCAAACACCTTCGTGGTTGCGTGCAGTGCAGCCATGGAGGTAGTTCGTCCCTCAACTTGTACAGTGCCCTCTGCACGTTCAATCATGCCAAAGTCGTTATTGTAAGCCACCCGGCCCATAGCGTCGAATCCAAAGTAGCCTGTCCAGGCATTGATGTCGATTGGTTTGCCAACACGGGCATCAAGAGCGTCCATCAATGCATCGACGGTGCTCTGAATACGAGGCTCATATGTGGTAAGGGCTAAGTATTGTTAGACCGCTTCATTGGGAGGAAAGCAAAGGCATGGTACCTTTGCTGCTGAATCCTTTGTCCAGGATCCTTCGCCTCCAAGAGTGAATTGCGGGGTCACGAAGAAGAAACACCTGCTTGTCTTCTTCTAGTGCCTCGGGATTATGATCGTACCATGGCCCTCGTTTGCATTGGGACCTTGCACCGTAAAGGACGGGAATCGCGGACGGGTTGAGAATTGATATCTCACGAGGCCCAATCCGAACGTAGTCGCCGTACCGCTTGTGCAGCTTATCGATCTCGGTGAAAAGACGGACGCCACTTTTTGTTGCGAGATGTACACGATAGAAGCTGGTGAGCGAAGCCTGCCATGGCCCAGGAAATCTGCGGATGGGAGAAAACAGGAGACGGCGGATGGCAATGCTGCTAAAGAAACCGAGCAGGAAAGATGCCGATATTGAGAAAGTTTGCTGGACTGCAAAAGCGGTGTTGGAGGTGCGTAAAACAACGAGAAAGAGGAAGAGCAAAAGGAAGTTCCAAAGCCCGAGAATGCGCCATCCGTAATTGTCGAGCCTCAAGCTCAGTGTAGAGACATGTAGGGCTGAACCAAGGACTGCTGACGCTAGTGGTAGCGAGGGTGAGGTAAACTCTGGAACGAAGGAAGGCAAAAAATAACCTGCGGTCTTGTTCATGTTGAGTGAAACAAGAGCGTTGGGAAGCTGGGAACCGCCCTTGATCCTGAGGCTGATGGAGACATTTATATGACTCAAGCCAAATTCAATCTAACGCGGGGGTATCAGTGGTGCGTGGGACCTCGGGCAACTCGAGTAACCCGTGTTTGCATAAGCCCTAATCCCCTCTGGGAAAGACCGTCATCTTGCGTACGAGCAGGAATGGTTAGTCGACCAAATAAGTGAAAATGCCCTTGGCACAAACGTGGCAGCTGCAGGTCTCGAGATCTATACTAATGAGCGGCTAACGCAGATCGAGACTGGACCGTCGACTTGTCCCTCTCGTTTGACATACGTATATCATGGAAAATGCCTACACATTACTTCAGGTTTCAGAGGTTGACTGTTATAAGCTTGTATTGTTACATCCGACCGCAGCCGAAAGCCAACAGCCGACGGCTGGATAAACCTCAGACAAGAATAAGCGCTAAATGGTAAAGCGGGGCAGGTATTCCTGTGGGCGCATACATCTACAGTAGTCTTCTGCGCCTGAAAACCTGCTATGCACAAAACTCCAGCGCACCCAAGATCAGCAATATCACCGCCATGAAAGCTTTGCGTTTCCAAAACGCTGCCAACGGCCTGGAACTTCACGACGTCCCAGTCCCAGAGCCGGGAGATGGCCAAGCGCTCATCGAAGTCAAGGCGGCCGGCCTCTGCCACTCAGACACAAACATCCTCAAAGGCTGGCTGGCGGAGACCTTCCAAAAGCGGCCACTCATCTTGGGCCACGAGGTCGCCGGCACAATCGTCAAGCTCGGCCCCAGT
The DNA here is from genome assembly GCA_037356115.1 of Neofusicoccum sp. Z2. Classification (NCBI taxonomy): domain Eukaryota; kingdom Fungi; phylum Ascomycota; class Dothideomycetes; order Botryosphaeriales; family Botryosphaeriaceae; genus Neofusicoccum; species Neofusicoccum sp. Z2. Next base: position 300,958 of record JBAWJY010000033.1, read on the forward strand.
GCACCCCCGTCAGTCAAAGTTGGTGATAATGTGGCCGTCGCCGCAATCACGCATCCGATTCCGGATTGGACTAAGTTCGTTGGCCTGGGATATGACGGCGGGTATGCGCAATACGCTCTCGCCTTTTACTCCCACTTGGTCAAGATTCCGGAAGTCGTGTCCTTCGCCCAAGCCGCCGTGGCGACCGACTGCATTGCGACTGCATACCATGCCATTATCGCGGAGGCGCAGATCACAAGTTCTTCGACCGTGGCCATCATCGGCTTAGGAGGCCTTGGACTAAATGGCCTGGCGATCGCAGCGTTACGGGGAGCGAAGGTGTATGGGGTTGACATGAACCCGGCGAAGTTTGCGGACGCGAAGAAATACGGCGCCATCGAATGCGCCTCGACGCTGAAAGATTTTTCGAACGTCGTGTTTGATGTCATAGTCGATTTTGCTGGAATGGGCTCCACAACTGAGGCGGCTATTCATACCGTCAAGTTTGGCGGCCTTGTGGTGCTCGTTGGGCTGGGGGCTACAAAGATACAGATCACCTCTGGGACGTTGGTCGTCCGCAGTATCACCCTGCGTGGCTCCATTGGGGCGAGCTTAGAAGACCTGCATGCCGTCCTGGACTTGATTTCCTCTGGCTCCATTTCTCCGATCCTGCACGAGATTCCGTTCGACGATGTGGAGAAGGGACTGTGGTCTCTGGATCGGAATGAAGTCAGGGGTCGTCTTTTTACTTGCCCGAACAAGGACAGACCACTTATGAGAGCAAGTCTCTAAGAAAACATGGATGATTCGAATTGTCTCTTGTATTTGGCAATCTACGGGGTTCAGAAATGGCGCAGACATGTCGTTCTACGCTCTCTCCACGTTCACTTCCTGAGAGTGTTCGTGCTTGGAAGAGCACGGTAGAAAATCTACCCTACGGGTCAAGCTATCTCATGGAGATAAAGTAAAGCATGATTGGGCGGCGCAAGCACATTCTCTGACTTGCTTTCCAACCTTACAAGCCGTCGGGTCAAACATCAACACCGCAGCATCACCATTTCCGGCCTGGCGTGGTTCCAGCTTTGAAAGCAAAGCGCTATATTGCCAAAGATTTCCTGTGCCGCCGGATGGATTACTAGTCTGGAAGTCTGGGTAGCCGGAACCAGTACGGTTTTCGGTCGCTCAGTTACCACCTGAGCGTTACCCGGCGGAGAGCTGTCCGACTTGTCCCTGCTCGAAATCCGCCAAAACAATGATACTGGCTGGTAGGTTATCTCCAGTACCAAGACGGTTTCTTTACTAAGTTCTGAATGGTTCAAGTGTTTATACGTTCCTACGTTGTTTTAGTGAAGCATTGTTCAAGCCTCTTCACGGACGAACTTCCCACAATCCAAGCTCTGCATTGTAAGCTCCCGATAAGCTCCTCTGGACCGTACTAAGCCTTGCTTGACTCACAGCAAACTTGAAATTGGGAAGCGACATGCGTCGGACTCATAAATATCCACGAATCCACGGGCCCTGAGAGCAGCTCAGCCGAAGTCCGACGTGCCGACTACTCGCACCGCTGCCGATAATGCGGGGTACCTGCATCCTTTTCAGCATCTCCCGATGTAACCCATAGCCCATCTTGTCTTTCCCCGAAAACGTGAGTTCACCGTATTTTGCCAGAATGACTCCAGTGCACGGATGGTGTACTCGATTCAGGGCTCCGTCCTCATATTTAAATTGCGGGCCGACCGCCGTGCTGCACTCGCTACGCTCTGTCAAGAACCCCCTTTCAAGAGTTTCTCACCACCATGGCTCCCAATATGAACGTCGGTTTGGCATTCGCTGGCTACGTCGCAGTGGCCTGCGCGGTGTCCACGTTTTCTGTTCCTGCGTCTGCTCCTGCCGGGGCAGCGGCGTTGGATCCAGCCCCTGTTGGAATTTCGTATGTATAGCGTGATCAGGGTTCTTCGAGTCAATCTGACTGATTGTTCCTGCAAGATATGAGTTTTTCACGTTCCCATCGTACCGTACAAATGTGACCGCTACATCTCAATGTGAAGAGAACCTGAAGGATCTCACCGGAACCTGGCCGCCCATTCGCATTGGAGGAACTACACAGTGAGTCACTTGCCCCAAATCGGCGCCATGGCACTAAGTGTAGTTGGAATTAGGGACAGAGCAACCTTCGACCCCGACTTGTCGGCATATGTCAGCTATTCAGTGGCCTCGCCCACAGATGCACCGACAGACTTGACCTATGGGCCCTCCTTCCTGACACTGGCCAGGAGCTATGCCGGACGCGTTGTTTTGGGTAATCAAACGTGGATCAATCCATTCTTCGTCCTGGACTAATCCCTCCAGGTTTGAACCGTGGCCGAAACAACCTGAGCAACACCATCGCAGCCGCCAAAGCAGCCAAAGCTGCTATGCCCAACCTCCTCGCCATCGAACTCGGCAACGAACCCGAATGTACGCCTCCCAAACAACCCCCCTCCCCACTTCCCAATTGCAAACTTCCAACACCAACCCTCTCCCAGACTTCCCCAACGACGGCCAACCAATCGCCTCCGGCACCTGGGACGCCGCCACAGATGCCTCCTCCCAGGCGAATTGGCAAATATCCGTCGGCCAAGCCCTCGGCCAAACCGCCATCATCCAAGCCGGCAACTCGCTCATGAACCCACCCACCTGGGGCGCAGCCGAGCTCATCGCCGCCCAGAACGCCACGGCCCTATCCTACGTCAACGACTTCTCGCACCACAACTACCCCGGCGGAACCATCGCCAGCCTCATGAGCCACGCAAACGTGGTCAAAAACGTCGACGTCTACGCAGCAGACGTGCAAGCAGCCCGAGGAATGGGGCGAGAGTATGTATTCGGAGAGACGAACTCAGGTGCGTGAACAACCCCTCCAGTCCTCCCCCTTCACCACCACCACCACCATCAGGGTGTGCAGTAAGCAAATCATGGACCCTGCTTGATTGGTACAAAAGAACAATAGGCGCTTAATAAAAAGTGTTGGATACTCAGCCAGTACGCAAAAGAGGTATCACAAATTCAACAGCGCCGAGGAAACTCCTACGAAAATCAAGCAATAATCAAAACAGTCAATCATTTGCTTCCTGCCCACCCTGATAGTCCACCACCATCACAACAACTCAACACTTTAGTGCATTTTAAATAATATTTAATTTTTTTTTCTCTATATGCATACAACTACTCAACACTAACTATATCTCATTTCTAGCCACCGGCGGCGGCGCCTCCACCCTCTCCCCCACCTTCGCCGCCGCCCTCTGGATCGCCGACTACACCCTCCGCGCCACCTCCTCCCACATCTCCCGCCTCTACTTCCACCACGGCACCATCGGCGCGTGCCAGTACTGCTGGTGGGGCCGCTACACGACCGGCGCACCTTACTACGGAGCTTATTTCGCGGCTGCGGCGCTGGGGGGCGGGACGGCTGTTGTTGCGCTGGATGATGGTGAGAGTGCGGTGGGAGCTTATGCGGTGTTTGGGGTGGGTGGGGGCGTGGAGAGGGTGGCGGTTGTTAATACGGGGTTTTTTGATGGGAGTGGGACGAGGGGGGTGGAGACGGTGGTGTTGACGGGGTTGGGTGGGGAGAGGGTGACGGCGAAGAGGTTGACGGCGGCGAGTGGGGCGGTGGCGAGGGTGGATAGGGGGGGGAATCCGGTGTTTGGGGGGCAGGTTTTTGCGAATGGGACGTGTGAGGTGAGGAATGAGGAGGTGGTGGAGACGATTGAGGTGGTGGATGGGGTGGCGAGCTTTACGGTGGCGGCGTCGGAGGCTTTGCTGGTTTACTTGTGAAGGTGTGTCTGAAGTGGGATTTTTCAGCCATGCTTGAACTTGGTGTACTTTGAGGAGTGAAATACTCTTCGGACTCGTCTATGACTTCCACCATTAATCTCATTTAAATTCCATTATTTTGCCATTGCTCTTGTACGTCATACGTAAAAAGTCATTCAACCACCAAGCCATCTACGAGCAGTGGACGACCCCGTTAGCGTGCGTATGGCATTCCTGTCAGACTGGATCAGTGATTGAGGTCAATCAAGAAGTATGTGATCAACGTACCGCAGCCGCCTCAGAAGTCATGGACGCTGGCTCAGAGGTGGTCGTGGTCGGAATGGTTGTCTCGGGCGCAACGCAGTGCACAACGCCGTCGGAGTGGCTGTGGCAGTCCTGTTCAAACAGTCAGCACCTATTCGGTAAGGATACCACATATTGTTTGTAGCTTACAGCTGCCTCAGTCGTGACAGCCACGGACTGTGCCGAAGGCGCCGGTGTGGTAGCAGCGGTGGACGCGGCGCTCGAAGCGGACGACGAAGCAGACTCAGTGTCTTTTCCAGTGCATCCTTCGCCTGGGACAGCAATGTCGTATGCGTACACATCCAGAGCGAAGTATTGAAGGCTGTGGGTATTCCGCACAGCCTTTGCAGGATCAGAGATGGCCAGCTCGAGGCACTCGGAGTAGGTGTCGGCGTAATGGTCGACGATTTCCTCACCGATCTTGGGCAGGTGGTACAGGCGGTGGATCAGATCGGCGGCGAAGAAGACGTTGAGCTTGCCGGCCGCAACTGTGTAGCCATAGCCGCACATGCCTTCAAGCGGCATGCGCGTGGTGTAGGAGAGCGGGCAGATGACGGTCTCGTCTGTTGCGTTCTCGCCGCGCCAGTGGCCACCCCATCCTGATGTTCCGTCAGTGAGAGCTCTTGGAACAGGTGTACAAAAACCCTTACCATCCTGGTGGCAGTTTCCGTCAATGTCATCGCAGCGGAACCAGATGCCACCGCGGTCGGCGCTCACGAGTTTGTCGAGCCAGCCAATGGGCTCACCGGTGGGAGCATCACCAAAATACTTGGTGTAGAACTCGGATGCATTGCCGTAGCGCAGGATGTGCTCCTTGGCGTGCTGAGCCAACGTAATGGCTTCGCGCAGACCCTTGCTGAGGAGGGCACGCTCGGTGGCGTTGCAGGATGAGTGGATTGGGTAGTCGGTGGTCGCACCAGCAGCCCAATCCCAAGGCGTAGGGCCCGCGTTGTAGCCGGTAATGGTCTCGGTGACGGTAACAACCTCACGTCGGGCTCTTTGGGCGACAGCCGAAGCAATAGGGCTGAGTGCCAAAGAGGCAAGAAGAAGGTTGGACAGCGCCTGCTTCATGATTGCGGACAAAGTTGAGGGGACCAGACTTGGGATGGCGAGCTTGGGTGGGCGTGTCACTGCAACTGACGACAGCGCACATGTTGACGGTCTTATATACTCGATCTCCCGGATGGACTGCCGACTCGAGAGCAGCACGCACCTTGTGCGGACTGCCACCTTGATGGCCGCCAAGCAGCTCACAGCTGAGGTTGCATGGAGGGATGGCCAGGCATTCTCCGCCACACTGCTGCGATAGTCGGGCTGAATATGGAGAAGGAAGCAATATTTTCACGCTCGGCTCGTTCGTATTTTCTCGAGGTAGGGAAGGCAGCGCAGCCAAGACGGACGAGAAGCATTCAGGCGCGGATTCAGGTCACTTGTGGCATGGCATGCGGAGGCCCCAAGAAGCCAAGGGATGCACTGATGTTGCTCACGAGCCTGATGGATACCGGCCGGCAGCTTCCGTTTGTAAGAGCAAGATCGGGGGTGGAAGTGTTGCGTCGCGGAGGCAGCTGCGCGGATGGCCAAAACGGGAAGTTTGATATGCAGTGCCAGCTCAAACGCGGAGAGGTGCTCGCAGGTCTGCGGCGATGGGTGAAACAGGAGTAAATATACATAACACGCCCACAGCAGTCGCAGCGCCCGCCCGGCGACGGGGCAGAGCGAGCGGTGCGGGCCTGAGCCGAATGCGGGTGGACGGACATCAAGGTGCTCGGCCGGGGAGGCTCTTGACCGCGCAGAACCGCCGGCGCCCTTCGCTGCTGCGCTGCCGCTGGTTGGCCAGCCGCATCCACCTGCTCCCTGCCGGCGCCCCCAACCAGTTCCACCCGCACTCCCAGCCAGCGCGCCGCCCCGGTTTTCCACTCCGCCCGCTGCGCCGCCGCTTGGCGCGCCAAGCACCGCCCAGCGCCTGCTCGGAGCCCGCAGAGTGCCTTGCTCAACGCTCAAAAGGCCGCAGTGTGGGCGTCGAATATATCCTACGTCAGATCCGTGCTTGTCGTGTCGCTCTCATCGCTGCAGTGCTGCTCATCTGCACGTCGCCCGCGCAGCAGCCATGGCCCTCCGCTCTCGCCTTCTGCTCGTTGGCCTTGGTGCCGTGCTTGCTCGCGGCCAGACGCTGATGCTGTCGAGCTGCACGCGTGTCGGCGACGAAGAGTGAGTCTTCTGTGTCCTGCTGAGTTTGCGCGCTGACAGGCTATTTCCGAAGATATTGCCTTGACCCTCGCGGATCCAGTATCCTATGGACGTCCTATACCTCTTCGACGCTTGCTACTGTCACTCCCGCAGCCACAACGGCCTCCACGACTGCGCCACCGCAAGCAACGTCGTCAAGCTCATCTGTGACGGCGGTCACAGACTGTCACATGCACGAGACGATTCAGTGCGTACATGTCGGCTCTCACCCGCTTCCACAAAATTCAATACCTAACGCAGATGACTCTCAGGTATTGTTTCGCGGGTACCGCCGAGTATGAGGTCATGACGACAGCGACAGCAACAGAAGAACTTCCGGCACAATACACCGGGTGCCACACTCACGGAACGGAAATGTAGACAGCCCCACCTCCTCTCCAACACAAAAAAAACTGACGGCTAGCTCTGCGCAGGTATTGTTTTGCTCCCAACGGCGAGGAAGTCGAGATAGTAGTGGAGGGTGCAGAGAACGCTACCGAGACAGCCAGCGGCGAAGATGAAAGTGAGAGCGCAACCTCCGGGGGCACAAATTGCCATTTCCACGCCGGAGTAGAGTACGTCACAGGGCCTGTGTCCAGCAGCATCAACTGACCAGAGTTCCAACAGACACTGTGTTGGAGCTGGAGAATCTGAGAGCGGAAGCACCAGCAGCACCTGCGAGCGGCGGGACCGCGACTACAACGTTCCACTCCGGATAGGGCTGCTGTTCGTGGTTCTGGCGACCAGCGGCATTGGTACGTTGGCTTACCTTTGACTAACGCGCTTGCTGACCGATGCAGCTGTTTTCACGCCGATCTTGATGTCTTCTTTGATCAGCAACAAGGTGGTGAACTTCACTCTGGTGATGCTGAAGCAATTTGGCACCGGTGTCATGGTATCCACCGCCTTCATCCATGTAACAGCCACTCCGATGCTCGTTTGCTGGCACCTATAGTAACGCATCACAGCTCTTGACGCACGCAAACCTAATGCTCACAAACGAGTGCATCGACTATGTCGTAGAGTACGAAGGCACTGCCGCAGCCATCATGATGGCGGGCATATTCCTCGCCTTCCTCATCGAGTATCTGGGCGCAAGACTCCTCTCCTGGAATCACGACAGACGCACAGCCTCCGCAGGAACAAGTGAATCCGCCGAGCACGATCATGCCACCTACAGAGCCAAGCATGAAAAGACGCCCGCAAACAACACTCTTACCACGCTCGGTGGCTGCGGGGCCTCTCTACAGCCCGTCTACCCCGGCCAGGAGAAGCTCGCTGTCACCGTCATGGAAATCGGAGTCATCTTCCACTCGCTGCGTAGGTTTTGTCTTCCTCCCCAGCCGAAAGCACTGGAGCCCTGACCATCGTAGTAATCGGCCTCACGCTTGTTGTCGCCGGCGACTCCTTCTTCGTCACCCTCTTCATCGTCATCGTCTTCCACCAAGCATTCGAGGGCATCGCCCTGGGCGCTCGAATCGCAGAGCTGCCCTCCACCGCCAGCATTGACTCTTCGACAAAGCTTGAAGGCAAGCCTGTCTCTATGAGGACGAAGATGCTGATGGGAGCGGCTTTCGCACTCGTCACGCCGGTCGGCATGGCCATTGGTATTGGTGTCTTGGACCGGTTCAACGGCAACGACCCTGCTACGCTTATCGCTATCGGAACTCTGGATGCCCTGTCTGCTGGTATTCTTGCCTGGGTCAGTCTGGTCGAGATGTGGGCTGGTGACTGGATGCACGAGTCCCTCGCCAGGGCGCCGCTGGGGAAGACGCTTGCAGCTGGGTTTTCGCTTATGTTGGGTATGGCGTTGATGAGTTTGCTGGGTAAATGGGCGTAATGAGTATAGACATGTGAGATAAACTTACAGAAATGTTTGTACAGGGTCAGGGTAGAATCTCCTCGTCTCTTCCCTGCCGCCATACAGATCAATGTATCCTTATCATCTGTAAGCCGAGATGAATTATATTGTTTAGGACAAAGTGAGAATATATATAAAGCTGCCTGAAGAAGCTTCATGAAAGCACTACGACTCGTGTATTATCCGAATCCGGAACGTATCCGTGTGGGTGAGCGGCCCGCCGCCGCATTTAGTATGTCTGACCGGAGTGTAGTGCGGCGCAGACACCTACGCGAGTACGCAAGAATATCAGCCCTAAACCGCTTTGTATGAGAACTAATGGGATAGCCTGTGACAGACGCGATGGGTTGGAAACTCGGTGCAAAAATTTGTTATTGATTATGAGTTGAAATATAGTGGCATGATACCATGCGCTACAGAGGGGATTAAATAGGGTCTTGCGAATCGAAAACAAAGCTCATTCCACTAGTACCCGGTTCCATCACCTCGCACGACATCCTCCACGTAGGTTGTCTCATACGCAACATCATTCTGATACACCCCCTCCAAGTGAGGCAGTGCAGTGTCAGCCCACACCTGCTGGATCCTCCTCGCCGACTGGAGGAATCGCTGCTCAATCTCCGTCTGGTTTTGGTTCAGCACCAGCTTGCCGTCTCGCTTCCGCCAATTGCCGTCCACCATCACATGTTTAATGTCGCCAACATGGGAGTGCAGAATGACAGCCGCGATTGGGTCAACCCATCCAAGCATGTTTGGTGACGTTCCGTCAAACAGAACAATGTCCGCCTTGGCACCGACCTGGAGCACGCCGATGTCAGGCCGGTGCAGCGCAAGTCCCCCCGACCGCGTGGCGAGCAGAAACGCCTGGTTGACTGACATGGGGCTGTTCCGGGGGATCTGCCACTTCGACAGCGTCTGTCGGAAGAACTTGAGCCGGGTGCTTTGCAGCCATATTCTCGCCTGGCCGACGATGTCTGTCGAGTAGGTGAAGTGCGTGTCGACTCCAAGCGCGGCCTGGTCTTGTGCGAAAGGCGTTTCCTGGTGATCATGGCCGTAGTGCATTTCGGACTCGGGAGTGGTGGAGATGTAGTGGTTGTAGGTGCGGAGAAGCGCGACGTCCTCGGGTGAGATGTAGCTGGCGTGGGAAAAGACGATTGGAATGCTGGTGTTGATGAAGCCGAGCTCTTGCAGTTTCGAGGGGCTGTTGGCATCGAACCAAGGTCCTCCGAGGAAATGCGTAGTGAAAGCTGAGATGTTCGAGCTTCTACAGGACTACCTTTAGTGGGACCATTACTTCTAGGTAAATGCTTTTTTTGAACTTACTGTGCTAGTGTAATCACTGCTTGAATCTCGTCTGAAGAGGCGGATGCAAATGCGTCATATGCCATTCCCATCTCAACCAAGCTCTGAGCGAGCCTGTCGTCCTGGATCAGATCCTGAAAGTTAGCCATCTGATCGGCCACTAAAAACCCGTTGGAAAGCTCGTGGAAGGCATAGCACCACCACATCCTCACGCCGCTGTCTATGGAGGCGTTGAGATAGGCAGAAGCCGTGTCGTTGGACCATGTGGCGTGGGCATGCTCAAGAATCGATGTCACCCCTGAGTTCAGAGCTTCGTAGATGCCCGCCAGCTGACCGAGGTACACATCGTCGGCAGTGAAAACGTCTTGAGCTTGAGTGAACTCGCCAAAGCGGCTGAAGTACTCGGCAAGGGTGGTGTTAGATCCCAGGGTCTTGTAGGCTGTCTGCCAGCCATGCCGATGCGTGTCGACAAATCCGGGCGAAATGATCATGCCCTCCGCGGAGACCCTCTCGGTGTCCGAGGGGACCGTCACGTTGTCCGAGCCATCGAATATCGCCGCGATTTTGTCTCCAGTAACGAGCAGCGATGTGTTCCAGAGGACCTTTGGGGTCTTGCTCGCGTCGTCGAAGGAGATCACGGTTCCCCTCTCGAACAACGTCGAGTTTGCTGAAGCCGCTGTTGAAGTGAGCAGAGCAAGACAAGCCTGCCATAACGCCGCGTGCCGTCGGTGAAAGAGTGCCATGTTGAGAGAAGAGGTTCTTGAGATCCGCTGATGCTGGAAAACAGAGGTACGGCACTCGAATCTCCCATTTTATGTCTTCTCCCTGCGGAAATATCGGCGCTGAGCAGCTCGACCCGCAACGCTCCCCTCTCCATGATGGAGCAAAGTGGTCTGCTGAGAGCAACATGATTATGGCATCGGAAGAGTCCAGCATCTCCCGCTGTCTCCATATTTGCTGACATGAGCCCGAATTTCCCAGCATTCGGTTGGACGCTGGGCCGGGTCTCCACGGTCAATGACCGTCACGCTGGGAGGGATGGGCCACATGATCTCTCGTGGTGAAGCCTGCGGTCGGACATATTAGTCGCAGCTTGGTCCCATTTTGGGTCGAAGAGCGTGCGTAGTTCGAGGACGGACACACGCGAGATCTGCGGCCAAGACAGCCATCGCTGCAAGGCGCTTCGGTTGACGTCAGCACATCTCTGCCGGGGCTTGCTCGGCATGCCGAAGCCGACGGCTTCGAGTCCGTTTACTTTGTTTGGCCAATGGTGTTGCTCACGAGGCCAGCCAAATCCGACGGACTTCGGATTTACGGATATACCACTGTCAACACCGCAGGACGCACAACGCGTAACGTGTGGATTAATGTGGAAATCTGCATTCGGATTTATCGGTTGACACCCTTATTCTAAGCTTCACTAATGCTGTGTAACTCCCTTGGTCTCGATGTCCCCGATCCGAAGCAGCATTCTTAAAGGCTCATCCGCCCTTTTCGATCCGGTTCCAGCAGGACTTGTTTTCTTCATCAGCTTGAGATCCAGCTCATATTAGAGACACAGCAGAGACTGATGATACTTGAGGAAGCTTCCAGGCTTACAGCAATTGCCTTGAACGAGAGCACCCGAGAGTGGGCAGGGGACATCCTTTGTTGACCGATGTATTTTGTCGTCTTCCTTGCTCGCAGTTCGAAGAACAAGAGCATCATGAACGTTCCGAGCCCAATGCAATCACCATCAATCTTCAAGCTTACCGCTCAGCACTGCATTATAGAAGCTCTTTTTCTCTCCCTTTCTTCCATCCCACTCTCGTAGAAGGGAAGGAAGCTCATCCTGCTCCCAGCTCTCGAAGACGCCTTTCTCTCTTGCCTCCCAGCCCAGCTCTCTCAGTCTGACGGCTCTGCTTCGTGCATTCAGACCAATGATGGCATCCGTGAATGGCCCAAACACTTGGTCGTAGTCCGCCGCAGCCAGCTCTCGGGGCTTCGGATCGTCAAGTCTACCCAGCTTGTGAAGGCTCTGACCAATATTTTCGGCACCCTCCTTCCAAGAAGGCTCTTCCCCGTTCTCACAGAAGAAATACGGGTTCTGCAAGACCCAAGACGGCGGATTCTTCTCCATAGCATGCAGCAGCGTAATGTAGCCCCGCGCGAGGTCCAACACGTGAATCTGGTTCTCGACCGACAGACCCTTCCCCACGTGAGGCGTGTACCCATTCATCAACGCGAATCGCGCAATCGTCGGATACAGAACCGTCGGGCGGTCGTGCTTGGGGTTGTACCCGTAAACCACCGCAGGCACCATAACGCCGATCTTGGCCTTCTCTCCCAGCTCTTTGGCCGCACGGACGATGGTGATGTCGATGGCCCGGTGCGGGTTGTCGTCCGGCACCGAGTCAATGTCGGCGGCGGTGCTGTCAGAGTAGACCTTGTCGGTCTTGAATGCGCCCCTGGCCTGGTCGTCGAGCACGCAGGTCCCGGACGTGTGGATGTAGATGGTCGGCTTGCCGGCCGCGGCACGCTGCTTGACGCCGTCGAGCACGGCCTGAGCGGATGGGAGATCGTCGGCCGTGGCGGTGTGGAATACAATCTGGTGGCCAGGCCGTGTCAGAACTCTCTCGGTCGCGAGAGAGCAGGGGGCAGAGCGTCACGCACGTCGACCTTGGCCGTTTCCTCCGCGATCAACTTCTTGTCATGCAAATCTCCAAAAACTACCTTTGCGCCTGACTTCTCGATCTCGGCGGCGTGCTCTTTCCTGCGGACGAGGCCGGTGACTTGGTACCCTTCAGCAACGAGGAGATCGAGGACGTTCCACCCGATGAAGCCCGGCCCAACAATGAACACCGTCTTTCCAGACATTTCGTATTCTGGATCTGAGAAGCAATATGGTATTCGGACTTATAGGTCTGAGGAGTGTTTCGTTATGGATATTGGACGCAGCTTAGGTGGGAATGCGCTGCTATTTGAGGTCGACACCCTGTCCCTTGGCGGTGCATTACGAATCATGATGCATCAGAGACCTTGAACTGGATCAAATGTCGAATTAGCGAGTCAAATTCGCCAACGCATCAGACTGGACTTATCCGTGGTCGTCTCCTGAAATAGGTATGGGCAAGTGGGTACCCCTTGGCACGCCGCTTACTCACCAGCCCACTACGGGTATGACAAGCGAAACAGGTGGGAATAGAGACTTTTGCATAGACGAGGGGTAAGCATATCGGCGTTGACTACTATAGAGTTTCAGGGTGGTTTGCTCAAGTAAGCCACCGAAGAGTAACATGAAGATTTCTAAGCTTGGACGAAGTGCTGTGCTTACATTCCGTTCGTGTCAGGCGTTCAGCCTCCCCGGCATGGCCTCTCCACATTTCCGTTTACAAACGCGCAGTGACCCACATCTCCCCACCAGTCCTCCCTCTCGTCTCCTATTGCTCCCCACATTAAAGGCAGCTCGGCCGACTAAGCTTCCGCGGCATGACATGCCGTCCAAATGGCGATACTGCAACTCCCAACGAGCGGCATCCCCGGCTCAAGTCTCTGTGCGCTCAGTGCTGTGGCAAAGCAGAAGAATGCAGTGATCTCAATGGATGTTAAGATAACACCGAGCGGGGAAACCCGCATGTTGTAAGCGATTCCTCGATGCTCTCCAGTGGCTGTCCAAGGGCGTCCAGGATGTCGATCCTGACGATGAAGAGGGTTTCCGAAACGAGCCAATGAATCAGGATTGAATATATGCTCACCGTGATGGAGAGCGTGACCGGAATTTACAGGGAATACGTTGACCACCTTTTCCCCACGGTATCGGAGACGCGTAGTGTATGCAGGCGGTGAGCGTGCTGCGACTACTCGACCGCGAGAGACATGACCATTGATGGTGAAGAGACGGTTCACAACGAAGTAGAGAAAGGAGAAAAAGGCCGGTGGCACGCTGGCAAGTAATACCACGCCTATGACTGCCGCATCACTAGTCATTTAGGATGATCCATACGGTGATGATCGTGTAAGGACCGGTGGTGTGTAAACCGAGATTCCATTTGGACTTGAAGTCTCCGAGTCCGAGTCCGGATTTGAAAGAAGAGATTGCGTACCCAAGGAGGCCGAGCAAAGCCGCTACGGCCATGAGCGTCCTGAAAGGCATCAGTGGAGGTAGAACTGGAGATAGAACGAGGGCTTACAACAGTCGACGTAACCAGTACGAGATTTGAACGGTCTGAAAGTATGATCTTGGTGTAACGCTGAATACATTCGGCCTCATCGAGTCGTTCAAAGCCATTGGCAAACTTGTCGGTTCTTTTTCCCTGGAGCAGAGCCGCCGGTATCGGTTGGGAGAGACTCGGTGGGTTGTCGCTGACAGTCATGTGGCGCCAACTGCCAGAACCAAATCCGGAGGCAGACTGACTAGCGTTCTCCTTTACGGAGTCATCCTACTACGCGCTGTTTCCGAATTGCTTACTGGCCACGTAGATTTTGTACTGGTAGTTGGTTGTAGACATAAAAAATGTAGAGTTGTGGCTAGGGTTTAGCAAAGTCTTTGAAAACAACGTCAAAATTCAAATGCGGTAGTTCTTCTCTTGAGGTGCCACACCCTGATGCTGGAAGACTTACACCAAATGAAGAGGAATTGAAGAAAAGCAAGCAATGACCAGTACACAAGCCTTTTCCCTTGAATACAAGCGAGATTCGTACGTCAACATCAAGCCAAGCACCTCTCCAATGGGCTCTATCGATGTCTCCTTGGGTTGGGGCACAAAGGCACGGCATGGCGTAGTTGCTTCCATCCAGGAGTACTGTGCTCACTGAATTGATGGCAAGTTGCGCAATGAGGCTCAAATTTTCCACGTCATGGCAGTGTCCGATGTGAACTGGCGCTGCGATGGGAGAATAACCGTTCCGCCGGACGAAGACGTGTGCAACGATTGCAACGACGATATTTATGGTCAGAGTGACGGAAAAAGAAATGGCTGCGAGTAGAGCACCAGACCGCCATCCCTCTGGAAGTCGAACTGCGATGCCCTCATATCGCCGTTGCAAGCTTGATGGAAATCCATTTGCGCACGTGCGCATCCTGCGGGTCTCTTGGATCAGGCTCGTGCAGCAGCAAAAGACGCTCACTAGCATCGTCTTCAATCTTCAAGGGCCTTGATTGCGATGCTGGAATGGCGCGCTTCGCTTCTGGATCATTCCTCCGCCGCGTCGCGTCTTCATGGCTTCCATGGCGACCGTATCCTGTCGAAGCCGAGCCTCCGCGAATGTTATTGAGCGAAACGTGGTCAACTCTGCACATGCTGAGGCCGTTTATTTCCTCTCGCGATTCGCCTGGTGAGGAGCGCCTTTGCCTCGATCCGGGCTCGTTCATTGGTAAAATTGGAGAAGATAAAGATAGATTTGCCCCCGGAAGGTGGATGGGAAGCGCACACAGCTCATCCGTTACGCGCCAACGTAATTCAGGCTGCAGCCCCTGTGAGATCCAAAATTAGACCGAAATTGCGGAGCGGTGGTGCGTGGGGTCCAAAAGGGATCAAGTCCACTGCTCGTCCGGTTAGCGGCAAATGCGATAGAATGAAGGAGCCGCCAGCCGGGCTGTCAACGTCAAGACCCTTTTTCTTCTACTGCAACCATCTCTCGAACTTGGCGGCACGCGATGATCGTCACTGGACTGCCAGCTGCTCCCTTGTGATAGCCTGATGCTACGTGTACCATTGGATCCGGAGAGTGAGCGCATACTGTTCGTCTTCTCAAGGTTTCGATTAGGTGTTGAGTTTGTTGACCCGTTTTATTGGAGTGTATCCGCTGATTAAGTGTGAGCACAGTGAGGCTTTGTCCGACGGACTGGTGTCTGGCTGGTATGATGATTCTTGTGGGCAGGGAACACGATAGTTGCACGACTCAAGTGCGGCGTGAACATCCTGAGGCTGGACTTTGATGCAGTTCCAGCGATGAACCAACACATGAAAATTAGCCATGGTTGGGGTCAGTCGTAATGCGATGTCGAACATGGTGGTTCAAGATTGAAGGAGATCCTGGCCAGTTATTAAGGTCGGAGAGGCAGCACTCATGTTTTCGCTGACTCAAGCTCTTGCGCATATATTTTTATGGGAGGTGTCTGGGCCCGATACATTCAATGGGGGACGCACTCGTTGTTAAAAAAAAAAAGCTTCTTAGCCGTGCATCAAACATGTAGACCCGTGAAAGAGAATAAAAGAAAATAAAATAGATTACCCAGATGCTTACACAGCTTTTCCTCCATAGTGCATTTCGTTCTTTTGGACATTGTTGGAAATCCGTTTCCGAAACACGGGATGGAAAGGTCTATCAATTTCTCTGGGAGCGATGTCCGGGCAGATGTATGTTAATATGCGCTCACGGATAATCGTTGTTTTGAGGCCAACCAAGCGTGGAAATGAAGGGCTGAGTCGTATCGTGAAACGAAAAGGCCCGTGAGGCGTCGTCAATCCATGACGCGTGCCGAACAAGGTCCGACGAGCAGAATTGACCGGTAATCCTGATGAACTTGCTGCCATCTGTACAAGAATAGACTGATCTGTACAGATCCAGCAACGCAAGACCTGTGACTGGGGCGACGGAAAAGCTATGTGGATCTCACGAGCCGTGAGCGGATTATCGAAAGGCTTTGGACGGTAGGCGGCACAGAATCACCCGTCGGTGGGCACGATCAAATGCAGCACCTGATAAGCTGTTTCCAAGAATTCCGGTCAGTTCGGGGTACGCGTTGAGGACGACGAGCGTGTTTGGAGACTGCTCTTAAATCATGCATTAACGCCAGACTGCCGAGTGTTGCACAGAAACATTGATCCCTGGGACCAGTCATATGGCTCAGGGCACCAATTGGATGCCTGGAGTGACCAGAGTCCCTCCAAATGCAAGGGGCGCCTCTTTACGGTATCGCGCTGCCCAGAGGCGGGTTCGGGAGTGCCGACGGTCTGGAACGCTCGGCGAGGAGCTTAGCGTGCTATGACCAATTGGACGCTCGCTCTGCGCCTTGCAAGGTTCGGCCCTGACGGCGAGACTCCTTCTCTGGGAAACAGTGGCCTATGCTTGACTGAGGCCCAGCGTGGCTCCAAACCTGCAAGGAACGCGAGAATCGACGCTGTTTCTTACCCCAATAGCGTTGTATGTGGGGTGATTTTCCGCTCATCATAAAGACAATATAGGGAAGGACTTGTCAACTCTCTTCCATTTGCATTGTACTGGATTGTCTGTCTGCTGTTGCGGCAGACCTACCAATGCAGTAAGACAGTGATTAGGGGGTCTCGAACGGCGAATCTGCGCAGGTTCTCGCAAAGTAAGGAATCTCGCCCCACAATAGAACACTGTGGATCCCTGAGACAGGCTGTGCATTTGGTTTCGTATACATACGTACGCCCCTCGAGACCCTGCAAATCCAATCGATGTTGTTAATCATCCATCCACCACCATGTACAGACCGCGAACACGGTGGGAATGGGGCTTCCTTGGTGTCACCACGACGCAAGCGGTCGTAGCTACGATTCTTGAACTGTCAATTCTCCACGCCTATACTGCAGAAAGTGCCCACACTGACGTAATGCAGCTTCATTGTCGTCAGCTATCGTCGCTGGGTCAATCCCAATGTCTATCAAGTCCCCAGATCGTACACGATCCCAGTAAACGTCGGCCTCTTCGTATTCGGCTGCCACTGGCAAGTTGTACTCACGCTAGATGCCCTTCGCATCAAGAACAACATCCAGCTGTTCACGCTGTGCGTATGCAATGCTTGCCTCGGCATCTTCTCCGTCATGCATTACAGCCAGACGCACGCGGTTGTCGACGCGCTGGCGGTTGCGTACGACTCGAACAATGACCTACTAGTCAAGACTGAAATCAACATCTGGGAGCAGATCAAGCCCGCGCTGATAACTGCGTCGGCCTTGATAGGCATCAGCAGTGTAGCTATGAGCGCACTGGCCTACAAGCTCCACTGGGAGTTCGCGTGGGCAATCTACAAGCACATCAGTGCCAACATGGACTTGAGGAGCCGGTACCTCGCATACGAAGTACGTACCCAGGCACTTTCCTCCTCCACTTGCTGACGGCCCAGACCTTCCTCGTGTTCATGAAGCTTGGCCTGTATTTCTTCATTGGGTTCCTCGTCATCTATGGCCTCGTCGATGTGCATTACGCGCAGCCCGAGTTCTCCATCGTCATGGCGCTTATACCCGCTTCGCTCGTGGTGGTCTTCCTTGCAGTGTGCTTCACACGGTTGGAAGCCAAGATCGGGATGGCAGGTGTGATTGTAAGTTGCACCGTACCTGCGAAGCGCAAGGCTGACTCGATGAAGTTGGTGCTGTGTGCAGCGGTCGGGTACCTGATAAGCAGAATAGCCGCCCTCTATGGCAAAGGCTCGCGCGGGAACACGGTCATGAAGGATGAGATGCTATTCTTCGGGCTGATTGCTTTGCTATTCGTCGTATTCACTCTCGGCAATGCGATCAAATGCATGATCAACTTTGGGCGCGGACTGAAGCCGTTTCTTACCGAGGCGAGCCGGAAAGCACAGCAGGACGAGAACTCGTACCGGTTTGAGACGCTGCTCCGGCTACCCTCCACGCATGATCTCATTTCTTCGTCTTTATCACCGCATGCCAAGCGCTTCTCACTTGACTGAAGCATGCCATTCTCCTGTCGGAATCACGCTGCAGAATACAAGCCTGGCGAGTCTCGGATGACTCGATCCTTACAAAGGTGGGAGGGCGGGCGAGACTCTATATACGAATCCATTACTATCGCAGGGAGCTCTTGTAAGTAAGCACGCAGCAGGACCCAGGCGAAAAGTCATGCAACTGGCCAGACAAATGTTTATATTACACTTTGGTTCTACACGCTGTTTTGACGCCTTCGCTCGGAAGGGTTACGATCACATGCGCCAGCCGTTTCCGATATCTCCCGACTCCACGTGTGGGCCGCAGGGTCTGTAAAGGACTGCCTCTAGTTGGTCAAGGGCCAGATTGCGGCGAATGAACGCCTTCTCTTCTCTGAGCGGTTTTCTTGGACTGCATGGTGATGCGACGCTTCAAGCGCCGCACGTCTTTCTGCCTCATCTTGATCCCGTCTTCGATCTCTCCGACCGTCTTCTTGAGCTTCCTGATGTGATCCTGGTGCTCCCTTATCGTCGTGGCCAACTGCTGGTTGCCGTCATCGCCGTAGATTTTCATGGGTACCTCCAAAGACATGCACTGAGGGGCGCTCATGCTGAGCTCGAGGTAGCGGCAGATGATTCTCTTTGACTCGTGGGTGTTGTGCACAGCCTCGCGGTGATGGTGCTTGGCGACATCCAGGTTGGCCTCGGCGTCCGTGAGTTTCCTGCGAATCCCGGCGAGCGCGTTCTCCAGCTTCCTGCATTGCGTCACGAAGCCTTCCAGCTCTGCCCTGAGCCCCGCAGTCGGGTCTGTGGTCTGAGCTTCATCGGAGTTTGTGGCTGGTGTTGGAGTGCGTTTGCTGCGCGAGCGTGTTTGGCGCGTTGATGCTCGGATGGATCTTCCAGCGCTTGCGCGAGTGCTCGATTTCTGCGAACTTCTCTGCGGGGCATCAGCAAATTATGCTGGCTTAGATGAAGAGCATAAATCTATCACAGCGACGTTGCTACGGCCAGCTGGATTCTGGTTCGGCTATGGCTGTAGGGATCAAGGCTGCGAGTGATAAAGGTATCACGGAGAGGCGTCCTGAAAAAGAAAGACTCACCGGCATTTGGTTGCAGGCCTCCAGAAAATGAAGGGAAAGCTGGCTGAGACTGTGGAAAGCGATGGGCTGGCTGATGACCACACTGTCGGCAAAAACAGACGGGTAGTCTCGGAGCGCTGAGCTTCAAGAGGCTGATGCTAAATCTGTGCCCCAAGGGGCGAGAAACAGACGGTGCAAGCGGAGACTCGCGCTGGTTACGCCATGGGGCGCCGCGCTGAGGGAGCCGAAGAAACGCGGCCTTTTACGCCGCCAGATCAAGAGGCAAGCCGCCGACGACGTCGACGGCCATCGTGCCGAAGGGGAAAAACCGCCCGTCACGAGCGAGCGAGTAGGAGTCACAGGGGCAGATCCAAAGCAAGGCGAAGTGACGTGCAGGGATCCGCACCAGCAAGTGGTGTGGAGGAGCCAGTCAGCAGGCCCCCCCTCGTGCCACCGCTAACCCGAGCCGGGGAGCCATGTCTCAGGTTGGTCAGAAGCCCGCCAGCCCGCCCCGTCGGTTGGCCGACGCGATAGGCCCATGACTGCGCGGCTCGGCCCTCCACAGACGGCTGTGCCTGCACCTGCGTGAGCCCAGTGCGGAGAGCGAACGGCGAGGCGCGGCGCGCGGCACGGCTGGCTCCCTCAACGCGCGCCCTGTGGTTGGCTCGGCCGCCGCCCGCTGTGGCGTCCTTACCGCACCTGAACCTGGCCCTGGCCCTTTTCGATAGCGAGCGACGTCGTTGTGGGGGGCCAAATCCCGATAACCGTGTTTCCTGCCGCGACTGTTTGGATCACCTGGCGGGTTCACAGCCCATTTCGTCGACCGGGTTGAACGAAATGCGTCCGGTAAGCCAGCTCGGCCCGAGCAGCCCGCGAGACTCTATACGGTAAGAAGCGTCTTCTGTTGGAGCATCCTCCGGATTGATCTCGCGAATCTCTATCTTTGCCGATGGGTTGCGGGAACCCCGCATTACGAGCTCAAAGCTTAAGTCTCTTCCGGAGAAGCCGCTGATCTTTTCCTCATAGACAGCACTGTTCACGATATGGCGACGATATGTGTAAGTTTCCTTTGCGGCCCTCAACCATGACATCACTCCTTTGTATGTATCTTGGATCATAGAACTACTTTATTGACAGATATGAACAATCAACTTGGAGTGTTCCAGGTCGAATCTTTCAGTTTCAGCCAGCCTGCTCAGTGTCACCAATATCAGCGGTACAAAATCCCAGTGGCGGATCTTGTACGTCTGGAAGCCGCGCAGAACTCACTCGTACTTAACTTATACTATAACATAAATGGGGGTTCACAGTTTCTTACTCCGCGCTACATATTGCATGTCGGGGAAGGGAAAGGATGGAACAAAGTTTCGGGCTATAACAAACCGTAAAAGACTTGTCGTTCGCGTTGGACTCCTGCTTCCTGTGCGCCACTCTCGCTGACCCGGTCAAAGGAGTCAGTCTGATTAACTCACCAGAGGAGACACAACTGCATCAACCCTCATGAATGCGCTTCCCCATTTTGCAACAGTCTTATCTCCAGAAGAGGCAAGTAAGATTTTTTCATGAGGCTTTGGGGAGTCCTGTGTCTTGTCGCAGTTGACGGAGCCTAAGAATACCGTATCTAGTACATTGTACATACATACAGCCCCTGCGTCCCGTTTGCCCTATCTTGTGCAGATGGTCCGGATTGTTATACCGGGCATGTATCAATTAATTCCTTCGCACTGTTAAGCCTATTCCCATTTCATTGCTCCGAACTTAACTCAATGGAAGGAAATGGTTTATTGTAGATGTAAAAATAGTCCCGCGTGGGTTAAGTAACTCAAGCTTTTGCCTACGTCCATCGGCAATTCTCTTTGGCGACGCCACGTCTTACGATATCAGCACCGCTACCGCATTGCTGGTTCTCATCCGCTTGGCTGAGAAGCTAAAAAGTAGTGATTTGTTGGAAGCATGTACCAGGGGTACGAAGACGCGATGATTGCCCGGTCATTTGAATTGGTAGCGAAAGGCGGCAGGGCCTCGATCTGCATTGGCAGAAACTCAACACACTCCAATTGAAAGTGCACTGATACCTGCATGTAGTCTCAGCAGTAGATCTCACGCAACAACTCAGCCTGTTAACTCCAGATTCTTAAAAAGCCCTGACGCAGTTTGCGTCTCCTGGCGTGTTATTGCTGCCAATGGGAATGCTCTGCAGTGTCTCCACTCACTGCAGGCTTGGCACATTTTCATAGCAATCCAGGATCTCCTGGCAGCTCCGAGGTGGAGCGAGGCGTCAGTTTCCATGGGGTTCAAGCAGCGGACTGACGTCGAATGCCCCTATCGTGTGAGGACTGTGGGCCGCCGACCGCGGAGCAGCGGCCGCGACATCTGCAGACAGTCCGTGCCTGTCGCCTCTCCCGTCACCGGCCTCTGCGGAAGGACCTTCGGGCGCTGCAACCTTGCCGGCGATAAGCAAAGATGCACAGGGCGTATGGTGAGATGCTGGGAGATAAAGGCGGGCCGTATGGGAGAGAATATGGCGTTAAGAGGCCGTGCGTGCGTTTTCCCCGAGCCATTTCCACCGGCTCAGCTGAGGTCGTTCGGAAGTGACCCGACGCCGCTGGACGTCGCCCGATTTCTGTGGATAGCCATATTCGGTCACGATACACATGTTTCAAGACCATATCGGACCCAAGAGTATTTAATCCTCCCCATCTCAGTCCCAAGCCGCATTCATCATCAACCAACGATCGGCCTCCAGCCTTGATTCGCCCAACACAGTCTTTGAAACACCCGAGCAGAGTTTCGCAAGTCTAAAAAATCCTGGTACTTACTGTCTTTTGCTTAGCATCATAATCCAAACAAGCACTGACCACGCCCAGCTTCAGACAACCATGGACGCCCGCCTCCTGAACGCCGAGAGCTCTCTCTTCTACTTCCCCAGGAACGACGACGTGCTCAAGTCCCAGAGCATGCCCATCATCACGCCGGGCTGGACAAAGATCGCGTCCAAGTACTGGGACCTTGAGCACAGCCCGAACGTGCCGTACTTCGACGCGGGCGTGCCTCCGCTTGCTGCCAATGTTCCTGCCGACCACCCACAAGTGCGCGAATACTACTCCTACGTGGAAAAATGCGCGCCGTACTATCCTGCCGCCATTGTGTTGTTTCTGCTCCGAAACCTCAAGCTGAGCATCGGAAATCCGGCCGAATTCCAGAGATACAAGGGCATGATCGACGGCGGTCTCGCGGAGGGCGATTTCAAGGTCGAGCTGTCATAAGTTGTTGCCAAGTGCAGTGAGGCGCCATAGAAATAGATCCTTGATGAAAAAGTATATAGAGAAGATATCATATCCTCAGGTACTCTAATTGAAAGACTTTGGTCTAAAAATCGATAAGAAGCGTGACCTTGTGCTTGAAGCAACAATAGAGCACTACAACATTGGACTAAAGGAATTGGAAGTTGAATCTTACGCATAGTCTTATCCCAGACAAAATACGATTCCGATTCAAAAACTGTAAAGCGTGTATTTCTTCAATCCATCAGAAAAAAAATGAAGTCCCCAGTAAAGACTCTTCGGTGTTATACGCCGGGTAGTCATCGAGCGGATTGTTGCACGACTTCGGAGTCGAACCGAAGCTGTGTAGGCGTTAACGTCGCATCGCCACACGTAAGAGGAAATATTGATGGGGTCATACTTTATTATGTTTGCATTGTTTCAGCACGCACCACCATAGATCGCAGAATGCAAAGGATCCAGTCCGTTGTTGAGCAATCTGTGGAAGATCTTTGGAGCCGCCAGTGCGGCGGGAGGTTTTGGATCAACTTTGACTTTATAATGATATTTTTCAACAGTGACTTTCACGTACGACCACAGATCGCAGAATGCAACGGATCCCGTCTGCTCTCCGATATTTAAGCTGCGAATCGGCCGATTAGTACTCAAGTGGGTGACCATTGGGGAATCCCGGCTGTTGTACGTTTTGTTTTTTTTTACTCGGTTGATTGACATCGGGCCGACTTCATCCCATGCTACTCTCGATCAGTCTTCCTAATGCTAACCCACAGGATGTCTTGCATGCATGCGACCTAGAGTGCTACGCGGATTCCGGAGGTAGCGTGCGTATAGCACCACAGCTGATTTTGTTGGAGGACGACTGAAGACGGTCTCCCACTACAATTTCAATCTTATCGGCCCTGACTGCCCGTCGAAAGCACCAGCACCTCCAATCGACTATCATATTCTCGTGTCCTCAACACTGTCGATGTAGAGCGGCTTATCTACAAATCCGCAAGCAATCAGTTGGAGAATCCTATACCGATCGGGCAATACTGGGCTTTATGAATACACCATCGATGGACCGGTTGATCCAGCACTGCCGCAAAACCACCCGTAAGCAGTCTCGATATGATACATGTATGTCTCGGGCCGTAGACCACAGAGTAATATGCAGTGAACCAGTATGGGTAAAGAAATAGTCAATTTCACAGAAACATAAAAGTTTCTTTCAGTCGTCTATGCCATGGTGAAGATACTGAATCTCACTTCCCGGAGGCTGAAATAAACGCTGCAGAAGCAAGCTTGGCAGCCGACAAGCCGACTATACCGATATAACTACTTGTGGCTCGGTGCCGTGGGTGCCTTCAAAGAGCCCGTGGCTTGGCTGGGATTATCCGGACTTTGCCTCCCTTGTCAACGTCGCGCATCGTGCACGGCAGCCAGTCTGTCAAAAGTGCAGTGTGCAATGCAAGTTCACAATGTGAAATATCTTTTGGCGCGACGACACGCGAGAAGAGAAAGACAAAGAAAACACGAGCGGGAGGGATTTGGGCATGACGTCACCAGTGCGCTCGAAAGAGAATAGCTCAGGCAGCACTGCGGCTAGTCTCGCCTGGTCACAAAACAACCTCCTGGACCGACTTTATCCTCGATCTCCTCTCCTTCATCAATCTCACAACCAGCATCCATGGGCTTCGATGTTTTCTGTGCCGTCTGTGGCGGACCCACGACCTACGTGACAATCTGCGACAAGTCGCGTAAAGCACACCTGAGAGCCAAGCGTGAGGACGCTTTGCTTGGCCACGGGACTGATGCACCAGACGAAGGCGAAAGCAGTTCCGACGACGAATCTTTCGATGGATACGATCCGGAGATCGTGCAGCGTGAAGATGTTGAGTGGACGCAAGCCTGCGTAGTCCTCGGCTTCAACCCCGAGGCAACTGGCACTGAGAAGTAAGTCGAGTCAATCCCCGGGTTTCGATGTACATGCTGACACTCATGAAGGGCATTTCTCTCTGGACCAGGCCGGTATGAAGACTATGTAAGCAAGTTCGGACCCTGTAGGATGCCAATCTGACGCTCGCATACAGGGTTTCATTGAGAGAGTCCAGCCTTGCGATGGTGTGAAGCCTTTCCTACTCTGAACCGAATCTGGCGTGTTGATGAAACACCCAGATCCCAACTTTCCCGACGGATATGACGGCTTCCAATGGTGTGTTTTCCACATCCCTCCCTTTGCGTTTCACCCACTCAACAGCGTCGCAGCTATCAAACATTTGATGCGAACCATCCCCCAAGCTACCCCATGCACGTGCCTTGTCTTCGCCTTCTTACAAAGAACCTCACTGGAAAAACCGATACAGGAGCTCTAGATAAAGATCTTCTCTACCATGTCATGTCCGACCTGACTGCAGACTACGGTAGCACTCTGAGCATTGACTATGGCGAGACGGCGCAAAGGTACGATCAATACTGGACATCTACGACCGGAGAGGAGGTAGGGTCCTGCACTGCTTTATCGCTCCCGTCAGTGACTTACGATCTGATAATATCTACTTAAGATCATGGTTGTGAACCCGCTCGAGATGCCAGACTTCATCAAACTGCTGCGCAACACAGTTTCGACGGATGACTTCAAGCGCCCGCTTCCTTCGATGCCAACCACCGGTTTTGAAGATCGTGTGCGCAGGGACCCCTTCTCCACTCTGCCTTACGATATCATGTACGAAATCTTTTGCCGTTTGCCGTCAGAATCCGTCATCTCTCTGTGCAACGCCTCGTGGCCGATGCACTCCGCTGTTCGCGAAACCCGGAGCTTCTGGAAGCAAGCCATACAGTACTCGATGCCGTGGTTCTGGGAGATGCACACGCTGATTCGACATGGCACCGTTGACGAAGAGTCGACAGACTATAAAGGCTTGTTCCTGTGGTTGGAGGAGAAGACCATTCCTCGGCGCGGAATGGACGGCCCATTCTTGCAAATTGCGAACCGCCGCCGGATCTGGAGAGCGTGCGAACAGCTAGCCGCTCTGTATCTGCCTCGATACGTTATGAAGATCCGCCAGTTCGCATTGAAAGATGAAACGGCAAAACAAATCTGGAAGACTTCGGAGAACCCGCTGATGCCGGTCGTCGCTTTCCCAGTCCCTCACCTAAATCTCAGCACCGTATCGACGCAGTGGGTTCACTCATTCGATGAGATTGATACGCAGAATGCGGTCTTTGAAACAGTCTGGGACGCCCAGGGCTCTCTAGTTGGCATCGGCGTAGAATTCTCAGGGGAAAAGAGATTCTTCGGAACGGATGGGGAGGACAAAGGCTTTACGAAGGAAGCCGCTGCTATTCAAAAAGGCCATTGGATCACTGGACTAGTCCTACATCTCCCAAACATGTCCCTCCAGAATCATCCGCCCGCGAGACTTCGGCACAAGATAAATTTCAAAGAGTCAAGGATGGAGACATCTATCAAAGGAGTCACGGTAAGCTCTGGTGATCTTGGGACTGTTCTGGGAACGCGAGTGCTCATCATGTGGCAGGTCATCTCTACCTCAGGCAACGCGGAGCTTGGAGATACTAACCCAGAATATAGCCAGCGCATCTTGCCCGTCAGCGAGGACAAGACCCTCGTCGGAATTGTTGGCCATATCAGTAGTGTAAGGCTCTCGATCTCACCCTGTTGAGCAAGTATATCAGACTAACAGCCCAAAACAAACAGAAAGGAGAGATCGCTCGTCTTGGTCTCGTCCAATGCCCACGACTGCCAGCAGCTTCTCTTGTTCACTCAACAACAGGAAGTCCTCACTACCCACTTCTTCACTCTCTCCTCTGGAAGATGAACCCCATTCCGTTCTCTACTCCCATCTGGGCCCAGCCATCCCTACGCGCCTTGCCTTATTACACCGGCGTGCTGCACCGCTACCGCATCCAGGCGAATTTCCCTGAAGACGTTGTGCCTTCGGAGCCTCTCATACTGGCAGCTAACGCGATGGAACTTCGGAGCTTGATGTGCATTTCCGTATACCAGCTCGAAAGTGGGCGCGATATCTGCGGCGTGAGAGCCGATTATACTCCAGAATCTCGCATTCCCGCAAGGGTGATTGGAAGTCCAGTCGCAGTCGGGACGAAGGGTGAAGACGACGCCGAGATTGGTGGAGAGTGGCAGAAGCAGAATGTGGTGAGCTTTGATGTCGATGGACCTGGTGGAGAGGTCATTGTGGCTGTGGACGTGATGCATGATGAGGAAATCAAGGCAATGAAAGTGAGTTTTTAGTCCTTGTCCAGCAAAGCCACGGCCGTGGATTCGCCAACTAATGGTGTGGGAGCGTAGCTCCGTACAAATCGCGGTAGAGAAGTGTACTGGGGAGAACAGAACTACAATAACGTTCAGTTTCACTCAATGACACCCCCATCAGGAGAGATCATTGTTGGGATCGCAATGGGGTTTGGTTTCCAGGGTGGCTTCACTTGGGACACTGAGACCTATGTGAGTGCATTCCCTTTGCTTTCCAACTGCATTTTGTGGAAGTGAATACATCTGACCATGTTATAGAGCTATGCTAAGATGAGCTGGGTGGCCGCTTTGACCATGCCACTCTGACGAAACTCAATCCTGCCCAAGAGTCCGGTACAATAGACCTTTCGCTACACGATGTCAAGGGCAAGAGAGAAGGTCTGGAAGGGCATGGACAGCCATAACGCTCTGCTAGTCTACCACACGCGATGTTTGAGGTCCTCGGGAAAGTAATTTTCGCTAAAGTCATTCCCGTATATGACTCCACCAGCTGCCGTGTCATCGCCGGGAGTTTGTGTGATTGGCCGCAACCTTAGCTGAAGCTACTTAGCCGTTGTGACAGCAATAGTGTGGTATAGTCTGATTTGAGCAGATAACTTCCACTATCTTTCATGTCTCCTTAATTACAGATCTTTTTCGAAGATGCTCCTCCGTCTGCTTGCCACAAATTCACCCATCTTTGCACCACTCTCTCCACCCAGCCCTCGTTTCTTATCAAATCTGCCATAGGCACGTCGCTGAGCCGTGGTGCCTTCTCCAGGGTCCACTTCATTTCAAATCTCCACCTTCTCTCGCTCGCGATATGCTGTCTCGAAGAACCATACTTTCCCTCCCAAAACTCAAGAAGTTTCCGACTGGGATTCCTCTCAACGTCTTGCTCACTGTTGCGCAGCTTGATCAGCCACTCTGAAGGCGATACCAGATCAAAAGACGGGAGCTGTTCGGTCCGCGCGAGAGCAGGAATAAAGTCGCGTGTCCAGTGGAAGGTTTGAGGGTTTCGGATGTGGTATACGATTGCTGTTCCATTCTCTTCCTCGGCCCTCTTTTTGTCCAACGGTAGGGCGATATCAAGTATAACCATTGCTGCTACATCGATAGGCAACCAGGAAGGAGTCTGCACTGCAGTAAGCTTTTGCGCCTCATTCAGCTTTGGAGATCAGCAGGCCCACCTCGTCCAACGCCGGCAGCGCACCCGTGCTCCAGGCTCCCCGAACAAGCAATGGGATTGCTTCTGTACAATTCCAGTCACCAACCCCCCGCAGATCCCCGACAAGCTGCCCAATCCGCAGTACACATGCCTTCATGCTCGTGTTTTTAGTCACGGCTTCGACAACCTTCTCTCCAACCAGCTTGCTCCTTCCATACCCCATCTTCTGGGCCGCGGCGAGAGGCAGCGGTACGGCTTCAGGAACTACAGCGCCAGTGATCCCGTTTGAGAGTTGCGGAAGATCAGCAAGACCCGCAGCAGCGGAAACACTGCTGGCGAAATAAAGCGCAGCGGGGCGCGGAGTGCGGACGCGGAGACAGAGCTGCAGGAGGTTGTGCAGGCCCGCAATGTGGGGCTCAAAGGCTCTGACGGGCAACGTGAAGTTGACAGGCCAGGCCGCATGGATCACGCACGTCAACTTGGTGAGAAGTGTTTGGAGCAGCTCATCCGGGAGACCAAGATGTGGTGTGCTCAGGTCGGATGAGGGGACCGCAGTAAGTTTGGAAAGAGATGAACGCTCAGTGAAAATGCTACGAGAGGAGAGGGCGGAGAGAATGCGGGATCTGGCGGTTGCGGAATCTGGTGCGCGGACGAGGGCGTAGATTTGCGTGACGTCAGAGCGAGTAAGGAGGGTGGAGAGAATGTGGGATCCAAGACCACCGGTTGCGCCTGTGAGCAACTTTCGGGAATCGAGTCAGCAGGAAGTCTTTTCAACAGAGAGCAGGAGAAGAATGAGCCTGACCACGACTTCTCCATCCAGTACCGAGGCGTCCACCGCCACGTGCTCCTCGAAGGTGGAGTACTTATCCACAAGCTCTTGCATAGCCAGCAGCTCCTCCTCATCGCTGCGCTCTGTCTCCCCACCCGTCCGTAGCCGGTACAGGTGTTTTGCCAAGGCTCTCACGTTGCCCATCTCATAAACCACGTTCTGGCTCAGCTCGGTGCGCTTCGATCCCAAATCGAGCGTCTTCCGAATCAGACTCCACATTCGCGTTGTCTGCAAGCTGTCCACACCCGCAGCAAAGATGTCAGTCTCAACACTCTGCAGCTCGGTGCCAAGGTCGACTCGGAACCTCTCCAGCAACCACTGTTCCAGCTCCGATAGATCAAGACTAAGTCGAGTCTCATCCGCGTCTTGGGTTTCCTGCTCGAACCCGGCGTAAGTTTGCTTAATGACGTTCTTGAAAACATCGTACGTCCGCTGCCTCACTGCGGTTCCCTTGTCTGTTCTTGGCCACTCGGTCCCCACCGGCATCGGCACCACGAGCTCTCTTGGAATCCGCGAGAAAGACTCTGCTCTCATGTTGGCGTCCTCGATTGCTTCCCAGATTGCGTCAACAAATTCCTTGTCCGCCATTAGTGACGCTGGTTCTTCTTGAATCCGGAATACCAGCACCCCCGGTACTGTTCGTCCAGCGCCGAAGACCACCGCCTCTGCCACGAACGGGCTCTGCCTGATGCGGCCCTCGATTGGCAGCGGGAGCACCTTCTCGCCATTGACAAGGGTCAGCCTGTCATCTAGCCTGGTCAGATACTTCCACCAGTTCGCTTTGGCGGGGTCCGGATGTCGGGTGAATAGATCGCGGGTGCGGAACGAATTTGGCGGGTCGTCGCAGTTGGTCGGGCCCCGTGAGGGCAGTGACTCGAGGGCAACGCATTCGTAGATGTTCGGGGAGACTTCGTCCATCAGCACATCCGGAGCAATTTTATCAGACATCCTGAGATAGGACCATTCGTTGTCACCCTCGGGTCGCAGGGAGCTCATGATTGCGCCGACCTCGGAGCTGCGGAGAGATATGTAAGACGGATTTTGTTATAGACGGGACGGAGCTCAAAAGTGACGGAGACAGGAACTCACGATCCATAGTTCGCAACCAGGTTGACGCCCGCCTGCACAAGTCTGTCGCCGACCGCATCCGGGCACGCACTTCCCGCAAACATGACCACTTTCGCCCTCACCAGCTCGGCCACCCCGTCTTGACCCTCCGCCAACAGACTCAGTACGAACGGCACCCCTGTGATCAGCTCTGGCTTTGCCACCTTCATTGCTCGCGTCAGATTGGCCCTAGTCACCGCCCTCGCGTGGTTTGCCATGTACATGGGCACCCCGCTATAGATGCACCGGAAGAGCTCCATTAGCCCGTGTGAGTGAAACAGCGGCGAGGCGCAGAAGGCCCGGAGGCCCAGACCACGCGCAAAATTCGCCAGGCAGGCTCGGTGGGACAGAAAGATGGGTTTCGGGAAGCCGGTGCTGCCACTGGAGTGAATGATCCATGCCGTTTTGCTGGCTTGTAGAGAACTATCCGGGACTTGGACCATGGCAGATAAGGCGGCTTTGCGGTAGTCTTGGCGTGTGATGAGTGGGATGGACTGGAGTGAAGCGGGAGGGGAGTCGGAGAGCTCGTAGCCAATTTGAGACACCATGTTTTTGTATTCTGGAGCCACGATGATGGTGCTGCAATCTGCTATTCGGAGGAGCCGCGCGTGGGCGGCGGCAGTCAAGCGAGGAGAGAGAAACAGAAGAGCCCAACCCAGACGACTGACCGCAAGAATGGTAACAATGACTTCGAAGCTCGAGGGCGCCAACAACGTCACAACGGGAGCCCTGGGATCCGTTGGGTTCTGCGTAGACTGTCAACAGCTGCGTTTTCTGGCGCTCAAGTGCAAGACGCACCACCATCTCGAGGCCCAAACTTCTATACTTATCAGCTGCCGCATCTACATATCGATCCAAGTTTTTGGCCCTGTGCTCTTCAAAGTCATCGATGTCTGTTGTCGGATAGGCCACAAGCACGGGATTGTTGGGCTTTGCGGCGTGCCATTTGATGAGCTGATCGATGGTGGAGCAATTAGATGCAGTCATGGCTGTCGAGGGTTCTTCAGGAGCTGCTGATATGAACGAAGAACATGCTGAAGCACGCCTTTGACTGATGTGTTGCGTCTGTGATATACATTGAAGATGTCCGAATTGATTGCCCGCTGGAGATTCTTTCCGGATTATTTTCCGCTGTGCGGGGGCGGCTCGCTATCCGATCCGCTCTTCGCCCGTTGGTCCGGGAATAACAACAGCGCGGGGTACGTGTACTCGTGTGGGGAGAGTGGGCGCACGACAGGGGACAAGTGCGGAGATCCGCTTCCTTCTGTTCGGCTCCGGGCACTAGACAAAGGGCTATAAAGCATTGCTTCTCTCATTGGTGAGTGGACTGAACTAAGCTTAGCTTTGGCAAGAGTATCCATGTCAAGAATAAATATCCTTGCCAAGTCCAGCTAATATATTGGTCAGAAGCCCTTGCAACAGACCTCAACTTGGCGGGATAACAAAACGGACGATAAATCATCTAGGATGGTTGTAGTGCGACGCATTTCTGGCCTTCCACCCCTCACGGGAGTGTGTAATGCTTACAGAAGTGCCGGAGTGTGGTGACTGCCAGACGATCTACAATCCTTTGCTCTATGGTGAGGGGCAATGCATAAAAAGCGCCCGGCTTTTGACATCCTCGGGTCCCAGGATTTCTGGATGAATCGCTATCCTCACTCCTTTGACTCTGATTTCTACGCAAACCTTCCGATTAGCCATGGCACCGAGGGCGAATAGAGGCCACCACGGCAACTCTCTCCGTTCCATCATGGTAGCACTGGCCATTAGCCTCGCCGGGTGAGCATATGGTTGCGCCCGGTATCTGCACCACCTGTTCTGACAACCCATAGTCTGCTCTACGGCCTCGACACTGGCATCATTGCTACCACTATTGCCCAGATCACGTTCAAGCGATACATGTATGGAGGCCATGAAGTTGACGCGTCTATCAACGGCGGCATCGTGTCCGGTTACTACGCCGGCAGCGCAGTCGGCAGCGCGGTCGCTTCATGGTCTATGGATAGCATAAGTCGGCGGTGGAGTCTGCTGCTTGGCTCGACCGTTAGCGTGACCGGAGCTGTTGTGCAAGCCGCTGCAGTGAACCCGGCCATGATGATCGTGGGTCGCGCACTGTCTGGCTTCTCGACAGGCATGGTGTACTCGATCGCGCCCGTGTACTTGTCTGAGGTATCGCCACCTGAGAACCGGGCTTTCCTAGTTGGCCTGAAGGGACTCATGAACACACTGGGCTCTCTTCTGGCTAATTGGATCGGCTATGCAGGTAGCTTTGCAGAGGGCGATATCCAGTGGCGTGTTCCACTAGCAACACAGGCGCCGCCCGCCATGCTACTCATGGCGCTGACTTTCGTCTTGCCATATTCGCCACGCTGGTGTAAGTACCATTCGTTCTTCAACCATAACGGTCTCCAGCAAATCATTTAATTCCTATGAGACTTCAGCAAATTATGTTGTTTCCATAGACTGACAACTATTATTGATAAAGTAATTCAACGCGAGCGCCCCGAAGACGCAATCAAAGTCCTCCGCTATCTTCACGCCCACCGTGGTGAGGAGTGGATTACGTACGAGTATACCGCTATGCGAGCCCAGATAGCCTACGAAGTCGACATGCACCGCAAGAGCAGCTACCGGCAGCTATTTACAAGACGCTACATTCGCAGGACGCTTTTGGGCTGTCTTATCGTGAACATGACCAAGCTGTCTGGATCAAACATCATCCAGAACTATCAGACAGTCATGTACAACGCACTTGGCTTTGAAGGCCAAACAGTCCTCCTCATCGCCGCCTTATACGGATTCATGGCAGTAATCGGACAAATCTTGAGCCTCTTTACATTGTCGGACCATTGGCCAAGAAAAAGGACAGTGTGCAAGTGTCCCCTACCACAGTCCAGCCCAGTGCTCCTTCTCTGTACTAACGCTTACCATGCACAGGTGTCGGCACAGCCGTCCTTGCCGTGATCCTCTCCATCCTGACCGCTCTCAGCAAATACTACCCTGACTCGCACAACCTTTCTGGTTCGCGCGCAGGGGTGGCTTTCATCTTTCTCTATGCGTTCTTCTACTCGTACTTCTTCAACACAGTCAACTGGGTCCTGGTTGCAGAGATCTTCCCCCTTTACTTGCGGGCCCGCGGCAATGGCTTTGCTGTTTTCACTCAGGCCATCACTGCTATTTGGCTCAGCTACTCCGCCAGTATAGCATTCGACAGGATTGCCTGGAAATTCTACTTTGTGTTCATCGGGTGTAATGTGTTTGCCGGGACAGTTTACTGGTTTTTCCTCCCTGAGACAAACCAAATGACACTTGAGCAGGTCGCCGCAGCATTTGGGGACGAGACTGCTGTAGAGGGCAACAACGTATCCGGAGAGGGTAATATGGACAGGGCGAAGAAGAGTACTGCACAGGTAGAGTGTGTAGAGGATACAACGGGTGGAGACCGGAGAGTGTAAGAAGCGTGCACCTTCACGCCAATTATTTTGATTTGTGTTGGAGTATTCATTCATAGGATCATTGATATTCCCCAAGTAGTTGCAGGAGAAGATGCAGAGCTGTCTACTGGGGTGGAGACTCGTTAATGAAGACGCGTTACCGAGGAAATACTTCTCCACATATCTCCTTGCTCTTCGTAGACATGTACCCGCTGGCACATACTGTGCTATCATGCTGGATGCTCGGCTCGCGCGTTTCGAGTTTCAATTCCCGGCTATATGACATGCAAGGTTGGGTTCCCCGCTTTCTCCATGCGCAGCGGTCCCATTCAGAGCCCTAAGCATGAAATTTTGGGGCGTCCCCACGCGATAGATTGGTCGCAACATGGTTACGGGAAAGTCAGAGCGGGGAGGCGGGACCCCCACGCCACGATCCCGACACATATACGACGCAGCAGCGGCTCCGGCCCTGCAGTGATTTCCGCCCCAGCGTTTCCGCCCTCTCAATTGCGCCTTTTCTCGTCTTTGCTCCGTCTCATAAACCCCCTTTCTGCCACTGATTGCGCGTCAGTCACTGATCCCTGTGTCACCAAATAATGGCGAGAATAAAGACCATCGAATACTTCCGCGTCAAGCCACGATGGCTTATGGTGAAGATTACGGACGACACTGGAGAGTATGGATGGGGCGAGGCAACGCTGGAAGGGCATGATCTCGCGGTCGAGGGGGCTCTGGATGAGATGATCGTCAGGCTCATTGGCTCGGAAGCAAGGTCAGACCACAGAAAATCTCATTGCTAGTGCTGTTCGTAGGTACTGATCTGATTTATAGCAACATCGAAAACATCTGGCAGACATTCTGGCGACTGGGATTCTACCGAGGCGGGCCCGTTTTCATGTCTGCGCTTTCAGGCATTGATATTGCACTATGGGATCTAAAGGGTACGTCAGGATACTCCGTTATGAAATTGATTCTCATTCCTCTCAAAGGTCGCACGCTTAAAGTGCCGGTCTGGGAGCTTCTCGGCGGCCAGGTCCGCAATAAAGTCCAAGTTTATGCCTGGATCGGTGGTGATCGCCCGGCTGACGTCGAGATTGCTGCGTATGCCCCCCCAGTCGTCTTCGTGCACCCTTAACTGACAGTTACTAGCAAAGCACGTATATCTCAGGGCCTCAGCTGCATCAAGATGAATGCAACCGAAGACGTCAACTGGCTGGATAGTCCGTCCGTTCTCAATGCCACCGTTGAGCGCCTGCGGGCTGTCAAAGCTCTTGGGCTCGACGCCGGCCTCGACTTCCACGGCCGTCTTCACAAGCCAATGGCCAAGCAGCTTGCCAAAGCTCTGGAACAATACAACCCATTATTCATCGAGGAGCCACTCTTATGCGAGCATCCGGAAGCAATCAAGCAGCTCTCTGGGCTCACGACGATTCCGATTGCGCTGGGTGAGCGTTTGTATACCCGCTGGGACGTCAAACCTTTCCTCGAGCATGTCGACATCTTGCAGCCAGATATTGCGCATGCGGGAGGGATTTCAGAAACAAGACGCATCGCCCAGATGGCAGAGGCGTATGATGTAGCGATTGCGCCGCATTGTCCTCTGGGGCCTGTGGCTTTCGCAGCAAGCTTGCATGTTGCGTTGAGCACGCCCAATTTTGCCATTTTGGAAATGAGCTTGGGGATGCACTATAATATCGAGGCGGGAGATATTGATCTTCTGACTTATCTGAAAGACCCGAGCGTGTTCGATATTGAGGAAGGATATGTCAAGGCACCAACGGGAATCGGGTTGGGGATTGAGATCGACGAAGAGCTGGTGAGGAAGATTGCAAAAGATACATCGCCATGGCAGTGCAAGGAATTCTATGGCGTAGACGGTGGTATTAGGGAATGGTGAAATGGAATCACGGCTGCAGTCTCGTTACTCTGGGAGCTATCTAAAATGTCAAAGGAGCTTGAGTTATGCAGTACAACATGGCATATGAGACATCATGTTAAAGCATCACCAAGATAGCATCGGCGACACAGGACATACACTGATATTGCGTGGACTGTGATGGCAAAATCAATGACTTGTGAGTGGAGTTGACTGTGTATGAAGGTGCGTGGGCGCGAAGAAGCGCTGATATATGCCCAGGTGACTAAATTACGGTGCTAGGCGCTGGGAGCTGCTATCGCCTCCGTCAGACTGTCCTAGCGTACGTGTAAAACCTGACCCTCTCCATGATGAACATGCGCCGGTCCACCCTCTCCGTGAACGATCACGACGCATCTCCCCTCACAATTACATGAATCCCTGCGGGAAAGGAAGGGTTCGTGCAATGCTTTCTTGATCTTCTCGGAGAGCTCAGGGTACACTTTCGCGAACATTCCTTGAGGATCGATCAGCACGATGCGCTCAGAATATGCACGGTGAGCTTAGCACTTACCCAAAGCCTTCTCCTGCACCTGAGGAATGGCGCCGCGGAGATGTTGGCTAACGTTATAGACGAGAGCCTCCTGCTGCCCGGACTGCTTGCCGAGCATATCCCAGAAAGATCGAGCCTGGACAAAGTCGTCGTCAACCACCTGCGACGCGAACCAGCACACCTGCCCCACCCATTGCTCGTGTCCGCCCATGGCGTATCCGCTGGCGCCCATATGGCCCACGAACTTGATGGGCCTCAGATCAGAGCCAACGTAGTTCGGGTCGCCGCCGTAATTGTTCCCAAACGTCATGAATCCATTCCGCTGATAAGGACTGTACACAGGCGCCACCGCCTTGTTGCAGGGTAACTGCTGGTAGTTGACGCCGAGTCGGTATCTCGCAGCGTCGTTGTAAGCAAACATGCGGGCCTGCAGCATAGGATCCGCCGTGGGAGCAATGCCGTGCACCATGTTTGCTGGTGAAAAGGCCGCCTGCTCAATGTCCGCGAAGTAGTTGGATGGCTGTGAGCGACTTGTCAGCCCGAGGAAATTGACACCAGGCGGAACCAAAATAACTCACGTTCTTGTTTAGTGTGAGCTTGCCCACAGGAACCAGAGGATAGTCGGAGTGCGGCCAGACCTTAGTCATATCGAAGATGTTCCACCGATACTTCTCAGCGTCCTTGGGCTCCATAATCTGGAAGTACATGGTCCACGATGGGTAGTCTCCTTTAGAGATCGCGTCATACAGGTCACCCGTGTGGTAGTCGGGATTCTCTCCAGCCATCTTCACGGCTTCGTCTTGGGAAAAGTTGACAACTCCCTGGTTGGTCAGGAAGTGGATCTTGATATAGTAGAACGTGCCGTCCTATGCAGCGTCAGTCCCAGTTGTGAGCACACCGCAGAGCCACCCCTTACCTCCTTGGTCAGCTTGTACGTATGTCCGCTGTAGGAGTTCAGGTTTCTGATAGTCTTGGGGGTGCCACGGTCGCTGAAGATGTTCATCAGCGCGTGAATACCTTCCTGGTTGTTGTTGTGGAAACTAAGTTATGTTAGCGACCGCTGCAATGCAGGACGCCATGAACGCACTCCCAAAACTGCATGTTCCGTTAGCACACGAGCAAGTGAGACATGGTAAGCCTCATACCATGGTTGCATCCTCCATATTGGTTGCCGGGTGCCTCTTGTGCGCTCGGTTCATAGACGGGAACTTTATGGGGTCGCGAATGAAGAAGACAGGCTGGGCACATCAGTTCAAGTGCTCTGGGACAATGACTTCCAAGGCCTGAACATACGATGCTGTTGAACACGAAATCCTGGTTGCCCTCCTCCGTGAACATCTTCATGCCCCAGCCGCGAACGTCGCGGACAGTTTCGGCGCTTCCCGCTTCTGGCCCAACTGTCGAGACGCGCAGGAGAACCTTGCACTTCTTTCCGATGCCGTTCAGAAACTTGGCCGATGTGTACTGCGAGACATCATGGGTCACTTCGAACTCGCCAAAGGCTCCAACAGCTCGTGCGTGCACCACCCTGTCCGGAATTCTCTCTCGGCTGAAGTGGGCCAGGGTTTCAATGAGCTGCGTGTCCTGCAACAGCATGAGCCCTTTCAGGGAGTTGTTTCCCAGATGCTGCGCCGTGTTGGGATCGGCATAGGGAACGCCTGATCTACCGTGAGCGTCTAGAAGACGATCAACTTGGGGAGAGCGGAACCTTCGGCGAGCGTATAAGTCGGTATGTAGGACATGATTTTTCGCAGGCCAAAGTTGCGTTGGGCGAGCCTAGAATTAGTGTTTAGTTGATTAGAATAGTGGAAAGTGTTGACTGCTGTGCGCGACACACTCCGATCATGCTGTGCAGTGTGCGTGATATATGAAGCGCCTCAACTGGGTGTTGACTGTAGACGTCATATTGACGCTCATAGCACTACGTAACTTTAAGGGTGTGCATGCGCAGTGATATCGACATCATTTACGCTAAGAATGGTCGCACGTGGGAGCGAACAGCCGAGCCTAGAACTTAGGGTAGACATGCCGCGATTCTGAACCTTAAAGAATTCTATGCAGGAGCCGGCCACAACGGCAGCTAGTGCCGAGTATCGTACGTTTCTGGGAGGATGAAGACCGAATTTGATGCCCACGCTCTAGCACCCACGAATTAAACCTCTTCAGGCCAAGCACCGCCCACCAAAAGCTTTCCGGGCCTCCCGTGGTTGTCCATAGCGATGACCGCAGGATCCTCCACCCCAGGGTCTCAGTGAATAATATTGTCAACCTCATGTCATCATGGTCTCAGTGGCTGGTGGCGTTTGGAGAGCGTCGTCCAACCATTGCGGGGTCGCTCAAGAGAGTGAAGGTGAAGTCGGTGCTTATAAGAACGGCCTCTGTTCTTCGCATCCAGTGATGAGAACAACAATTATCGTGCGACCAAGACGAACCAACAAAAACCTCGAATTTGAATGAAGATTTCCCCCTGATACTGGGTACTCTGATCCTCAACATGGCTCCGAGTCGTTACAGCCACGTCCCCAAGGACTTCGACTTTATTGTCGTCGGTGGTACGTGCGAGACCGGTTTACAATTTTCCCGATATCCTCTGAAGTCTTAACCCGAGGACAGGTGGGACGGCGGGGTGTGTGGTCGCTGGCCGCTTGGCCGAGAGTCCCAACGTCTCTGTCCTCCTCATCGAAGCCGGTGCGTGGTACGTACTCGGTCTTTCCACCGACACTTGGCAGGCAGCACCCTGATATTCGGGTAGCAACCCAAGGGAAGTCGCTATGATCATGACCCCTGCCCGTGGCATGGAGCTTCGGAACAGCCAGTACGATTGGGGCTACAAGACAACCATGATTGACCGACCTGAATACACGCGCGTCGAGAAGCCTAACACGCGTGGCAAGGTCCTTGGCGGCAGCAGCAGTCTGAACTATTACACCTGGACTCGGGGAAGCGAGGCCACATTCGACGAGTGGGAGGACTATGGCGGCAGTGATTGGAATTGGGAGGGCTGCAAGAAATACTTTGACAAGGTCAGCGTGCTCGTACGTCGCTTGCTATGCTGTCTAATGGGCAACGCCAGCCTGCCAAGTTTCACGACGACAGGAAGCAGTTTCCCGGGTATCTGCAGCACATTGGTGTCGACGGCCCGCTCGATGTCACACCTGCAGACTTTATCCCCGAGTCGGCCCCTTTCCGCAAGGCGTTGAAGAAAGCCTGGGTAAGCAAGGGTGAGAAACTGAACGATGAGATTTATGATGGCCAGATGGGTGGCTTAGCTACTGCTGTGAGTACCGTCTACAAGGGCCTTCGATCTTCTAGTTGGCTCTTCATCGAGGGTAAAAAGAACGTCACCGTCCTCTCGTACACCCACTCGAAACGTATCATCATCCAGGACGGCAAGGCTGTTGGTGTTGAAGCTATCGGCCCAGACGGTGAAGATCTGTCCTTTCATGCCAAGTACGACGTCATCGTGTCCGAGGGCGTCTTTGAAAGTCCCAAAATTTTGATGCTTTCTGGTATTGGCCCGGCGAAGACGCTCAAGAAATTCGATATTCAGCAAGTGGTGGACTCGCCTCATGTTGGGCAGAACTTGCTGGACCACCCAATCCTTTCGCATGTCTTCAAGATCAAGGACGGATATGGCCTCGACCAGCATCTCCTCCGCGCAGGTCCTGAAAAGGACGGCGCCATCGCTTTCTACAGGGAAAAGCGCGAGGGGCCCATGAGCAGCGCCCTGCTCGAGCTCATCGGTCTGCCCCGAATCGACGAGCGCCTCAAAACGTCCAAGGAGTACTGCGAATACCTCGAGAAAAATGGTGGCATCGACCCCTTCGGCCCTCGAGGCCAGCCTCATTTTGAAATTGACTTTGTTGTAAGCATCATATGCAACAAACGCAGGATTCCAGCTGACAAGCATAGCCAATGTTCTGCGATGCCTTCCAGTGGCACTTTCCAGTTCCCCGCCAGGGTGATTACTTGACTGTCGTTGTCGACCTGGTGCGCCCTTTGTCAAAGAAGGGCGTTGTGACGCTGAACTCAACCGATCCCCTAGAACAGGCTAACATCAACCTGAACTACTTTTCCGATGACTTAGACCTGATTGCTTTAAGAGAGGGTATACGGTTCATTGATGATATCATTATGAACGGTGAGGGAATGAAGGACATTGTCGAGGGAGATTATCCCTGGCCAATGCCGAGGTCTTCAGACGAAGCCATGAAAAAAATGATTCTCGAGCGCTCGCAGACCGCTTTCCGTAAGTCTCCCTACTGCCTTTCGGCACTGTATCTGACCGCAATTAGACCCATGCGGTACCAACCGTATCGGCAAGAACGTCGAGCAAGGGGTTGTTGATAGCAAGCTCCAAGTGCACGGCGTCAAGAACCTCCGCGTCATCGACGCTTGTGTCATCCCAGTCATTCCTGACTGCCGCATCCAGAACGCTGTCTACATGATTGCAGAGAAAGGAGCTGATATGATAAAGGCTGCGTACCCAAAAGTCTTTACGTAAGGGGTTAGTCTGTTGTCTCTGTTAAACGTACCGTTGGAGGTTCTTGCAGCGCCTATGACATTCACTTAGCTTAGCTAGTGTACTAGTCACTTCTATGCGCTTATGCACTTCATAAATCGGCCTTGTTGACTGGTGAAGCACCCTCGTCGCTACTCCTCCGGCCACTTATGTTCTCAGCATCGTCGCACTACCTGGCCGCACTAGCATCACGAACTATTCGGATGGTTCTGCTGCCTTCTCCTGCACGCCAGTTAAAAATTGTTCTTGAAGATTGTTTCTCTTTTGTGTTGGACAGATTGTGTATGTTTTTCAACTAACAAACCGAGCGTTTTCGACCTATCTCTCTTGACCTTAACTTGGTCTGCCAAGATTTCGAGAGACTACGGACAAGATAAAAGAGGCGATTATGGTAAAGTACGAATACTATGAAGAAATCGTTGGCGCCGGACTCCAGCCTTATACTAGATCGATAGTCTCAAACTTTTCAGCAAGGCTTTCAAGCGCTTCTCCCTGCATGATCCCATGAACGTATGTCGCTCCAACTACATTGTATCTGCTCGGCGCGTCTGGTTCCGACGCATCTGGACGAAGAATGATCGACGTTTTGCATCCTGGTAGAATCCAAACACTGTCCCCGACTTCCAGGCTTGCCGGGCCGAGCCCGATATATTTCTTCTCCGTCACATACAGGCGGCGACGACGGTAAACCAAAGAGAAGGAGACATCAAAGGGCTGGTCAAGTATGTGCTGGGTCACACCTCCCTCGTCTGTGAATAGTTGCCATGGCGAAGTGTTCCCAAAGTGTCTCACCTCCTCTGAAGACGGAAAATAACATTTTGAGTCAGGCTCTGACCTCGCCAGCCGGTCGAGCTGCTCCAGCACGGGCTTGAGCTCTTTGAAGTATGGTCCGTTGACCGAACCATCAGTGCTGCGTCGTACGGCGTGATCCCTGCCCAGTGACGCGGCGATGAGAGCTTCGAGCAACACGAAAGCGGGGTCTGGTCGTCCATACTTTAACGCCCTGTATTGAGCCTCTCCACAAACTATGGCACAGACTGTTCTGCGGAACTGATCCCCAAAAGCTTCTCCTGGAGGTCCGGATTGAGAGACAGTCCAGTTGGTGCATAGTGTTCTCCAGAATGCCTCGGATCGCCCTTCGCCGGTATGGTATACGGTGTCGAGCTGTTCAGCAAGGGTGAACCAACTTGGATCAAGTCGATAGACCGAATTTGCTTCGGTTAGCCGTTCATTGCCAATGTGGGATACTTTATCTACCATTGCGCCTTGCACCCGGAGAACGTTCCACGGAGTTGTGACCAAGTTTCGATTGATGTCCTCAAGAAGACCAGCCACCCTTGGGTCCTTAGAGAGATGGCGAGATGCGATGCTGAGCGCCTGCAACTCGTACCATGACGCCTCGGCGAAATGACTTCCTGTAGTCTTCAACAGCGGGTTGTTTGGTTGATGAAGGTTCCCAGACGCTCGATGCACCTGAGGCAAGGTTGTTGAGACAGTAACCGAGTAGTCCGGGCTCCATGATGGAAGCCCGGCAACCTTGCGAGAGGTAGAGTCCAGGCAATCGTTAAGGATCTCTAAATGGCCCTCCTCGGCGATCATCTGGCGTGAAACCATTGCATACAATTCTTCGATGGGTATGCTGTAATCTGGGGTCCAACGTCGGCCGGGAGTACTGATCGACACCAGACCGATCAGGCAGAAGATCTTGTCGTTCGGCAAAGTCGCGGAAAGTGTCCTGGTCTCCGCTAATAGATTACTCATCTTGAATTTGCTTCTCGCGTGCTCATTACCCAAGAAAGTTGCCTGGGCTCTCCATGAGCTGTAGGTCGCCATCATGTGCAGATTCAACTCCAACTGGCAGGCTGGGTCCTGAGGGGGGACAAGGAATGTAGAGCAGGGCATTCCAAGATCCGCTTGCCGCATCAAAAGGTCTTCAGTGACTCCCACTAATGCGTGGAATGGTATCTCGTGCCGCCCGCAGTACATGACAACGTCGTTGGCGGTGACTATCTCCTGGAAGACCCAAGCCCTCCTGAACCACTGTCTTCGATAGAATCCTCCGATAGCCAGCCACTGGGAGCCCGAGATTACTGGCAAGCTGGCGCTGAGAAATGTCTCGTCTGAATTGGTCTTGTAAGGTATCAGATCGCTTTGACGGAAGGTCCCAGGCGCGGCAGCGATCTTCTTTATCGTATCCACGGCCAGCTCCGTCAAACGATCAGCTTCTCCTAGCCAGACCTTGACATACACAGCGTGAGTGTAAATGGCGTCCATGAGGCCGACTTGAGATTGCCGCTCTTCCATATCTTCTTGGTTGATGCACAGTGCATCGATCCACATCCAGTCATCCGGCCGATCACCAGAGAAATCCGTGACTTCTTCGTTTCCGCTTCGTGAGGCTTCTGGTGCCATGAAAGTCTGGAGATACTGCGCAATGTCCTTGTGGCCATTCTTGGAAGCCCGGTCAAGAGCTGTCTCCCCGCGACCATCCTGCTCCATGGTGTCCACTCCGGCTGTAACCAGGGATTGAACCACATCGAGATGCCCATTTTCTGCTGCATAATGCAGCGGCGTCTTTCCATGATTGTCGGCTGCCGTGATATTTGCTCCTGCCGCTATTGTAGCGCGAATGATGTCTGGCTGGCCCATTTGAGCAAGAGCGCGAAAAGCACTGTTCTTTTCCATATCAGTGGCCGACACACTTCGTGCTCCTGTCTTGGCCCATTCATGGATAAGAGCCTGTCCCTCCTCATTTTTGCGGTCTAAACGACTGGCCCAAGCTTTTCGTGGCAGTTGATTGAGAGCGTCGTATAGGTTCTTATGCACCAGAAGAAGCTTTCCGTCGCACACAATAGGCCACCTTTTGACGCCGTAAGGCTCAGCTTTCTTCTCGAAACTCTCTTGGAAGTAATTGCCGTCAGCGTGTGGGTTTCCCCAGGTGTACGACAAACAGTGATATTGGCCGGGTGATTCGCTCCAGTCCACGGTTTTGAACGTGCAATGGACCAGCCCATTTCGAACCCCAAGGACCTTCACCACCCGAATGTGACGAGGGCTCGGCAACGATTCGTACTCGAAAGGGGAAAGACCTTGATCTGTATAGCTGGGAGGCTGCTCTGGAGTGTAATCGGACATTAACAATTCCGTGAGTCCCGGCAACGGGACTGGCTTCGAGGACTGCCAGGCCAGAGGTGATTTATCTGAGCCAAGATCATATATGAGTCGAGCGAGGAGGTCAGGGCGCTGCGTTGGGTCCTCTTCTGTTTCTTGCTCACTTCCAACATCTTCGGTTGTAGACGTGCCGAACCGATTTTCGTCTACGTTAACTGGAGCCGAGTCTTTAGATACTGTGCTTCGTCTAAAATAAGAGGGCCAAACATACCACGAGTCTCTGCTAAAGTATCATCCGTCGATGAAGCGGTCGAAGGCCCACCATGCCCAGCAGTCTGGCTGCCCGCATTCGGACTGTAACGATAAAAACCCAGGTCGTCAATCACACGTTCTACTGCCCCAGCAATGAAAGTCTACTAACCTGTCACTTGTACCCTGCGAGTCTACTGTTACCGCTCGAGGCCGTTCTGGAAGGCTTCGCTCCATTGTCCAAGGCGATCTCAAGAGTGTGTATGCGGAGTTAAGGACCTAATGGACCAAGAAATGGAGTAGGAGCGACTTATAGAGTGCAGGCTGAAAAAGGCTGCATGGCCGCCTGCTAGGCAACAGTCGGGCGGAGTTTGAGTTGCAGCGTGGGGGCTGAAACACCAATGACGTGTGCTTAAAAATGTACATATACGTAGTACGCAGAGTATGAAAGTAATGATGATTGGCTCGGGTCTCTTCTCTCAACCGTCCCAGTCTTCGCCCTCTCGTTTTACTGACATACTGCTACACGTGCACCTATCCAATAAGCTCGGCTTCACAAAAAACCTATATAGCGTGTGCCCTCCCCGCTGGAACCTTTGCTCTCTCCTGGTCCCCATACGGTCTTTTAGCGTCACTCTCCTCCTGCAGCGGACGCATAACGCTACGCACGTCCTGCAGATGTGTCACAGGTGTGGACACGGTGCGCAATCTATCTCCGATCAGATCTTCGAGCCAAGCGATATCCTCCAGTCTATAATCAATTCATTGTCCGGATAAACAACTAGCTAGAAAAGTTCATTAATTTAGCTACCGAGCAGTATAGTTGCTGGACTGCCCGAGGCAGGGAATTGTGCCTCCTTGTCATTTTTCGATGTCTCCAACCGCATGGATGGTCAGCTGATCTGAGTTGGCTATGACGTAACGACACCGACGCTAGTCTGCGGTGTCTAGGTATCTCCTTAAAGTCACCGAAGTAGTGTCAGCACTAGTGCGAAAGCTTATAACTGAGCTTGTCACCCGCAAAGTAAATTCGAATGGCACACCGGCTCTCTTGGGCAGATACCTACGACATCTCTTGCAGAAATGGAGTATGACACGCCAGAATCAGTGGCCGCTTTGGGCGAGATCGAGTGAGTTTTATGATCCAATAGTAGAATATTCTCGAATTATTTCTGATGCAGCTTCTAGCCCACAGTTGGTCCAGGTCAGCAGAAAGAGCCCATCGTCTACCAGATCCACTCGAAGAAGCTGATACGAAGAACCCAAAGATTCTCGAAGCCATGAATCTACCAAGTGGCAGGGCCTTAATCGACGCATTCATCTCCAA
Source organism: Neofusicoccum sp. Z2 (assembly GCA_037356115.1). Taxonomy (NCBI): domain Eukaryota; kingdom Fungi; phylum Ascomycota; class Dothideomycetes; order Botryosphaeriales; family Botryosphaeriaceae; genus Neofusicoccum; species Neofusicoccum sp. Z2. The sequence goes on from JBAWJY010000033.1 coordinate 345,805, forward strand.
GAAACACGACTTCAAGCCCTCCCCAGAAACCGACACCGAGCACATCATCCAGATCCCCATGCGCGACGGTCATTTAAGCCCCGCCCGCGTGCACAAGCCTCCTCCCGGAAACACCAGCACATCCAGCCCCCTTGTCGTCCTCATTCACGGCGGCGGCTACTGCGCCGGCGACTACGAGCAGCCAAGCCCCATCGCGCGCACGGTCGCGCAGCTGTACGGCGCCACTGTCGTGACCATCTCCCACCGGCTGGCGCCCGAGCACCCCTTCCCCGCGGCGCCGCACGACGTGCTCGACGCCGTGCGCTGGCTCGCGGCGAACGTGCATGACCCACGCATCCGCGCCGATCCCACGGCGGGGTTTGTGGTCGGTGGCGGCTCCTCTGGCGCTTCGCTGAGCGGCGTGGCGGTGCAGAAGTGGTTGGATGAGGCAGCCTCGCCGCCCATCACGGGCGTGTGGATGCAGATGCCCAGCCATTTGGATCCGGCCGTAGTGCCAGAGGAGTGGAAGCATTTGCACTTTGCGCGCGAGCAGAATCGGGATGCACCGGTTCTTAATCGGGAGTCGTTAGTGTATCTGAAGGAGTTGTATAGAGCGGATGTGAGGTCGGAGCTATTTTCACCGGTGAATTCGGAGGGGTTCTTGAAAGGGGTGAACCGGGAGAAGATGCCGCCGCATTATCTGATGGTCTGTGGTATGGACCCGGTTAGGGATGATGGGCTGGTTTATGAGAAGATGTTGAGGGCGGCGGGTGTGAAGACCCGGATTGACGTGTTTCCCGGAGTGCCGCATGGACCTGCTCTTTTCGCTGCGGCTGGTCTACCCGCCTCGAAGAAGTCAATCAAGGATGGCATCCTTGCGTTTGGGTGGTTGCTTGGAAAGGACGTAAGTGAAGAGGAAGTTGAAAGGGTTATTAAGAGTACATAAAGACTATCCTCCTCAGCCCCTAATGAACACATGTTTGGCGCATCTAGATGAACAGTATTTTTTTTTATCTGTGATAGCGCTATACGCTGCGTGAAAACTTCAATCAGGTGCTATGCCGTAGGGCGCAGAATTATACGTCTGTAAGACGTAAGGTTCATTGGTCGGGAATCCTCGACCGAAAGGATGATATGTGCCGTCTGTATCTGTCAGAAACGCATTTTGCCATGTCATCATTAGAAGCTTCAGAACCTACAATATTGCTATTCACCCGAACATCCACAGTGCTTCCAGACGGGTCCAAGTTGGTGAACGTCACATTCGGCGAGACAAGAGGGTCCTTTTTCGATACTGTCTGGGCGGCGTCGCGGTAGTGGAACCAGTTAAACTCAAGGTCATCTCCATCTGGATCATAAGACGCAGAAGCATCCAGAACCACAGATTCGCCGAACCTGTACGAGATCTCAAGAGCGTCGAGGCCGCAAGTGTCGTTCACGATGACGATGGGGTGGTGGTTGGCTTCGGTGGCGTTGACTGTCCACTGCATCCGAGCAGCAAAGTCGTACTGGAAAGCGCTCCTCCAGCGCCAAATAGAAGCATGCTGGCTGAAGTATCCTTTGCCGTCCATTCCCTCGGCAAAGTCTGCCACATTGCTGAAGATTCCCGTCAATCCAGATGCGTCGACGAGTTTGTAGCGGCCGCCCCAACCGCCCCATTCAGGGTGCTCTGGTGCATTGAGTCCATTTGGGAGGAGACCAAGAAACGAGGGAGTGTCGCCCTCCATGATGTATGCTATATCCGGGTAATACGCGCCCAGGGGTCCGATGCGGACGTGCTCTTGAAGCCAGTCGTTAGACACGATTGATGCATCCGGACCGCCGGTATCGACGTCTGAGGAAATAGCCTACTCGCCTGCATCAGTAATCAAAAGTCTCTCCGCTGGCACTCTTTACTTACAATCCATGTCGCCTGGTTGTACTCGCCGAAGGCGTGAAGGGAGACAATGTAGAAAAGCGAGGGAAAGTTTGCTCGAATCCACGGGCCGGCGTTATCTTGGTCGGAGATCGAGTAGACGCGGAGCTTTTTGACGAAAGCCGCCGTCTCCTCTGCACTTCTCGACTTCTGTACGTAATAGAGGGCCTCCGCTAGAACGTTCGTGCCTCCCCAGGCGGTGATCCAGAGTGGCTGTGAAGAGGCGTCGGTAGCATTGACGAGAGCAAGGGATGCATTGCTAGGGGGCAGGTCGAGTGCAGCAAGCCCATAGACAGGGTGCCCAGCGTAGACTCGGGACGCAACCTCCTCGGCAGAGGGGTACGCGCCAGCCTGGGGTACATTGGCGTTAAGGCTGTCCGTAACATTCGCGTAGCCACCAATCACCCAAAAGATGGTGTCTAGATCGAGAGAGTCGTTCTTCCACACCGAAGTGACCGCCGAAATGCCTTCGATTTGGAGCTCGTTGGCGTGAGTCAGCAGGCGGACCAGACTCATTTGGTCGTCGGGCTCGTTGCTGATGTCTGTGAGGACGAACAAGCGCGGCTTAGACTCATAACGGGCAGTCTCGCAGCGACCCGAGTCGATGGCGGATGCGGTGGTCCAGAACAGGAGGGATGCTCCCAGGGTAAAAAGCACCCGGAAACGGGCCAGAGTCGTGGCCGCCATTGTTCCAGCCACAGAACGAACACGGGATGCTGCACGCTTCAGCATGCCATAGCGGTCTTTATATACATGGCCGCTGGGAATGGAACCCAGCCGCGGGCACTGCCGCGACTCCACATCGACCTTTCCCAATCCCATTAACGAGCTCTTTAGCCCAGCCGACATCGCCGAAGCCAAGACAAGAAAGAGCAGCATCTTCTCGCAATCCGCGATCCTATTCGTGCATACGTAGAATACTCGAGCAGGGTTCAGCATGCGGAGGATCGGCGGCTGCGATTCCCCCGCAAGTTCTTTATTTTTTCCTGCCTGTGCCTGTGACCACGGAACACGCTGTAGCTCCCCACACGATCATGCCAGTCAACGCGGAGAGCGTCATCGCTCGTTTATCGGCAGGACCCGCGCTACATGCCCTTGTCCTAATGCAGGAACTGGAGGCACCCGCTGCCTTAAACCCCTGCCGTCGGCACTTTTTGACGCACGCTCGGCAGTTGTTCACCGGAATGCGCGACTTTGGCCGCTGCAGGCCTCTCGTCGCTTGTTGGCGCGCACTGACTTCGGAAACTTTCCCGCACTATCCGCACGGAGCAGGTCCCAGAGAGGTCGCACTGTTCTGCGCGTCATGGTGGCAGGCTCAGTTAGCCGACCGCAGAGAAGCTGTGGAGTGACCCGAGTGGCTTGCGCTTTGCAGATCGCTTCGGCTGCAACAGAGTGCCATCTGCCGCTGCCTGCATCGTCCTGGCGCTTTGGGCCGTCGGAATTGAGCTTCGACGATCCCGCGTCAGCTCGAGCACCAGAGCGGCTTGTGTGACTCGTAATGAATCCGAGAAATCTAGCCATGCTACTCCGTAAGCTGCTCTAGATACCAGAGTGCTCAAGGCGGTGACCTAAGCAGTTCGTAAAGTCGGCCACTGGACTCTCCAGCTGTCACAGCAGCCACCGCACGACCATTAAACGGAGTTCGGCTGAGAAGTAAGTCAAGGTAGCAGTGGATAAAAGGCGCGGCAGAGTACGGACGGCTTTTATGACCCCATAGAATACAGGCGTCGTAGCCTAAGTAGTAGAACGATCCAATCCTACAGATCTTAGGCGGGTGTCATACTACTTACGCCTTTCATGTTCCTCGAATCTCAGCTTTACTTGCTTCTTCCCTTATTGCATCTATATATAAGTTTAGAGTGTCACCGGGCGGCTTTCAAGCTATGACTTGTAACAACATGTATTTCGGCAGACTTCAACGCTCTCTATTAATGGAAATAGCGGTGTTGGCTACGGACGACTGAGGAACTGTGCCCACCAGGACTATTCGCGAAGGTCTCACTGTGAGCCCGCAAATGAATTCGTTGCGATACTCTAGAAATTCTTCGACAACCACTCGCTGAGCCCCTGTCCAACCTCCGCCGGCTTCTCGTACGGGGACCAGTGCGCACTATCGATGACCTTCACGGTCAAGTCGGGCAGTAGTCCAGCCTCCTTGTTCTGCTCAATGAGCGCGGGTAGACAGACGTCGTCGCCGGTGCAGCCTAGAAAGAAGGATGGAACCGTGACTGGGAGCCTCTCGGACGGTAGCTCCTTCTCGACGCTCCAGTGGTGCCCATGCGCCAGTGCCTTGTACCAGCATAGGGAGCTAGCTATGCCCTTCTCCCTCACGAATGCGAACCACTCCTCCTTGAGCCTCCCATCGCTCTCAGGGCGCGCGTACTCGCGCGGTGGGAGACGCACGTCGCTCTGGACGAAGCGGCGCATAGCGTCTTTCTGACACCAGTGCTCCTGCATCAGGTGGTCTTGGTCACCGTGTAGCACGGTCCAGAAGCTCTCGAGGTTAGCCTCGATAGTGCTTGGGGCGTCGTCCTGGTTAGCAAAGAACTCCCAGTAGGCGTAGCGCGGTAGGCCGGTCGCGTTCTCGAATAGGTCGTTGACGGCTGCCAGTTCGAAGGGGCCAGGGGGGATGTAGTGAACATTAAGTAGGGCGACGCCAGCGACCAGCTGCGGCTGCCACATCCACATACGGGAGGCGAGGAAAGAGCCCCAGTCGTGGCCGATAACGACGACGCGGGCGATGTGCTCGGCAGCTAGCAGCTCGGCAAGATCGGCGGCCAGGGCCTTAGAGTTGAAGAGGGCGGCATCGGTGGGGGCGGACGAGCCGCCGTAGCCAAGCAGGTCTGGGGCGATGATACGGTAGGGCAGGCCGCTGAGGTGGGGAATTACGCGAAACCAGAGCTTCGCGCCATCGGGGAAGCCGTGAAGAAGGAGCAGAGCGGGCTTGCTGTTATTGGCGGGCTTGCTGGGTGCTGAATCGTAGTATTTGTAGGTAAGCGAGCGGGAGGTGATGAAGGTCTTGGGCGTGAAGCTGTCCATGGCGGGCTGGGTGTCAGGAGCGGATGCGCTGAGTGAGGCAGAAGTGGTGGCTCGTAGCTTAGGTTATTATGGGCCTGCTGCTTCCGTATTGTACACTGCCTGTCAGTGGCAGAGCGGACATGACTTGGCAAAGTCTAGGGCAGTAGTAGTAATTTCCTCCCGCTGCCTATCACTCCCTTGGTTGGTTAGACCCCACGGGTCTATGCGGGTTTGCTTTCGGGTTTGCTTTCGGGTTTTTGTTCTAGCATCCCACGCCTCTCACGTCAGTTACTGCCGCCTGCTGCAGTCATTCCTTGCCATACAACGCACCCGTTCAGCCGCAAAGACGGTGCGGCCACCGAGCGACCCGGAAGCTCCCTGGTTCTCCTTGGCTGGCAGGGCCCGTATAGGCTACCGCAGCTGTACCGAGACTCCTAGGAGGGCCGTTACCAACTCACCGGGTATGCCGAAAACAGGCCCCTTGTCGGCGCCAAGGAAGCGGACAGAGCATTCCGGCTTGGGCCGCCTGACGGCCCCCAATGACAGCGACTGAGATGTGCGCAAAGTTCTCTTGGTGTGTCCCGCTCGTCTGTGCATCCCGGTTCCCCCGCGAAACAGGCCACTAAGAGACAGGCGTGATGGGCAGGTCTCTGCATGGCCGGACTAATGCGAGAGCCCAAAATTAGGCGTTTCGGCCGGTACAGGGCAAAGTAGAGATCCCTGCGCTCCGTTTCTATGCAGCCGTCTATTGAAACCCGCCTGACTCGCCCGTAAGGGCCCCACAACACCCATGATTCGCAGCTGCAAGCCTTCTTGACCGCTGAGGACATGTTTATCGCTAGATGAGAGTACGAACACCAGACGGCAGCGCAGGTGCTTCTTGCCGAACCCGGCTCAAAAGGACAGGGGCGGTCTTGACAAGCTCTCCTTAAGCGTCAGGAGCTTTTGCCACTGTGATGCTACTGTGAGTAAGGTAAGTGCGTACAAGTAGGAACGCATTTGGCAACCAGGAAAGCCTCGGCTTCGGGGATTCGGGTCGGGCTATCCGGTCGGAACTCGCTCTGATAAATCAACGCTCGGTTGGGGTGGTTGAGCATGAGTAAGTCACTTCCGTAGGCGACTTAGCAGCTTATGCCTGCGGCCTCTAAACCGCAAAAGCTGTCTTACGCGTGTGCATGAGAAGCAGAATCGAAGGTCATAGTTCATTTCGCTTCCCCCTATATCCTCCTCATGTCTCTGTGCTATCTCGCAGACGCAACCAAGGCCATGTGTAAAAGTAGACTTGGAATCTATTAAGGCCAATCCACCGACCTCGCCAGTGGCTTCTCCCTTGCCGCTTGGCCTTTATATTACGAGATCAAGCATCTACACCACTTTCCTGCTGCCGACCATCCCAACAACCCTCCCAGGAGCTCGACCTCTCGCAGCTATGGTAGAGGCCGCGCTCGTCGAAACATGGACGCTGTACTCCGTCGGTACACTCATCATCATCGCGAGAATCTACTGCAGATGGACGATGGTTGGCATCCACAACTTCAAGCCTGATGACTACTTAATCCCCTTGACCTGGGTAAGTATACTCCCAAATGATGCGCATTTCAAATCCGTCTTCTGCTTTTTCTGCTTGAAGGACGAGCGCTAATGTCTCCTCGACTTCTCTGCAGATCACTTATACTGGTATGACCGTTGCAGCGCACATCGTCGGCGCACACGGTGATATTGGCGCCATTCCCGCCGAGCAGCGCGCGAGCCTGAGTCCCGAACAGGCGGCGTCACTCGTCCTAGGAACCAAATGGTTCATGGTAGGATGGTACACGTATGTATCCCTGATCTGGTCGCTGAAGGTCAACATGCTGTTCCTCTACCAACGGGTCGTGAACGGGCTGTGGGTTGCCAAGTTTATCAAGCCCGTCATGGTACTCGTGCTGGCAACTTGGGTCTCCATCCTCATACTCGTGTCCGTCGCATGCCGGCCGTACGAGAGGATGTGGCAGGTGTTGCCGGACCCAGGAAGTAAGTACCTATGCCCACCCGCTCCAACGTCCAGCGAAGTGCGGAACAACGCTCACGCAAAGTTTTCCGATGCTTAGGCGTGTGCAAGGCGCAAGGCGCGGCATTTCTGATTCCCACTTTGGTCTGCAATCTGCTCACCGACATGTGCATCATGGCCATTCCCGCACCAGTCATCCTCCCGCTTAAGACGACCATATGGCGGAAGATCGGCCTGTACATCCTCTTTGGCGCCGGCCTCTTCGTTATGACAGCCGCGGTCCTCCGCGTCGTCTTCGTTCTCGGGGTAAGCAGTTCCCCGGTGGTCACCATGACCATAAGTATTCGACCGCTAACCGAGGCACCGCCGTCATCAGTTCAAAAACGGCAAAACGGCCGCTATTTGGTCCTGCCGCGAGGACATCGTCGCCATCTTCGTCGGCCAGGCGACCATGATCCGGCCCATCTTCACGCGCAAGTTCTGGATTGGCGAGTACGGACCAGGCTCGGCCTACGCCTCCGGCCACGGCGGTCGCTCCAAGGAGGCGCCCAGCTCGTACGAGCTCGCGACGGCAACCATCGGCGGCAGCAAGCGGGGTGGCTTCCGCAAGAAGGACCCGTACGCGATGACGACGATGATGGCGACGATGCAGGAATCGGACTCTACCGAGAAGATCATCGAGAGCTCGAGCCGGCACTCATCGGCTGTCGGCGGCGACCTCGAGGCGGGAGGGCAGGGAAAGGCGGTCGGGCTGCAGATAACTGTGCGGGACGACGTGGATGTCGAGAGCATGGAGTACAATGCCTCTAACAGCGACAGGCGGTACGGAGAATCGCTGCAGCCGGCCGGTGCCGCTGCCGGGTGGACGGATCGACGTGGACCCGGTGGAGGCCACGCTGGGAGGGCGTAAAGGTGAGAAGGGGCTCGCGACGGGCTCTTGTGTTGAACTGGCGCTTTGTAGTCCGCCAATTGTAGTTGGAAAGATTTAATATACAGGGAGGCACTGAGGGCAGGTCCCGGGAACTAGGGGGGAAAAAAAGAATTTCTTCAATACATGGCATGCGGCCAGCTTGCCCAGCGTCCCGATACTGCAAAACTCGATGGTGAGGGCCCAAGAGGTGAGTCGAAGTGTTCACTCCGCGAGAGCTGCGATCCGACCAATGAGGAGGGCCCCGCTACACTTGGACAGGACGCGTCGCCTTCAGATTGACATTAACCTTGCCCAACGCCCTCCCACCTTTCGAAGGTATCCACGTGAATCCCCATCAAGTCCAGCATCCTGCCCACGCTCTGGTCCACCATTTCTTGGATCGACTTCGGCCTCGTGTAGAAGGCCGGTACGGGCGGGAAGATAGTCGCGCCAGCCCGCTGCAGGAATGCCATGTTGTCGAGATGCACGGCGCTGAACGGCGTCTCCCTCACCACCAACACCAGCTTCCGTTCTTCCTTCAGACACACGTCGGCCGACCGCGAGATCAAGTCGTCACAGTATCCGGCGCGCACTGCTGCCAGCGTCTTCATCGAGCAGGGGACGATGATCATGCCGTCATGCAGGAAGCTGCCCGACGACGGTGGCGCCGTCATGTCCCGCACCGCGTACACCCGCGTCGCCAGGGACCGCACGTAGTCGACGCTGGTGTCCGTCTCGTAGCGCATGGTTGCCGCGCTCCATTTGCTCAGGACGAGGTGCGTCTCGATGTCCAGGGCGCGCAGGATTTCGAGCAGGCGGATCGCGAACACCACCCCAGACGCACCCGTCACCCCAACGACGACCCGGCGCTTGCGTTGGACGAAGCCTGGAGACCGTACGGGCCCACTGCTGGAACTGATTGGTGCGATGGTCTGCCGGTGACGGCGAGCGGTGGGTCCGGCAGCAGCGAACGCGCATCGACGCGGAAGCCATCTCGTCGAGCTCCGGACGCTCGACAAGAAAATCATTCTGGCAGGAGAAGCAAAATGGTTGCCAGAGGGCTGGCACGCCTGCCTATCTCTCTTGTGCCCAGGCCACCGACTCATTTCGGCATCCGGTATCACCGAAGCTGCCGAGCGGTGATACACATCTTTCTTCGGCATATTGACTCGGGCAACCTTGCTCAGGGCAGTTAGACTGCCTGGTACGGCCCGCACGGTGAAAATCCGTGTCCAGTCGAAACACTAAGACAAGCACAGTCGTATGCTGGAAAGGCCGTACAGGATAACTAAGTCGAAGAGCGTGAAACCGAAGCTTGTACGAAGATCAGACGCACAAGACAGCTAAACAAGACAGCAGACTCGACGAAGACAACGTCCTACGGATGAGAGCAAGCCGTTACGACTCTAGCCCTCTTCGGTATTGGATTCTCGGTGAACGACGCCGGGTGGACAAGGCCTCCCGGAGGTCGTAAGGCCTCCCAGAGGTCGTGACGCGATCGACAAGTAGTGCGTGTATCAGAGCGGTGAGCTGTTGGCATTGCTCGCAATGAGTCGAAAGCCGACACCACAAAAGTGCCGAGTCATGCTCTGCCCCACCGGGCAGTCCGTACCCGCCGCTCTACACAGTAATTAGCAACCGTCACTCGGAGCTCTAGCAAGATAACGGAGATGTTTGGCCCTTTCCCTAGCAGCTTTCTCTAGCACCTTATCCGCCGAATTTCCTTCTACTGCAGCCGCGAAGATGCTGAGCTTACTCGCACGTTATGGTTCCCGCCGCTCCTTTTGGCGCCTATCGGACCCTCTGAACTTCCCGACCCGACGGAATTACCACGTTGCCCAGGATCCCCCACACCTTAGCTTCAGAGCTTTCGTGGAGGCTCTCAAGGATGACGGCGATGTCGCTGTGATCAACACGGAAAAGGACCCGCACCTGGAGATACCAGCCATCATTCGGCGCTCGAACGAGCTGAACGACAAGGCGCCGCTCTTCAACAACGTTAAGGGCTCCCAAAAGGGTTTATTCCGAATCCTTGGCGGGCCTGGGGCGCTACGCAGCCCGTCAAAGGGGCGGTATGGCAGACTGGCGCGGCATCTCGCCTTACCGCCAACCGCCAGCATGAAGCAGATTCACGACAAGATGCTCTCCGCAAGAGGCGCCGCACTGGTCCCGCCGCGCGTGCTCACCGGGGGACCGTGCAAAGAGAACAAGCTGCTGGGAGACGATATCGATCTTACTGCGTTGCCCGCACCCCTGATTCACAAGAGTGACGGCGGTAAGTATATTCAAACCTATGGGGTAAACATCCTCCAGGCGCCCGGCTCGGCCTGGACTAACTGGTCTGTGGCGCGCGCCATGGTGCACGACAAGCGGCACCTGGCTGGTCTGGTGATCGAGCCGCAGCACATCTGGCAGATCCACCAGCAGTGGAAGAAGGAGGGTAGAGATCTCGAAGTGCCGTGGGCCCTCGCAATCGGCGCACCTCCAGCCGCCGTCATGGCCGCATCGATGCCCCTGCCCGACGGTATGAGCGAGGCCGAGTACGTTGGAGCCATGACCGGTACACCCGTCGACGTCGTGAAGTGCGAGACAAACGACCTGCTCGTGCCAGCCACTTCGGAAATTGTGCTGGAAGGCACGCTCTCCCTGACCGAGACGGCGCCAGAAGGCCCGTTCGGCGAGATGCACGGCTATGTCTTTCCAGCAGACGCGCATCGGTCTCCCAAGTACATCGCTCCAGTCCCATCATGCCGGACAAGCTGACCATGATCTTGCCGCAGGTACCGCGTTGACTGCATCACCTACCGCAATGAAGCAATCCTCCCAGTCTGTGCGGCTGGGAGGCTTACGGACGAGACGCATACTATGATCGGGCCCCTCGCCGCTGCCGAAATCCGGCAGTTGTGCCAGGATAATGGCCTACCTATCACTGACGCCTTCACCCCCTTTGAGTCACAGGTGACGTGGGTAGCACTGAAGGTCGACACGGCCGCCTTGAGGAAATTGCGCACCACCTCCCCTGAGTTCAGTCGGCGTGTCGGCGATCTTATCTTCAACCACAAAGCCGGCTACACGATCCACCGAGTCGTGCTGGTCGGCGATGATATTGACGTCTACGACGGCCGCGATGTGCTATGGGCCTTCAGCACGCGCTGCCGGCCCGGGGACGATGAGGTCTTCTTCCCGGACGTCCGCGCCTTTCCGCTAATCCCGTACAATGGCCACGGCGCGTTCAGCCCCGTCAAGGGCGGGAAGGTAGTGAGCGATGCGCTGCTTGCCGTCGAGTATACGGCTGGTAGAGATTGGGAAGCGGCAAGCTTTAAGGAGAGTTACCCGGATGACGTCAAGCAAAAGGTGCTCGCCCAATGGAGCGCCATGGGGTTCGAAGAAGTCTGAAACTGCAGCGAAACCCAGTCTACTCATATCTCGCTATAGCAACTCGTTATTGATTATTGAGAATCACATGTGGCGGGGGACACCACCTACTGTAGTAGCGGCGGAACCGATTCCTATTAGAATGGCACGGATCCAATATGTTTTTAAAGGTCTTCGTATTTTCTGAAATCTTTTACGCATACTAAATGGTCAGAATCCCGGGGTCACCTTGATACGAACGTGATAAGCCATGCATTTGCAGGGTCTTCAATATGAAAATCCGCGGCCTAGACATGGAGGCGGGATGTACGCTTCACCTCCTGGCTGTTACAGCGACATCCTCAGGGTTTCAGGTTTTCCTGGGGTTGCAAGGCCGTACATCTGACCTTCCAAAACGAACAATCCAAAGGGGCTGAAACGAAGTTGCATACCTGTCGCGCACCCAAACGGGCTACGCCAGTCGACAACTAGCCAATGAAGCCTGACGCTTGCTAATGATCCCCGTTCACGTACTACAAACATTCGAAGGACCGAAACTTGGAGGTACTCAGTACAAACGCTGATAAGAGATCTACGTATTATGTACAGTATCGACGGTCAGGGCGATAACTTGGCCGATCACTGAGTGGCCTTGGTTCAGTTTCTACAGTTGTAGCTGGAAGCAACCGCAGGAGGTGGAAAGTGGCATAGCTTCTGCGAGAGACACGCGTCAAGAAAGGAAAGATGGTAGGTTGGTCGTCGGAGCTCCGGCACGGAGTTTCTCCTTGGATGAGTTGCAGCAACCAGACTCCGCCCTTTTCAGCTTTTTTGTAGGAACCAGGGCTTAACTTCCCTGTGCTCATCGCCACTTTCATTTCGGAACTTTATTGCCCTGTGGCGGAAGGCTGAGCCGATGCCGCGCGCACGTCCACGCACGCGGTATGAGCTGCTGTTCTGTCAAAAGTCGATCTTTACTATGTAGACGTGACTGGATAAGCTGAGGCCATGTATGTTTGCCCGCATCCTGCATTTTAAAGCCGGGCCTGCCATAAAGTAAGCGACGGGCATGTTGTTGGCTGCTATAGACGTAAGGGAGTATGCACGGCTTCTATCTTCGAGCTCTGTGGTTTAGGGTAGCGGGAGCAAAGCAGTGGACGACGTGGACGGATTACCTGCAGGCCGGCAGAGTCGCGGGCCTTTGCCAGGTGGCGAATCTACTGTGCAGTATCACCGCCCGAGGGAATCTGTCATGACTCGGACTTCGGATGGCATCTCGTTCCCGCGTCCGAATACGAAGCCCGTGCCCGCTCTCGCGCTGTCCTGCCATCGAGACTGGTTCCACTCTTAAAACCCCGCTGTTCTCCCCAAAAGCCGCCGCGATGGCTCTTGCACCTCTACAAGATGCACCACGCATTACCAGTGGAATTGCAGTTTCAATCGGGTTCAGTGTGGCCTGATCCGGCCAAGCATCATGTGGGATTGTACATATTTAGGATTCGACCGAAAATAACCGCAGTAGATAGACCAGTGCTACTATATATAGCTCGGTCGGTCGTATATTAGGGCGGGCGCGTTAGTAGACGAACAAAAAGCCGTAGGAGGTAGAGGTGGGTTGGGGCTCAAACAGGATTAAATAGTTCTAGTTTTAAGGTTTTAGAAGCTAGCGGGGCCGCGTAGGAAAAGGGTAGGTATTAGATATACGATAGGGTGGATGAGCGGGAGGGTAGAACCGAAAGCAAAGTAAAGTAAGAGGTGGGGTATAGAAGAAGTAGTGGTAGTAACACAGCAATTGAAGATAGATAGTAGTAGAAGATAAAGAAGGAGGCTACGAAATAATAAGCGTAGAATAAAGTACAACGGGGTAGTAAGCGAGAGGGAAGCACTGCAACGTTGCTCTTAGAACTAAGCACCTTGTTCCATGCTCCTCAGCTCTAACCATTTGATTCGAAGTTGTCTCTTCCAACGTACCTCAAAGGTAAACGCCAACGGCGCAGTAGAAATGTTCCAGCTAGCATAAGGATTGAACTGAGCGACAAAATCTACACCGGAATCGGAAGGGTCGCTTTTTTTATCACATGGCCTTCCCAGATCCCAGTCATCTTTCCCATATCTTATGGTCTTAAGTGTTGCAGTCGGTTCGTAATTCGGCTCCGGCTCCAGCCCCACATGCAATGCTGCTTGGTTGAAGACGAAAAATTGTTGGCCCAAGCACTGTGGGAGGCAGAATGACACTGTTGCGTTCCGCTCCGGCAGCTTAGCGATCTCCGTGGGCCCCTTAGAGCCTAGAAAAAGCTCGACGCCATTATATTCTAAGTCCCCCTTGAAGGAAGAGTCAATCCAACAACTTGCGCCATGTATTAACATGGTCGCCATCCTGAAAACTGAATTAGAAGCTGTTTAGGTTGCTACTAAGTCATTTAATTGGAAAGAGATTACTTACATAGAGTTCGAAGTCCCCAACAGCCAACAGTCGACTCTTTTAGGATAGCTCGAATTAGACTACACTGATTGTTAAGTACTTAATTCTGCATTTCTAATCAAAATAGGGACGGATGACGTTTTGTATAGCTACCTTTGGTTTCGTGATTGACGAACTGCTTGTCTTAAAGATGGGTTCGCAACGACCATAGTAGTCTGGGAAAGGTCAGGCTCTATATATTCGCGGATGAGCGGTTTTTGTCATTTCGGGCCCCGCTTTAGCATTTTCAACCCCGCAAGGTGTGCTGCCTACCACTAGGATGCGGAGACCCGCAGCGAGTCTTCTCGCCGAAAATCTGCAAACCGAGCCTATTGACCTCTTATATGTGTGAGAATACATACATATCCAATGCATATCGAACGATCATTGCAGCTTCTTCACCGTGGCACAATCTTATTAGTACAACAGCAAGGTCTGCAAGAGCAGGAACAGAATATAACGCCTGTTGGATCGATCAACGTGCGGCTAACACTAGCTGGTAACGATTTCTGCAGCAGTGCGAGCAAGCAATACGTTTCTAAAACGGTAGGTGCTGCAGTATTAGAGGGGTTTGGGTAGCCGCTCTCAAGTGTGTGCATTATGCATTACGTTTATCGGCTTCCGTAAATGAAGTCTCGCGTCGTCCGTACGCCGCTAGTCAAGTAATATCTCATAGCACAGCCCATATAAATAACGCACTACTAGCTGCGGATCGGAGATGTGGCTGATAAAAGTTTTCATGAGAGTTAATGATAGTAAGAATTGGTTTACCTTTTCTTAACGGTTCGAATCTTTAATCTTTAGTGAAGTGACGTTTCTTTGTACAGGAGGGCTTATATAAGCCACATGAAGCCATCATTCTTTCTTTTCTTTTCTTCCCTTGTTTTTTCACATATGCACACTAAGGGCTCTGGTGTTCTCCGACGAGGCTCTTTCGCGTTTACTTCTGTTAATGTTACTCGAAGGGAATGTGTAAGCGCTCAGGATAAGATTGGGTTCGATTCTGAAGTAAGCCAAGCAGAGATGGAACCGGGACTGGCTTCCATGGCACGCTACTCCGCACGCTATTCTAGCATCACATTTTCGGCTCTAAGGTAATTTGCTGCAGGCAGATTACTAAGACGTGGAGGTGCTGACCCAATAAATGGCAGCCTGCTTGGTCGTGCTGCAGCGTGACCTGCGAGAGAATGACAACAGCTGCTGCATAGTACCAGGACGGCCGGCACAGCCGGCTGCAGAACACGTGTTGGAAGCCAGATAAGGTAGAGGCTGCTGCATTTCTACTCAATGCATTATAGCTGCTTCTCAGCTCACGGAAACATCGCTGAATGGCTAGTGTAATTCCAATATTTCCCATATGCTGTCATGTGTACAGGTGTGGGGTAGCAGCTTGGTGGGGTAAAATTACTCTCGAGCCGCAGTTGGAACAACGGATATTTTGCAGTGAACAGCGGTTTAGTGTAGATAGCGCTAGTTCAACAAGATAGCAGGAGTATATGAGAGTCGCCATCTACCGGTCCCTCTGCTCTTCATGCCAATCATTCAGTTTACTCGGTCATCACCATATTGCAATAGGATGATACCTAACGAGGCGCTGATCCCGAGAAAGGCTCGGGTCCTTCGCGAGCTCCGCGATACGTCAGCATTCCCATCTTCGGATTAGGCGACGCTATGTCATGCAGGCGGGAGCGCAACGGGCCGGGCTGCAGCAGCGGAAATCTTGGAAAGACGGTGGGGAGGTCAAGCTTACGAACGTCCGCGATCGCCCGCGTTCAGTCAACACCTCCACTCAGTGCAGGTAGTCCGAAAAGAGGATCTGATCAGCATGAAGATAGCTTGGATGTCGCCACCACTAGTATGGAGGATGGCCGACACGATTCTGCCATCGGGGGCGCAATGTAAGGGACGGGAACGAATGATGGGGCAAATGGATCGTCTGGTGGTAGAGGTATTATGGCGCAGCCTCTACAGCGAGGAGGACAGAAACGACGTGTCACCAGCGCTTACTGCCTTGGCTGACAACGATTTTGCCTCGTTGCGGTTTTTGATGCGTCTGGTTGGGGCTGAAGGCAGTGCTTGGGCCACGGCAGCTGCAGCTGCAGCTGCAGGTCCTGGTGGAAGACACCAAATCTAGCGTCGCCGCCATCTCAAAAGATACGAAGTCGGGGATACCGGTTTAGAGCGCCGCCTTGGCGACGATGTACTCAGCGAAGGCGCCGTCTTCGTGGTTAGATGAGTTGCTAACTTGCTACCGACGCCGGCTACGTGGTCGCCGAGCTGCACACCCGTTGTAAGGGATTGGCCTTATGCCACCACGCCACGCCACCATAGTCTTGAGTCTGACGGAGGCCGGCCGCAGCGTCGGGATTGGCACGTCGGTCACCCGTCTGGCGACCTTGGGCACGTGGATTTGAACGGCACGCTGCATAGGCATTTTATTTATTGGGTGACGCAGGACGTGATGGATCTTGCGTGCAAGCGTCTTACGCTGCAACGGGCTGTCGAGAGGTATTTTGAGATGAATTAACCCGGCTCTGGTATCGACTGTGCTTGGTAAGTACAGAAGCTGGAGCTGCGGTGTTGCCATGATGTTCACGGGGATTTCCCTTCAGTGCCCATGGTTGTGCCGCAGATGCTCTGTCCCCCACCTGCTCTAAATGACGCTTGCAGCAGCTGTGATGCAAACTGCAAAGCTAGAAACTGAAATCACTTCCGAATCTGATAAATACAAGTGGAGGGTCACTCATCTCCTAGTATACTCCCAATAGCCTTTTCGTTTCACATGAAAGTCTTTCTACATTTGAGAATGCAGAGTCTTACAGTGCCTCCTAGACTTTTTTAAATGAAAAAGAACCGGTCTTCAGGTGCGGACACATGGCCTGGCCTAAAAAACTAGCATTGGTTGTAGTCATTACGTGGGGTGGAGCTGACTTGCCACTAATGCACGATCTTATTCTTCTATTAAGACTCGGTAGCTCGTCTTAGGAACGTTAGTAGTGAACGCGCACCCCTACAGCGTATAGCGTTTGATTAAGATATAGGGTTTAGGACTTACTTAAACTTCTTTACGATTATCATTATTCTTAGAGGAACCCTACTTATGTAGTTATATCTCTATAATAACTTTAAACTACTAAGCTAGCGTCTCTAGAGCTCTAGATATAATCGACTACTAGAAGGTAATTAAGCGCCCTATATAGACTACCGTAGGAGCGTTATCTAGTAAACTTTTAAGATCTCTATTCTATCTATAGTATTCTTCGCTAAATAAGGATTTAGTCTATTTAAGTTGTTTTTAACATGTCCTTATATACTTATATAAGCCGGCGGTTATAAAATCTAGTCTATAGTTTATAAGGTAAGCCTAAGAGTAAGCAATTATATAGAGCTAGCGACGTAAGCGAGCCTTTAGGCATAGGTATAATCTATTACTTATCCTCCCTCTTATCTACTATATATACTATAATACGTTAATAGAATTAACTATATTACCTTCTCTAGTCTAATAGTAGTATTAGTTAATATTAATATAGGGCGGCGATTAGATTAGTATAGTAGTAAAGTAAGATAATAGGGGGTAAAGATAGTTGTAAGCTAAGAACCTTATTTAATCTTTAACTCTTTTATCTAACTAAGAAAGAAGTTATTAATAACGTATACTAGAGCATAAGTTATTATAAAAGTCTAACGTCGTCTATCTTCTATTAATTCACTATATATACTGTAAATAATATACTATAGAATAAAGATTATTAGGGTTAGGGTTAGAGTAAGAAAGTATAGCAATGATATTTGATTAGGGGCGAGTATTTAGCTAAAACCTATTACGTCGCGATAGAGAGGTAATTTCGTTTTAAAGACTCGTTAGAGTAGATAAGAGCCTATTATTTTATAGACGATTAGTAGGTTAATATATTATCTTTTACTTACTAAATAGAAATATAGCTTCTAAGTAGCTTTTTACGTCTAATCTAATAGTTAGTCGTTTTATTTAACGTTTATACTTATAGTATCTAGAACCTTACTATAGTTTATAATTAGTTTCTAACTAGATAAGACTAGGTTAATACTATAAGATAATAAGAATCCTATCTTCTAATAAAGAGAGAAGTAGAACTTTTATTATAACTAGTTATAGTAACTCTAAAGTTAGGGTTTATAGTTAGAGTAAAAGTTAGAATTTCTTTCTCTTAGGGTTTAAGGGCTCTAAAAGCTATAAACTCTAGTTTATCCTCTTCTAAATCTTTAGTAATAGGTATTTTATTAAACTTAGCGCTAGTAATTTCTAGAAGTATTTTATTCTAGCGTCTTATATAGTTAAATAGACTATATATATAAGAGAGACTTTTAACGACTTAACCTTCTAGCGTAGAGAAGACTTTCTTATCTAATACCTTCTATACTTTAATTATCTTATCTCTTATTCGCTTTATAAAAATAAAATTTTATATAGTATTATAGTAGCTTAGTAGTAAGAGTAGGAAATCTAGGTTTACTCGTTTTAAAGAGAACCTTTTATCTATCTACTTTACTTATTAAAACTAAGCTTATAAGATCTTTACTAAATATCTACGTACTTAAAAATAATAAAAGAATTCTTATCTAGTAGACTTAAAGTCTTTTTATCTTAAGTAGATTATATAAAATTAGAGAAGTTCTATTTTAACGAAAGCGCGTTTAATGCTTTTTAGGTATATAGAGCTCTAAGAAATATATTAGAAGTAATTAAGGTTTTTCTTAAAGAGTTTTATAATAATCTTATTAGATTTAGAGTATAAAGATACTCGTATATTAAGAAATAGTATTATTCTTTTACTATATTTCTAATTAACTATAAGACTAGAGGTCTTAGTATAGTATTTTATAAATATAAATTCTTCGCGTTTTATAAAGCGGATTTAAAAGATTCTTACGATAGTAAAGATATTATTAATATACTAATAGTAGTACAATAGTTAGGCGTTATTACTACCTCGTTCTTAATTTTTATCCTTATAGATAGCTATATATAAATTAGCGATAGTTAGTACGTAAGGTGTTCTTATTATAAGCCCTTTATTCTACTAATATATCTAGCTATAATATTTAAACTAGCTATTAGTATTAACTAGAAGAAGCATCTCTATTACTATTTTAGCTATCTTAAAAGTAATTATATTAGGCTATAAGAGGAGAAGTTCGCGAATATCGCGATAGTATTAATAAATTAGAATGTTAGTATATATCGACTTAACGTCCCTAGTAAAAATCCTAAGATTTTATTTATTAGCTATATTTACTTTTAAGACTTTTTATAGAAATTTCTTAGTAGATCTAATAATCTAGAAGAATAAGAAGAGAAAGAATTAAAGATAGTAGTTAACTATTTTTAATAGATACGTAGTAATCTATCTATAAGAGAGGATAATTAGTCTAATTACCTAGAGGTTCTTATAGATCTTAGAAATTCTATAGAACTTAAGTAGTTCTTATCCTCTTAAGAAGTAATAGATAAATTCTTTCTAGTTATAGAAAAGAAGTCTATTACTTAGAGTTAGAAGTTTCTATATTACTATACTATTACTATATATAAGAAGACTATATATATATACTAGTAGTCTACTATAAGTAAGTTAGATCCCTTCTTAGTAGTCTATTTAGTAGCTATTTATTTAGAAGAAGGATTAGTCGTTTAGGCTTAACCTAAGTACTTAATTCTTAAGTTCTAGACTAACGCTTCTAAGTATTTCTTTCTTAGAGTTCTCTAGCTTCTATTATAGTATAGACTCTTAAGATAGACTACCCTAGCGCCTACGTAATTTTCTTTACTATATAGATAAAATCTAAGCTCGATAAGTATAGCTATCTAATATCTTTTACTTCTACCCTTAGTACCTCTAGTAGTATCTAAGGTCTAGTTCTCTTATAGCTATTAGCCCTCCTTAGATTCTAATTCTAGGCTTCTTTCTCGTTTATATCTCTCTTCTTCTTTATTACTATCTTCTAAATAACCTACCTCTAGATTTTCCTCTTTAGTAAGAGTCTAGAGCTAGCGTAATAGTATAGAATTTCTCTTTCTTACTAGGACTAAGTAGTTTAAAAACTATAGTTATCTTTCTAGCCCTCTTTATTCGTAGGTTTTACCCTAGTAGCTATAATCCTTTCTCTACCTTACCTACTACTACTTATAAAAACGTTATAATCTTCTTATCTAACTACGTCTCTAAGTTTCTACTCTAGCTTCTACTTAGTACTAATAAAGATACGTAGTAGGTATATTATATAAAGGCTAGTAGTACTTCTCTAGCCTAGAAGTTAATAAGCATCTATAAAAATATACTACGTAGACTAGTATTAATTAACTAAAGATCTTACGCTAGTATTAGTTAACTAAAGATCTTACGCTAGTATTAGTTAACTAAAGATCTTACGCTAGTATTAGTTAACTAAAGATCTTACGCTAGCTAGTCGCACCTCGCGTTTAATAGCGATCTTTATATCTAATATAACTATCTTTATATCTAGTATAACTATCTATATCTATTATTAGTATATAAACCTAAATAGTTAACTCTTTAGTATAAAACGTTTTAAAATATTAAACTATATAGTTTATAGGTAATAATAAAATATCTTAACTAAATCTAGCTAGAAATACCTAGTTTAGTTATAGACTTTCTTAAGCGTATAGAAGAGCTAATATTCTAATATAGACTACTTTTTTTATTAGTCGTAAAGAACGCCTAGAAACTAGAACGCTATTCTCTACTCTTATCTTAGAGGTTATAAGTTTAATTCTAGCTAGAAGGATAGTATAATGCTTTTTAAATTTAATAAGTATTTAGCTAGATATATATATATAGATAATACTAACTAAGTTAGTTAAAATAATAGTAGTATTAGCGCTATAGTAACGCTAAGCCTAGTATTAAGCCTAGTACTAAGTCTAGTAGCGATAAGCCTAGTATTAAGCCTAAGGCTAAGCCTAGTATTAAGCCTAGTATTAAGCCTAGTATTAAGCCTAGTGTTAAGCCTAGTATTAAGCTTAGTATTAAGCCTAGTATTAAGTCTAGTATTAAGCCTAGTATTAAGTCTAGTATTAAGCCTAGCGCTAAGTATTAGAACGAGAGAAATAGATAGAGAGTTTAAAATACGATAATAAAGAAAGTAATAGTAGGGGGCTAAAGCGGGTAGAATAATTAGTTAACTTAAAAGTATATAAGATAATAGTATAGATAGAAGTCGTATAGATTATAGAGATAGTAAAGCTAATAGAGGTTAGGTTAACTAAGACTAAGCCGTTTAAATAGATAAGATACTTAGGTAGCTCCTCGCGCTATAAGAGATATCTAATATAGTAAGATAAGTAGTATAGTAATAGCTAAGATAATTAGTATAGGCGGCGTAGTAGTAGTAAGATAGTTTATAAGAATTAGCGAACTTTAGTAAAGAATAGAAGTTAAGAATATTCTAATATCTCTAATTACTAAGAAGTTTATATAAACTCTAGTAAACTTCTATAAACTTCTATCGAAGTTTAAAATTCTTTAGAGAATAATCTAAGGGCTTTAATTAGCCTAGAGTTTAGAGAAATTTACTAGAGTTTTAAAATCTATAGAGGATAAAATAGAATAATATAAGGCCTTTAATTAACTAAGAGTTAGCGAGTATTTCTAACTATTTATAACTAATTTAGTAAGTAGTTAACGCTTTATAACTACTACTAGCTACGAGTAAATTTAACTTCTAACGCGTTAAGAATAGTATATAAGACGTTAATAGCTTTTACGAAGTTCTTTATAATAATCTAGTAGTTAACCTAGCTTACGCTATCTATATTAAAGCTATTACTAAAAACCTTCTATTTAGTAGTTATATTAATAGAGAATAGAAGATTGTCGAAGTAGGCTCTTTTATTAATATAAGTATAGTAGAATAGCCTACTATAAAGATAAATATAGCTATAGCTAAATATATTTAGCTAGTAGTAGAGAAGTAAGTTCTAGTAGGCTCTTAGTACTATTAAAAGGTTATTAGCGATAAGATAATAGAGGATAGACTAAAGAGTAATAAGAGAGGCTAATAGAAGAACGCTACGCTAAGTCTTTTCGATATAAGCGCGTTACTCCTTCTATAAGAAGCTATTAAGGCTAGCTATAGGCGAGTATAATTACTAGAACTTAGTATAGGCGCTACTAAAGAAGATATTATAGAGAAACTATAAGGTTATAGTAGAGAGAAGAATAGAGAGAGAGTTAGTAGAATTAAGCCTAGCTTAGACTAGCTAGAACTTAGCGTAGATATAGAAGAAGTAAAGTTAAGATAGAATTAGGCTAAAGAGATTAGTAGCGACGTTAACTACGTAGACCTTACTACTAGTAATCTAGTAGAGTAGCTACTTCTACGAGTTCTTTAGAGTAGCTACTAACTAGGTAAAGGCGCGCTTAGTAGCGTACTAGGTATAGACTAAAGTAGCGCTATACTCGAACATTAGAGCTAGATAGCGTCTATAGATCTTAAGCTAGCTAGATACGCTCTAGCCTTCTAAGTAGATAGATAAAAAAGTAAAAAGGCTAATAGTAGTATATATACGCTAGATAATATAGGCGAAGAAGTTAATACTATTAGCTATAATAGGGAAGCTAAGGTAGATAGTCTTATATACCTACTTAAAAAGAATAACGTATTTTTCTCTAGTAAGAAAGAGTAAGTACTCTCTAGAGAGAGACGTAATAAACTTATACTTAGCTAGACTAAGACGTATTTTTAGCTATAAGAGACTAGTTTAGAGCTAAAGAAGAAGCTACTAGGTCCTCTCTAAGTCTATATAAAGTAGTACGCTATTATTAGCGTAGAATAGAGCTAGTAGAGAAATAAGAGAAGTAGGTCTATTTAACTAGTAGACTAACGTATTAATATAGACGTTAAATAAAAGAGAAGAGAGAGAAAAGCCTTAAAGTAACCTACGTATATGCTAAAATAAAAGAGAAACGTAGCTATTAATAAGTACTTATAAAGTTATATCTATAAATATTAGTAATATAAATAGGCGTAGTATAGGCCTAGTATAGAGTCTTTTATTTAGCGTCTCGAGAAGAAGGGCGTAGTTAACTATATTAAAGATAGACTTAATATTAACGAAGATAACGACTCTAGTAGATCTTAAGGCTAGTGCGTAGTAGACGACTATAGTATTAGTTTTAACTAAGTAGCTAGCGTAGAAGCTAGCCTAGGCTAGGTATAGCGTAGTCTAGGCCTCGTTCTATACTACCTATAGAAGTAACCACTTAAATATCTTATAGATAATCTATACTAGCGTTACTAGTCGTAGGTTATCTAGTATACGTAGCGCTAATAGGTCTTTAGGCGTTAAATAGATCTTAGTTACGTTCTAAGAGTAAGGTATATAGCTAGTTTTAGCGTAGTAGTAGAATAGAGTAGTAAGAAGATCTATAACGCTAGTACTAACTAAAGACTTAAGTAGGTAGATATATATACTATCGTTACTATAACTTTTATCTACCTCTTAATAGTATATCTTATCTATAATCTTTTACGCTAAAAACGCGTTTATAAGCTTATATTTATCTAGTAAGAGTAGAGAGCTAAGCTAAGAGCCTAGAGTAAGTAGATTTAATAGCTTCGCTTAGTAGCGTCTTAAAGTAGTATAGTAGTAGGCTATACGTAAGCGTAGTACGTCTAATAGATCTTTCTCGACGCCTACTAGTAGAAGAGTTTAAAAGTTAGCGTTAGTTACTCTTATTACTATTTTAAATAAACGTTAAAGAAGAAGTAGTACTAATAGTAATAGAGAGCGAGAAGAAAGATTAGAGAGAGGTTTATAGTAGTAGTATAGCTTCTTAGAAATATATTAGAGTATATTAACTAAGATGCCGCTTAGAAGATTAATAGTCTAAGTAGTATTCTATATCGCTAATTAGTATATATTATATATAGTAGTATTAATAATAGACTAGAGGGTAGTATAATTAAGGGCCTATAAAGCTAAGCGTATTTTTATAATAGAAAATCGAATAGAGATAAAAAGGTAATCCTTAAATAAGAAAGAAGAGGAGGACTATCTAGTAGTAATAGTAGCTTATATTAAGCTATTTAGGTTAACGGCAACGTACGCGAGGTAGTAGTAGCTTCTATAGCGTAGATAACTATTTAGTATAATAGCGTTATAATAAAGAAGCTAGAGATAGACGTATAGTCTAAGAGATAGCCTTAGAAGATAGTAAATTAGGTTTAAGACATAGCTAAAACCTTATAGGTACTTAATCTATCTAGAAATAGAGGCTAGTTTAGCGTTAAAGATAGGCTCGAGTAGCTATATATTCTTAGCTAGCGTAGCTATCTAGGCTATTAAAGTAGAGAGCCTACTAGTAGTAGTACTAGCGCTAGCCTAGCTTAGTAAGTTAGAAAAGTAGACGTTAATATTACTAAGAAGAAGGTTAGAGCTCGAAAGAGTAAACAATAATAGCTTTACTACTAGAGCGTTATTAGTAAGCTTTAGAAAGAAGTATACGCCTAAAATATAGAGCTTTAAGCTAGCTAGAACGACTAAAATAGAGTACTTACTTCTCTTAATAGTACTACTAGAAAAAACAAAGCGTTTCGCGTTAGTAGTACTAATAAGATAGATACTACTATACTTATAGCCTAGCTAAAGAGAAAGAGTATTATAGAAAGGTAGACTATAGGCGATCTAATAGAGATGCTTCTTATACTCGCGCTAGCTAGCCTATTACTAAGTCTTTATAACGAAAAGTAGATCGAATATACTATTAGCTACGAGGCTATAGTAGAGAGACTACTTATCTACGCTTAGCTTTTTAGCGTTAACGTAACTAATAGAGAACCTAAACCTAGGCTCTTTTAGTAGAAAGATATAGCGTCTAGTAGTTATATTCGATCTTAATACGCTAACGACGCTATTACTACTACTAATTTTTATCTTTCGCGATAGTATTTAGCTTTATTTCGTTATAGTAGGGGTAGTAGTATTAAAGTAGTAGTTATAGCGTTTTTAAGTTTATAAGCTTACTAAGAATTAAAAAGTCTTTAAACGAACGCGTTAAAGAGATAGAGTAGTCTAGATTATTAGAGGAAGATAGGGCTATAACGAAGCTTCTAGACGAAGCGTTAACTATAGTCTAAGCTAGTAGTAGTAAAGATATAGGCTAAGATAGTAGTTTAGTAGTAGCTATAGTAGTACTTTCGTTATTAAGTTTACGTCTAATTAAGTCTATAGTCTTAGTAAACTTACTAAGAAGCTTAATAATATTACTAGCTAACGTAAAAAGGTCTATACTAACTAGCTCTTAGTCTTATTTCTACTAATAAAGTAATTTAAAATAGGTTCTAAAGATAGGTATAAATTTTTTAGCTCTAATAGTATTAATAGCGTACTAGATAAACGCCTTATAGGTCTAGGTATACTTACTAAAGCTATAGCGCTACTATTAATAGAGTTAACTACTATCTTACTTTTAGATAGAGCTATAGCTCTTCTAGAAGAGTAGCTATAGTTATCTAGCTAAGTATAAGCGCCTAAGCGTATATCTATTATAGATAAAAAGCTAAAATAGCCTAGATAGAGAGGTTCTAATAATAGATTTATAGATTACTTTAATAATATTATACTAGCTATTCTAGAATACGTACTAGACTATTAGTTAAAGTAGAGAACTAATTAGATAGAAGAAAGAAAGAGTAGTAGACTAGATTCTCTAGAGAACGAAAGTTAAGAATAATATAAGACTATTAGAGTTTATAGAGTATAGTAAGACGTCTATAGAAAGAAAAAAGAGAAGATATTTTAAGAATCTATTATATACTAAGAGTACTCCTACGCTATACTTTTTAGATTAGTATTAATAAAATTTAAATATATTATAAGGAACGTAGTAAGCAAATATCGCGCTACGCGTAATACGTATAATTAGATAGAAAGTAAATACTAACTATAAAAAGAGTTTTAGATATACTATAAGAGACGTAGTAAGCGAATATTACGCTACGCGTAATACGTAGAATTAATTAAAAATTAAATACTAACTATAAAGAGAGCTTTTAAGAGATAATAAAGATAAATTAATATCTATTATACCTTAGTATATATATAAGACTCTAAATTCGTAAGCTAGGGCTAGAGTTTAAGCCTATAATACTATATAGCTAGTAGTAGTAAGTAAGAAAGTATATACTACTCTAAAGAGTAGAAAAACTAAAGATACGAGAAAAAAGATATAGTATAGAGTATAAGTAGATAGAGGTAGCTATACTCTTTTTATCTAGGTAGATACTTACCTCTAAAGCTATATATATTTACTTAATTACTAAAGACTAATTAGCTAGATAAATATACTCTTTTATACTTATCTATCTAAGAGTTAGTAAGCTATAAGTATAAACGTATACGAATTATTACTAATATAACGCTTACTCTTATTATTATAGTTAATAGATATATAGTAATACTAAGGCGTTTCTAGCTATTAGAGTAGGCTATTAGTTAGCTACGTATATAAGTCGATCTATAGAAGGGATTCGAGGCTTTACGTAGGCGCCTATAGTACGTAGAGTACTAAGCTAGTATTATATACTATCTAGATATTAGTAGTATACTTATAGTAGCGTTAGTTAGTAGGCTAGTATATCTACTACTATAACTCGTCTTTAAGAATAGGCTCCTAGCTAATATTCCTTAGACTACGCTTTAAACTATAGCTATAAATATTAATTATAATAAAATCTTAAGACTAAATAAGAATAGTAACGTTTTCGTACTAGATTTAGAATCTAAACTAGATAATAAGGTTCTTATACTAGATTTCTAATCTAGACTAAGACTAGAGATAGCTATAAAAATAACTATTATATTATCTAGCTTATAGATAAAGACGTTAAGTCTAACGCTATTATTATTAATAGTAATATAAACTAGCGCTAGTCTATTACTACCTCTAAATAGTAAAAAAGATAAGAAAAAAAATAAAGTAGCTTATTCTAACGAGAGATAGCTATAGATAATCTTAAAGAAGCTAGTAGTAATAGATCTAAAAGAGTCTAAGTAGTACTATAATTAAATCTATAGCTATAAAATTAATATAGCTATAGCTAATAGAGAGATTATAACGAGCGTTAGACGTAATAATACTATATAGTTAGAATAAAAGTAGAGATAAAGATAAGAGGTCTAGACGCGTCTTAACGTATAATAAGAGAAAAAGAAACTTAGCTCTACGCTAGTCTTTAGTAGTAGTAGTAGTAAATCTATAGCGAGTAGTTTAAGAAAGAAGATATAGAGTAATCTAGATAGTAGAAGTAGTAATAATAAAGAGAATAATAGTAATAATAGTAGTAGTAATAGCTTTAGAAAAGATAATACTAAGGCTAGAAAGCTAATAGAGAAGATAATAAAGAAGCTACTAAAAAAGCTAAAGTTAAAGAAAAAAGAAAACGAGTAGTCTACTATTAACTAGCTTTACTAGATTATAAGAGGGCTTAAAATAGATTAAGTAAGCGCTAAACTTTTTAAGTATATTCGCTAACTAGTAGAAGAGTCGCGTTATAAGTAAACCTAGCTAGATTATATTAGAATAAAAAAGTAGTAGAGAGTAGTAGAGTAGTAGGCCTATTAACTATACGAAGATTAGCCTAAAGAATTAATAGCTTTTTAGAAGGTTTAGAAAGATTTAATTAAGTAGAAGAATAAGATAGACTAGACTTAAGTAGAGTATTTTTATAAGATAGCCTAGATATAAAAAAAGTATAAGCGCGTAGTAGAGAAACTAAAGAAAGAGCTATAGTAATCTAGTAAGAGAAGAAAAGCTAGCTAAGAAAAGAAACTACGCGTTATATCTACTAAGATAAGGCTTATTCTTTTTTTATAGACGCTTAATAATAATAAAGATATAGCTAAGATATAGAGTAAATACTACTTAGTTAATTAAATTTAGAAAGAGAAGAATAGGTCTTATATTCTATAGGCTAATTATTTCGAATAGTATCTTATAAAAGTATCTCGTTAAGCTTTACTTAAGAAGATTCTAGATAGTAAAACGCTTTAGATAGTAATAGTTAATATTAACTAGCCTAAGTTAATAGTAGAGAAGGACTAGATAGTACTAACGACGAAGCTCTTTATAGACGTAGTCTAAGACACCTAGCTATAGCTTCTAAAGATCTACGCTAATATCGCGCGCGTACTAAGCGTTAATAATAATAGTTATTAGAGCTTTATTAGCGATAAAGTAGTAGTAAAGCTACTACTTCTTAAGTAGATAGATAATTCTAAAAGTCTTAGCTAAGTAGCGAAACTAGTAAAAGGCGAACTAGTAGAAGATAAGGTTAAAGATAAACTAGTAAAAGATAAGATAGACGATAAAATAGTAGGGTATAAGATAGACGACGAACTAGTAGAATACGAGGTAGATAATAAACTAGTAGAATATAAGGTAGATAATAAACTAGTAGAATATAAGATAAATAATAAGATAGTAGAATACGCGATAGAAGACGAGATAGTAGAATACGAGATAAAAAACGAGATAGAAGACGAGACGGACTATAGCGATATAAGTAGTCTAACTACGACGTTAAGTTCTATAAGCCTAAGTTAATTAGATTATTAAACCTTTTTTTTTATTTAATAAGAGGATTTAACTACGTAGTAGATTAAAACTATATATAGGTAGTTTTAATTAGTATAGGCTTAAACCTTACCTTAGACTTAGTAGTTTTAAAGATTATATTCTAACTATCTATAGATAGTTAAGATATAGAATATAGGCCTAGTAGTTAGATAACTATATTCTAACTACCTATAGGTAGTTAAGATATAAGGTATAGACCTAGCGGTTAGATAACTATATTCTAACTACTTATAAGTAGTTAAGATATAGAATATAGACCTAGTAGTTAGATAACTATATTCTAACTATCTATAGATAGTTAAGATATAGAGTATAGGCCTAGTAGTTTTAAAGATTATATTTTAACTATCTATAGATAGTTATAATAAGTAGACGCTATAGTAACTCTAGAGATATTCGTATAATTATAATAAAGATAGTTCTTATACTACTAGCGCGTTATAAAAACGATACTACTAACGTTACTAAAAACTAGCTCTCGTATTATATTAGTAGAAAGGCTTATATAGTATAGATAAGTAGTAGACGCTTCTCTACCTTCTCTTCGCCGCCTACTAAAAGCTAATATTATCTTTTTTATTTTATTTATCTAGCTATTAAGCGCTATAGTAGCTAGATCTTATAATAACGCCTATAATCTACTACTTAGTTACCTACCTAAATAAGCGCTACGTTACTTATAGCTTACTAGACGTAGTAGATTATCTTAATTATTAGGCTTAACTTACTATAAGCGTAGAAGCAACGTAGAAAGTCTTTAACCTTATTAAAGCTATCGCTTTTACTAACGTACGTAGTATAGGTCTTTTTAGATAGCCTATTATATCTAAAGATAAATAACGTTTTAATAACCTTAAATCGACGAAGAGTAGCTCTCTATAATAGTCTTATAAGCGTAGCCTTCTACTAGAGTAAGATTATAACCTAATTACTATGCTCTACTAATATAAAGTTATCTATAAAGCGCTTCTCTACGCTAGAAGCTTACTTTATACTATTTATATATATAATAAATATATATTTAACTAGAGAAGAAGGTTTAAATAAGAATATAATTAGAGGAAAAGAAGGAGGCGCTTTTAAGAATACTAGGGCGCCTAAAGATACTTTTATATCTACTAAATTACTACTAAATAAGCTCTAGATAAGCGAGAGTAGGCTAATAGGCTAGTAGCCGCGCTTCTTCGTCGTCTTTAGTAGCTTTTACTTAGCGACCTAGGTTATAAGCTTATTAGCGCGCTAACGGGTAAGAGTAGTAGCTACCTAAAGCTACTACTTCTAATAGCTACGCTAAGTAGGCTTCTTTAGAGAAGAAGGCGCTAGAGAGATCGCTTATATCTTCTTAGATAGCGTACGTACTTATAAGAAGCGTTAGCTAGGCGTAGGCGATAATAGAAGGTTCTCTATCTTATTAAGAAGATCTAATAAAACTAGTAAAGGCTTCTTAAGTAGAAGAAGCTCTTAAAAAAGCTTCTTAGTAATTATTTAAAGATAGTAAAAAAGTATTCTTTATAGTTCTAGTATAGTAATAGTAGGGCGTAGAGAAGAAAATTTAGCGCCTCGCTTATATATCCTAGTACTATTAGCGTAGGCTATACGCTATATACGCGTATAGTTAAGGTAGTACGTCGAAAGTCTACCCTATAGGGTCTACGCCTACTAATCGCTAATACTAACGCTACTACTACTACTAATAAAGCTAGAACTACTACTACTTATTAGTAGTACTACTACTACTACTACTACCCTCTTAATCTACGCTTTAATTACTAGACCCTTCTCTTTATAATCTACTTCTATAGCCCTACTTATAGTAGTACGCGCCTCTATACTATCTATCTACTTTCTTCTATAGCGCTACTATAAACCTTATCTACCTCTACTACTATATCTATATAAATAGTAATAATAATCTTTATAGGCTATATAAAAGTCTTAGAGCTATACTTTCTACTACTTTCTACTATTTATACTATCTTCGCTACTTTATTTCTTAAGCTAGTCTCTATATAAGTCTATTATAATAGCTAGAAATACTTAGGCTATCGCCTAGCTTCTATAGTAGAGTCTAAACCCCTACTATAGTAAAGAAGATCTCTTTATTTATACTATTTACGCCCTCTACTATAGCTTATAGCTCTTTATACTTATTACTACCTCTCTTATCTACTATCTATCTAGTTCTCTCTTATACTTTATAACTATCTCTATACTATCTAAGTATTATACTAACTATTTCTATATAGCTAAGGCTACTATTAAATAGTAAGAGGCTACGCCTAGCTTCTTAATTACCCTTCTCTAAACTATTACTAATACCTCTATACTCTAACAGCTCATCCCTTGGAGTTAGACAATATACTTGGAGTTAGACATTTTTTTCTTATAATTAGGTTCTATAGATCTAGACGATTATAAAAATATATAGGGACTACCCCCTTATTCTAAGGG